>CM043015.1:185420760-185505793 GCA_023690525.1 Holotrichia oblita | reverse complement strand
GTTGAATGGCAAGAAGCACTGAAGCGATATAACAGGCTACTATTATTTACAAAACACCTGCCAAATGACCTTGACGATAAAACCCGGATTTGTTTAAAGGGAATAGTTATAGATTTATAATATACAGGTATAATCATGCATGTATAATCACTTCGAACACCGATTGAACTATTACAATAGGAATATTTATCATTGTATGCAGCGTTATCACGTGACGTTTTCCTGTGAATACTTTTACGTTAATTTTTTAAACTTTTGGTTTCATGCATCAAGGAAACAACTTACGCCATTGTCAAATAGAAAAGAATACAGCTGTATACGTTGAAAGGAAAGTTAAATAGAAAAGAAAGTTAAGGATTTCTTGTTTCGAAAAGTATTAAGAATTTTTTCAGAATATTTCCAGAAGATGGAGTATATATGTATATATATATATCACAAACGACAAAGATATAAGTTTTAGCTTTTAAGAACGACAGATTTTTCTCAAACAAACGAAACACTGAACTTAACTCCTATTTTCAATGGATTTCACCTTTTGCCGCAAAATACATCCCGGATAAAATTCTACCCAAGATTTTCACGTGTGAATAAATCCCAACGACATTTCTGAGGTGAAAAAGGCGGAAAATATTATAGGTTATACGTAACGTTTGGCTTCATAATCGCTACATCACAACGGAACACGTTTTAAAAATACAGGATCTGAGGTACAATTTAACACATGACTGAATCTTTTAGTTACTATTTCATTCTTCTAAAATTGTGTTGTGTGATGGTATATTACATGATGGTATTCTAGTAATAATCTATTCTTATATATATATATATACTTTGGTTCTTTTACGATAAGGAAGATTCGACGGTTGAATATTATAGTGTACCGTACAATTTTATGGTTAATTTGCTACAGTTAAGTATTAGTAAGGGTCGTAACATTACAATTGACAAAATTAAATTGTATGTCAACGATGCAGTACTTACGTGTGCGACCACTATAAGAACCCCTACAGAAATTAAAATAAATTATGACAGATATGCTAAAGGTTTCAGAGAAAGATCATCCACATGGTTACCTTTTCGACATGTAAGTACCTCCCAACTCATTTTAGTTTTTAACAGTTGAAAACTATTAAACTTATTCTATCAACAAACCTAATATGTAAAACTAAAGAAACTATAACTGATGGGCTTAGTAAGAAAAGGAAAAGGACCAAATTATTATAAAAATATGAAATTGCCAAAGCAGTATTAATACACTGTCACCACACTCTGTAACTACTGTACTTACTGTGTTCACTCGTTTAGTTTCAATTCACTCATTTCATTCTTCCTCATTCTTTCTTCTTTAAGTCAGGATGTAGTTTTAGGATGCATTACAGCATGGTTTCGTAAGAACCTTTCCTTTTTGTCGTCAAGTTTTGTCGGGAAAGACATGCTAGATAAAGGTTTGCTAGAGGGGTTGGTTTTAAAATCTTCAATTTTAATTGACTACTCAGGATTTCGGATTTAGTTGTCTCGTCTAATTCTGCCCAACTTATGCTTATTATTTTGTTTATTATTACTATTTCTTCAGTTTCGCCTAGAGTTGCTGCCGCTCAAACTTGCTAAGTAACTCATCAACATACTTCTTCACAATTTTACATTAGAACCATTGTTTTATTGTTTCTAGATGAAGTTGTGCATTGACTCGTTGACCAAATTGTAGTTCTGTATATTGTCTAGTTGTCTTGTTTACTCCTTTTTCTTAGTGTCCCAATTTGCTAACATAAACTAGATTGTGTCTGTTATGAGGGCTTCCGGGTTTTGACCGCGTCATAATAAAGTACATATATATATAATACAAAATAAAATAAAGCAAAAATGAAAAGAAAAATTACAAAAATATATGTACAACTTACTCAAACTCGACGTTTCGCCACTAATGTAAGTGGCTTCTTCAGGAGCAAAACTAGGTGAGGGGCGCCAGAAGGTCACGGTAACTCGACGTGTCAACCACGCTAGAGGCGAAAACCTTCTGACAAGGAGAAGATGGACGTGCAGGGGTATATATACCATTGTGCAGGGAAGCGGAACGGTGAGCGCGAGGCAACGATGCGGAACAGTGAGCACGGGTCGAAGAAGCGGAAAGGACGGGTTTCCAAATGCTGGAGAGTGGGTAACCAATATCGCGATTGAGATTTTGAGGATGTCTCTGGATCTCGATAGCTTCCCTTACCTTTCGTGGAAAATAGCGATGAGACTTGCTTACAACAGATACCTGATCAAAACAAATTTTATGGCCCGTATCTATGAAATGTTCGGCTAAGGCTGAGTGTGTTGAGGAACGTGACTTAACGTACCGTTGGTGTTCCTTGATTCTAGTTTGAATAGAACGTCCAGTTTCGCCAATGTACACTGAGCCACAGTCACAGGGAATTTTGTAAATACCTTTATGGGAGAGAGCAGGGCGAGTGTCCTTGGGCGAAGGAAGAATTTGGGAGATCTTGTTTAAAGGTTTAAAGATGGGTTGGATATCTTGCTTACGAAGAATTCTACCGATGTGATCTGTAACGCCATGGATGTAGGGAAGAACGATGGTACTTAGCTGATTACTAGATTCCAGCACAAAAGCAATCGGTAATCGGCTCTCTAGTACATCGCGCGATCTCAATTTCCCAACCCGACAACATCGACAAAGAATTGAAACATGTAAAAACTGCTCTTTTACAGAATGGCTATACCTCCGGCAACATACAAAGGGTCATAAATAGGTACATTCATCCACGGTCTCCTAAGGTAGCACCAGAATCTAGTAATCAGCTAAGTACCATCGTTCTTCCCTACATCCATGGCGTTACAGATCACATCGGTAGAATTCTTCGTAAGCAAGATATCCAACCCATCTTTAAACCTTTAAACAAGATCTCCCAAATTCTTCCTTCGCCCAAGGACACTCGCCCTGCTCTCTCCCATAAAGGTATTTACAAAATTCCCTGTGACTGTGGCTCAGTGTACATTGGCGAAACTGGACGTTCTATTCAAACTAGAATCAAGGAACACCAACGGTACGTTAAGTCACGTTCCTCAACACACTCAGCCTTAGCCGAACATTTCATAGATACGGGCCATAAAATTTGTTTTGATCAGGTATCTGTTGTAAGCAAGTCTCATCGCTATTTTCCACGAAAGGTAAGGGAAGCTATCGAGATCCAGAGACATCCTCAAAATCTCAATCGCGATATTGGTTACCCACTCTCCAGCATTTGGAAACCCGTCCTTTCCGCTTCTTCGACCCGTGCTCACTGTTCCGCATCGTTGCCTCGCGCTCACCGTTCCGCTTCCCTGCACAATGGTATATATACCCCTGCACGTCCATCTTCTCCTTGTCAGAAGGTTTTCGCCTCTAGCGTGGTTGACACGTCGAGTTACCGTGACCTTCTGGCGCCCCTCACCTAGTTTTGCTCCTGAAGAAGCCACTTACATTAGTGGCGAAACGTCGAGTTTGAGTAAGTTGTACATATATTTTTGTAATTTTTCTTTTCATTTTTGCTTTATTTTATTTTGTATTATATATATATGTACTTTATTATGACGCGGTCAAAACCCGGAAGCCCTCATAACAGAGACTCAGACCGTGGAAGCCTTCGATATCATTTAATAAACTAGATTGTATTCATAGTAACAAGTTTCTCTGGTTAGCTGGGGATTAAAAACTTAATAAAGAATAGCATATTTCTTCGTTGTCTCCCATAGTTTTCTCAATTAGACGTTTCGGAAACTTTACTGTAGCACTTGCCTTTCCATTATCTTGAAAATGGTAGGAAAAAATATGACATGCTAAAATTCCCATTTTTTGCGCAAATGAACTAATCTACTTAGTTAACAAAGTTGATGCTGATGTCCATACAAACTATTTCTATTATATTTGTGCCTACTGAAATGCAGTTTCGTATGAAGTATGGTTAGATAATGCTCAATAGTGTAAGGTATTTACAGTCTAAACTTAAAACATCTAAAAGATATTAATGTTGAAAAAACTGAAGAAAATGTCAAAGTTTAATAAAAAGCTAAGCTAATATGCATGGTCTTAGAAAAGGTTATTGATCTGCTTTTGGGAAATAATGTAAGACATGAAAAAGGGAAAGAAAAAGTTTGTAAAAAGAAGATAAGGAAAACAAATTTAAGAAAGTAAAAATGTACAGAAACATTCAATAGATAAAATTATGGATTGACTTAGTAAAGATAGTTCTGTAGAACTAAAATTGGAAAACTGGAGAGAAAATTTGTAAATTCAAGAAAGAAACTGAAATGTCAATGAGATACAGGAACAAATATAAGTTGAATAGGCTGTAAGTAGTTATGTGGACTATTTTAGCTTAATTGGTATATATACAAAATTCCAATTAGAAACAGGACAGTTACAAGTGTATTTTGTCATAAATGTAAGCCTTATAAATTTTGTATACGTATGTAAAGCATTTTCCATTATTAAATACTGGAATTTAATTAATGCTAGTGCATACGATATAATATATGTTTCCAAAGATACGGATGTGTCAAAGGTGATACTACTTTGTAAATAGATGAGAGCCTAAGACCTGGACTGGCTTGAAAAAGATGGTATTATTGTTAAACAGGAGGAAGAGTAACATTTTTATAAAAATACTTCATTTCATATATATTTAGACGCTATACCTCTAAATAAAGTTTTGTAATGACCTGATTAACAAATTTTACCAGAATTTGGTCCAAATATTTGCCACAGTTTATGCACAAAACGGTTTTGGTCTCTAAAATTTAACCAAGAAAATAGCAAACTGACTACGCTTTGAAGAAAGATATCGACAAAGTTTGAATATAGATTTCTAAATGCATCTTTAACGAGTATACATTCTCGCCCTGCAAGAAGGGAAGAGCAATTACTCACAACAAAATTGGAACTCATAGCTTATTTCATTCAAATACTTCTAGGCGCCATATTGTTACGTCTTTGGTTGTCGTATCTTATCGATGCCGTAATTATGTTAGCACTTTAGTAGTTTAGGGTCATTTTTAGTTTCATATCACAAGTCTAAGTGTTGATACATGATTAAAACAAAAATGAACCGTCACACAACAATTGAACAGCGTGAATTGGTCTTAAATCATTTCAGTTCAATGTATAATCAGATCAATGTATAATCTGTCCATGAAATTACCTACAAGATTACATGATGAATCTAAAGTTTCTTTCCAACAACGCTTAGAACCAGTTCAGAATTAGCCAGCGCATGCGCAAAATGAAATGCATATTCGAACAAGTAAAGAACTGGAATCGGGATAGAAAATTCACTATTCCTACAGATTACGAACTGGTACCAGAACGAATTCAAGAACGGTGAAAGCAGTACTTGATTCACGATAGGAACTACTAGAATCGACATGCGTACAACGCATGTTGTAAGTATTTGTACTGTCAGATTTTAAGTTTTGTTTTTTAAATAAATACTAAAATGAGCGATTTTGAGGACGATAACATTTGCTTTGACTCAGATACAAGCGAAGAGGACGCATTAGAATTATTAATAGGAAAAACTCGTGTAAAAAATGAAAATTTTAGGTAGTGTACAACATTCATGTATTCGCAAGTTTTAGTTATTAATTATGCAGAAGTCTCAAAATAATATTTATCTGCCATGTTGATACCTTATTATTTAGGTAAAGCTATCTGTCAATATTTGAAACAGCTGAGTGTAAGTTCTAATTTGTGTTCCAACGAACGCTTATTTAGAATTAGTTCTGAACCGGTAGAGAAATCGCGCTTGCGCACTTTGCAGTTATGAACGGATTCTGGAATTAGTTCTAATGGTATTGTTGGAAACAACCTTAAGAGTTTTGACAGTGATAGCAATCACAGAGCTTGTTGTGGATGAAAATCGCATTGAAAACAAGAGCAAAATTGCGTCAAACAAAATTTTCAATTAAGCGATTCATTGTCTGGAAATTCAAGGCGAATCCGCGGTTATTAGGGAAGTCAAGTAGTGCGGAAACTGTCCGCTAAGAACAGCGCTGCTCGAAGCGTAGAAAAAATTATTCAAAAAATCATAAACAACATCCTGTAGATTCGATGCCCAACCGTTTTAAAACAGTTATCTAGACTAAATACCAAATACTAATCGTAAAATGAAACGATTACTTTAGAATATAATTAAGTCAAATTTAATAAATTATGAAAAATTTGAAAAACTGCAATATTAACACTATTATATCATTTTATCCTAATAGCTAAATAGGTGAAAATAACGGTGTATGTACTTTATACAATGTATGGCTACACTTACAAAAACTAATTGAAAATTGTTATTTAGCAGCGTCCAAGAGGATTTATACATATAAACATGGAAACCCTTTTTATTCTTTAAATAACCAACCAACGCATCGATATTTCAATTTAGTTGATTCATTCGGGCCTATCAGAATGAAAATGCGAAAATAAACTGGTACAATATACGATTGCGTTATAATCACCTATGACAGCTTATATATTAATGACGACCATTTCCGTTTTTAATGTTTATTCGTAATTAAACAACAATGGTTGAATTGTTTACCTTTACGACAATGTTTTGAAACGATTGTCGATTTCACGCCGATATATCGACGATATTATTTACTTTTGGTCCGTTAAGTACTAATGAATTTATGCAAATCGATAACATCGCCGTGAGGATTTTACGTAGGCGGACACATCTGCTACTCTATGAATATTTAACAGAACAACAGTGTAGTAGTGTAGTATGTACGAGAAACCGTATCGTCCAGCAAGAGGCGGAGGACACGTGCCACAAGAACTGAGGAAATGTGTGTGCAAAGTTATGCTGCCTGTCCATCTTTCTTTTGCACCTGCTTCGTACCTGGCTCTCCATCATAATTAATAAACGTAGATATCTAGGCCCTTAGCGAATATACCGTTAGTATGAAATGTTATTTAAGCTTGAAGTACGCTAGGATATTCCGATAAATGCAATTTGCGTTCGATATAAAGGTAGCAGTCTACCGGCTGGAGTCAGATGCAATTTCAGACAGTATAGTATGCGGCCTTTGTACCAAACACATTAAATGCATTGATTAAAGTTTTTTTGTATGGATCCGAGCCGATATCAGCCGTTTCTACTGCGTTTCAAGTTTTCTGTTTCAAGCGATGTTCGAATATGTTTTAATTTTTTATTGTCGAAATATGTATTTAATTTAACACAAAGGGGGTAATGTTTCTTTAGGGAAATCACAATTTTTTTAATCATGAAACAATGCTGTCATAATGTGCTTACCTCAAGTCATCTCAAACAGTTCTTGATTATGTTTCTTATGTTTCACAAGTTTCGTTAAAATCAGACCTTAACATTTGTTTGATATTCTCATGCCAAAGTAAGGTAAAGTTATATATTGTTATTATTATTGTTATTTTTATAAATGCACGTATTTAAGGTATTTAATTAAGTTGATGTAATGCTGAAGGAGCGTAAAGCTTACAAACGTCTGCTACAGAGGAAAAGGTTACTGCTGTGTCGTTAATGCTCAACGAAGACAAGCGAATGACCTCCCAGCAGATAGAGGACACCTAAGGCCTAAATGAGCCTGCAATTTGTTCGATTCTGCATGATCATTTGCATGTGAAGAAATGTTAATGTCTTTGCGTGTCGCACAAACTAAAGGAAGAGTAGATGATACGACGTATGGCTTGGCACCACGAGATGCTAAAATATTTGTGAAGGGATGAGACTTGCTTATGGTATCACATACTCAAAACAAAGTCGGGATCTTTGATGATTTGGACACACAAAAAACAGTCACAGGTA
Organism: Holotrichia oblita; assembly: GCA_023690525.1. Classification (NCBI taxonomy): domain Eukaryota; kingdom Metazoa; phylum Arthropoda; class Insecta; order Coleoptera; family Scarabaeidae; genus Holotrichia; species Holotrichia oblita. Next base: position 185,497,979 of record CM043015.1, on the reverse strand, counting down.
AGTGGTACACAGAACAGTGTCTGCCTGAAGTCAACAAATCGATGAAGAACCAAACAGTCAAGAATGTATAAGTGATTTCTCCATCATGGCAACGCTCCAGCTCACTGCGCCAAAGCTTGCAACGAATATTTGACCACTACAGGACTAAAATTTCTTCAGTACCCTCCTCACAATCCAAAGCTTCCTCCGTCCAATTTTACGCTATTCCCAAATGTAAAAATGAAGTTGATATGAAAGCGGTTTTCCAGTGATGAGGAACTTCTGAGAGCTTGGGACATCGAGTGTGTCTTATTCTCTAGTGAAACTTGGCAGAACTGGTTTAAGGATTGGTTTAGGGAATGGATTAAATAAATAAATTTTCAAAAACTATCTCAGTCATAGATTTCAATGTGTTGTGTCGGGTAGTTTCAAGTCTGAATTGACATTTCTGAGTTTTGAAGTTCTTCAGGGTTCAATACTGGGTCCCTTACTATTTTCCATCTACAGATCCCAGCTTGTTATCACGACTCAGTTGCGATTTTCATATGTAAGCCGATGACATACAGTTATATTCTTCTTTTTGCGTTGATGACTTGTCAAATTCTGATATTTTAGTTAACAACAACTTAGAGCAGCTTGCTGATATTTCCAATAAGCATTGCTTACAACTCAATGCTAACAAATCTTACTTTATGCTATTTGGCAGCGAAAAGTCACGTATCACTGCCTTGCCAAATATTAATATTGTCCTTTCGAATTCTTCATTGGAACATAAAAAATGCGTACGTAATCTGGGTTTATTTATAGATGTATATTTGCGCTTCAGGGAACATGTTAATCAATTCAATCGTAAAGCATTCTATCACCTTAAAACTCTATTTCCCAACCGTCATATTGTTGGTACCAATGCAAAAATTTTGCGATATTATATATGGTCCATGCCCTCTGGCTGTTGATGTCAAACGTATTCAAATGATCCAGAATATGTGCTTAAGGTTTATTTATGGTGTTCCTCGTAGGCACCACATCTCCCACAAATTGTGTGAGGCTTCTTGGATTAACATACAAAGGCGCAGATTTTTCCATTGTATTACCTTTTGGCAGTCATACATTCTGGTACTCCACCTAGTGGAATCTATTTTCTATGGGTTCTTTTAATCAAGTCTTTGGGAAAACATTAAATGTAATAGGAGGCAAAAATGCTGAAAGAATAAAAATAAAGAAAGTTCCCACCCAATACTTAACAGAAACCGGAAGTAATTTTTATACTTGTTTTTATAAAAGTCAAGCACCACATCCCACAAAATACAATATTGTGTAGTCATATCGTAAACCTAGGAAAATATTTGGGAAAATCGCCCTAAACAAATAGAAAAATGATTTTATTTGATGACATGTTTAATAAAGATGTATCTCTCGGGTGTTGCCCTGGTCGTTCTAACAAACTTGACGTTTCGCTGGGCATACTATCAGCTTCTTCAGAAGTTTTCTAAAGAGTGATGTTGATGTCTTCTGCTCCTCGTATATACCCGGCTCCTGCTCCGCTCCAGTGATGCGTATTCGTTCCAGCCCGCTGAACCGTGTCCGTTATCGTCCTCTGATCCGTATTCGATGCTTCTCCTCGATTCGTGTTAGATGGTCTCGGATGCGTCTTCGATGGTCCGTCTTCTCGGTTGAAGTTGTTCGGTACTTCATTATTTCCAGGGATTCTCTCACAATCCGTGGGTAGTAGCGATGGCTTCTAGCTAGTATCTTCACGTCATTGTTGTGGATTACGTGCTTCCGGTGTGGTAGTGTTCAGCTACTGCAGATTTTCTAGCATTTCCCTGTTCGATGTCATTTCGACATCTACACATCTTTGTAAGACTTTTTGTGAAGAAACGTCAATGCTAAATGCTAAATGACACAAGAAGAGTTGAATTTATCAATATATTCAAAGCAGAAGAAATACAGAAGACATAATAAAACTTAGTAATAACAAGCAGATTTTAACTGTATTGCTTGGCAAATCTATTTTACGGCATAACATTTGCAATATAGTCGAAATAGGAGAGATAAAGAAGATGAAACGAAGTGTCTCATATTTATCCCTGTATTTCTGCAACGGATGCGAATAGGACCCGCGTTTATCGGACCTTTTGTTATGTTTATTTTGGGTACCTGAATACATACTTAAGATATTGACATATCCTCCTGTACCACCCTAAAGAATCATAAACACTATTCCAAAAGCACAACTCTGTTGTTGTAGGCATAATTATGCTTAAAGCGTATTGAAATGTTTAAGTGTGCTAATTAACATAATCTTAATTTTAAGTAAGTTTCGTAGATATTGTAACTACAACGATGTAATGTATATTTCGTGGAATTTAATTACTTGACAGTTACTGCTAATTCGAAGTAGCACTAAATTACGATAATTTTGTATACTTCGCTTTTGCTAATGTACAAGTTTAAACTAGGGAAATGCAACATCTGTGTACAATTAAGTTTCGAGGACTTGTTCTTACTTAACGCTGTAAAGTTTCATACATACAACCTAAGGTTGTATAAGAAGCATGTTTGCAATGTACTACTATTTAATACACTGTATTATTGCAAATACGAGAGATTCTTAGTATAAGAATTCCGCTAGATATATTTCAAGTATTTTTAGAAAGCTATTTTATTAAATATATCAGTCTTCCACGCAAAATGAGATCAAAGGATTAGTTAATGAAAACTTACTTCCCTTTGTTTAACATTTCATCCGATTACATGTAGAGAACGTCAAGGCATTCCCTAATCAACTAATTAGAGGACGTTTTTCAAAAAAAAAAATGAAGTCACTCTACGTAGGTAGATGGAAGAACCATCTCGTTATACTTCCGATTTTCCAGTTTAACGATCAAGTCGTCGTGTTTTAGGGTGTCCGAACTGGGTTGTATAGAGATCTCAGTCTCCTTGTTCGGGGTGTAAAGCATCTCGACATTGACGTTTACAAAGTGTTCGAAACGATGAGATATTCTTTTGATCTTCCTCTTTGGTCGACTTGTATTAAAGCTACGATAATGGTCGTACCGGGATAGACGTAGCATGAGTGTTCTCAAATATATTTTATATTCGGTAATGGAGTTCGTGACATTTCGTACCGCTTTCGCGTTTGGATTATAATTTTTCTAAAATTATTCAAATTTATCGCTACATTCATACTCAATCGTCAACAAGTACCTTATCAAAAATGCAAGAAAGGGATATCGATTTTAATGAACTGCAATATCTTTCTATTGCTTTAGATATAATCAGCGATAAGTAGACACCATTTATACTAATTCAATGACAGTAAAAGCAAAGTAAACACAATATAAACATATACAAATTACAAAAGAACCATTATTTTACGATGATATAAAACGTGAATCTGCTAGTAATATTATTTTATGTACAAGATACTTGATTACCTCATTTATAGCGTTAAATAAAAACATTAATTCCTTGTTTAATACGTTTAAACGCTCATTGTCTTAAAATAATCTGCAAAATCACATTTTAACTGAAAGTATCTTGTTTATATAAATCTGTTAAGGTGTTAATAAAATACACAGTACGCGTCTCTAAACACCACCACCGTATCGTTTGTTGGGCAATATATACTTGGTGAATTGTGAAGAGCGTAAAGTTTCCGTTCTAAACTTTATTCGTTACTCGTCGATTTAGAATTTTCAAAGTTGCCACCTAACAAAGTAAGAGACCCCTACCGTAAACTTCTAGTCACTGCGAACGAAATAAATTAATTACATCAGCACATTAACGAACTTCTCGCGTATTATTCCCCAAAGTGAACATCTCGTAGTAATAATAATGATAATAGTGGGTGCTGGTACCATCCTGGAACGTGCAGCCGGTAATTTAGGGAAATTATTTTCTCATTAAGTGATATCCGTTTTCGGGTTGGTCGTATTACAAACAGAATTATGTTAAGTGTAAGTGTTATTGCTGCAACAAATAACCGATGATTACATTTACCACTTAACGTGTATCTTTATTGAATACGTCGAATAACATTACCTATTTACCTTAAAAACAAGGAGCAAATACAGGGGGACTAAATAATTTTATGGCTTTCTTGTTAACTCATTTATTGTTTTTTTGATTTTCTAGTAATTAAACGAAGCAGAATGTATACAGTGTGTCGGTAAAGGATAGAATAAATTCGATATATCCTAAAACAAAAGCCATTTTTTAAAAACCTGAAACACGTCGATTTTTAATTTTAATGTTCTACATTCGACAACAAAAATTCATTACACAATTCATTATTATTTCTTATCAATTGCAAAAAAGTAGGCAACTAATCTTATTTATCAATTTTATTGATAGCTAATGATAACAGATACATGAATTTATGTTAAATGTTCGACTTGTAGCCCTTGCTATATTTGACAGTAACCTAAACGATGAATAAATTCTTGTTGAATCTTGTTTATGGTTTCCTGCGAATTATTCTTTATTTCTGTTCGAACTCGCTCTTGTAATTCTTCAATATGTACTGCTTTCGTTTTATAAATAACATTCTTCAGATGGCTCCACATAAAAAAAATCCAAAGACAACCTCGCTCACCGTTCAATATGTCCACGTCTAGCAATCCACCTATTTAGAAAAATTTCGTCTAGGTATCTTCGAACATCTACAGCATAATGCGGAGGCGCACCATCCTGTTGAAACCATAAAGTTTCATCAAAACTTCCAGGATTACTTCTACTGGGGAATAAATTAATTAAAGTAGGTACAAGAAAGCCCATTAAAAACGTGAAGATATGTTGGCCCGTCTAAATTATCTTCGAAAAATTACCGTCCGATGATTCTATTTCCTACAATACCAGCCCATACATTTACGTTTTGCGGGTATTGTGTATCCAGTTGAGATTTTCTTTTGCACAGTACCTATAATTCTGACCATATAATGTGAAAGTGGCTTCATCACAGAAAATAATGTTTGATACGAAGAGAGGGTCTCGGTGGTAGTTATCCATCATCGCCTCACAAAATTCTATTCTTCTATCTGGATCATCATCGTTTAATTCCTGTTTTATGTTAGAGGGATGCTATTTTTCCAGTTTTAATAATCTTCTTCAACAGCAAGTAGAACATCCACTTTTCTATCAAAATTTACAGACGGACGATCTGATTTCCGTGCACACAATATCAAACGGTGAAGTGCAAAAGGAATGTCAATAAAAACTGTGACAACAAAGACTATAACAGTCGATTGAAACTGTAAACAGATGCTTGTTTGATTTCAATAGCGCTAAAATAAAGCTAAACGACATGTACGATACCTTTTTGGATTCATGGTGTTCCATATATTCTAAAACTACAGCAATATACAGAGTGTTCCAACTAAGGAAATTGTCGATGACGTCATTTCTCATATATGGTCCACTCTATATATTTAATTATAACACTAAATTAAAGCAAATTAAAATCAAAAATCGACCTGTTTCGGGATTAGAATGGTGTGGTTTGAAATAATTCACAGAGTGATATAAAATTTCTACAATTTTTGACATATTTCCTTGAACTTGAAACGTTTCAACCTAGGAAACAAGTTTAAATCATTCGAGCTAAGTTTGGCGAGGCGCAGCCTGCAAACATTGTGACAAGTCGCGCCTTACGTGTTATGGGATGATAGTAAATAAATAAAAGTGTCTTCACAATAGTTTATTGCGGACAGTGAACCATAAAAAACACGATTATCAAGCATTAATAAAACGAAATTTTCTTCAATAAGCTTCAGATGATTCTAAGACTTCAACCACTTTGTGAATGTCTCTATTTATATCGCTGTTTGATAAATTTAAGTTAATGCAGCGTTTTTCAATTGGTGGTGCTCAGAGTTCGGAGATCCACACCCATTTTGCTAAGAATCCATGGCTTAATTTTAATAATAATAATAATAATAACAAACTTTATTGATGTACACAACAAAACAATATAACAATCTGTATAAAAAAATATATAAATATAAGACGCAATTCTGTCATACGTACATCAAAGGGCGAAGTCCAGCAATGCTGATCAACTTAACCACTAAAGAGGAAGAGAGAAACAAAAAAAAGAAAAAGTACAACACAATAAATACGAGAAAAAAAAACAAAAAGAAACAAAACTACAATGGAAAAGGAATAAGTTAATGCAAGCCACAACATCATCAAACCGCGGAGCCATAAATTTACACAAAATTATGGTATATCATAGTCTTTAAATGAAACAAGGGAAAAAGAAGGCAATATGCGCACGCACATGAGCAGTCAAACCGTCACAGACTCAATTGCAGTAAATGTCTGCAAAGAGACACTTTAAATGACAGAGGTGAGAGGGATTTTAAACTAGGTGGAATAGAGTTATATAATTTGCTAATAACCTATGAGAATGACCTTTTAAAAATGGAAAGTTTGTGAATAGGCGGAGTTAGAAGGCTCCTGAAATTACGATAAAAATAGCTAAAGCAGAAATATTAATAAAATAGTAATAGAGGACAGCTTTCAATATGAGTATGCATATTTGTTTTAGTTATTTAGTTCTTTTACAGTTTAGTAACGCCAGATTTGGAAATCAGTTGTACCGCATTATTTGAAACTCTTTTTGAACCACCCCATTCTTCACTGATCAGGCTGCCTTGGGATTCTAGCAAATTCTATCAGCTAAATCAAGGAGTATTGCCATGATTTCAGACAAAATAATATTTTCTAAATTTGTGTCAACATCAGGAGTAGGTACCTAAGGACTAACTTGAGAGTACTGATATTTATATTTAGACCTATTTGTTAGTAATTCTTTCCGATAGATAGCATTGCTAACCAATAAGATTTCAGTAGAAATGAAAATACATTTTAATACGTAAAAACCATAAATAAAATAGAGCATTGAACTCATAACTATGCAGATAAATAAACACTGATCATTACACACACTTAATGTATATTGAAGTAACAGAACTTGCAGAAAAAAAAGCGCAGACTGGATTCTTCATAAAAGAAGACATGTCTTTAAAAGGAAAGCAACAAAAAAGATTTTATATATATGTCTTGATCCTTAATTGAGTAGGGAATTAATATGAAATAATTAAGATGTGCTTCCCAATTTTGTTAAAACAAATGTAAAGTACTACTGGCTTGGAGTTAATCTCTCTTAACTACAGCTACTCCACTCAACCTGACACCACCACAAACAAATTACAAAAATAAATCAAAAGTATGAGGGCAAACATTATTGACACTACACCAAGGATGCACAAGTAAATATAAGTAAGCATACATTACAAATACGCGAGCATAAGATTAAAAATTAAAAAAAATGTACAGAACATCAAATGCTTGCGCATTACATTTTTCTACTGCCTTTAAAATATCATTTGTAAAAATCATAAAAACAGGAGGTCGCACAATGGAATCCTGAGGAACGCTTGTTAAAAGATTGTACTACTGCAGGGATTATTCTAGGTAATTGGATTGAAGTTTAATTTTGATGGAGAGAAACTCCTACACTGTGGCCAAATCATGAATATTTTCAAAAAGCTATGACTTACAGTTACTTACTTACTTGTTGTTATAAAAACGTCATAATTAATTTTAATTATCAGAGTTTTAAATTCATGAAATCCGTTCAAAAGTGAGCGAACATTTAAAGCTCATTGCAACAAAAGCTGACCATGAAAGGTTAACAAATAAAGTTATTAGGCTAACAATGTTGATGCAAATATGACTTTAAATTCAGAATAAATAGCAACGGAATAAAATAAAAATTGGTAAAGTAAAGAAACTAATTAAGAAAATAGATTGATATTAGATATTCATATGTGGCTTTAACGAGGGGCTTCAAATTGTATTCAAGAAAAGGAGATTAGTTTAATTCTGGGTTTACTTTCCAAGTGAAACCTTGTCACCTCACAGAATACATTAAATTTATGTTGATACAAGTCGCGATATTCGAAGAATCTACGACAAAGAGTGTTTTGGCATCGCTAAATAAAGGTTTAGTACAACTCAGTGAAGATGTTTTGTTTTAACTATACATTACATTACACTCATGATTTTTACACATCTGAGACAAGTTGATATTATTTATTTATTGTAATTAGTAATGAAATCTCTTAGTTATTTTTACTGCACACTTTGTAAACACACATATACAATCAGGAAACATTGTACACTCAGATGCTTCGAAAATGTCCTCAATCACACGGTATTCGTATACTGATCGCGGACATTATCAAAGCATCTGACACTATACAAGATATTTCTTTTTTTTATTAAAGAGCAACACGTAAAAACTCAGACAAAAACATTAATTTCATCACATCAATAATTCTCGATTTTTCATAAACGAAAGTCGATGTTACTTATACTTTTTTCGCGCTATATAGTTTTACGCCACTCCGCCGTGATAAATGAGCAGAATAACCTCGTTCCTGTAATCGGAACGGATTGTCGATTAATTATTAAGACATAAATCTCTAGTGCGCGACCTTCCGATACTACAATTTTTACCCGGCGAAAATCCACCGATCGAACGCAATATATAGATTTGTTTCGTTTTCGGCGAGTTTAATTCGCACTTCCCCGGCAGAGGTCACGCCGACCAGAGAGACATTCGCCCGGTCTCCGCTGTGCGTAAATCCTCATCCGATACCCCCGGTCTGCGATCGGAGCATTAATTAAGGTGAAATATCGTTGTAGATTCGCAATCAGATAATGTTCCTTTTACGGTGATGCTGTAAATGTGTTCGAAAGGCGACCGCGTACACCTGAAGATTTAATGGCGATGTTGCATAAGATATTTCACAAGCTCGAGATTCAACCATTGTCACTCGGATAAAAAGCAAAACAAGAGTTAATTAAGTGATACAGAAACTGATATTAACTAGGAGCATCAGTATAAGAACTAGACAACTGTAAATAGAACGTCCGGATTTTATTGCAACATAGTTTTCCTGTCTGCAGATGCTGCAGCAACCATTTGAAGCAATATTTTAAATAATATATATATATATATATATATATAATATATGGGAAGTGAAATGTTTAATATTCAAGAGATAAATAAAATTACAAGATATTAAGTAGTCTGGAAGAAGAACAGATGGAGACCTAGGAAGCACATTTATTTATTTATTTATTTATGTTTAACAGAATATACTGCATGACATGGAAACTGCAACACCAAGAAGGGGACGAATTTTTTGACCAAACTTGGTAGAAACGTATAACTAGTCAAAGGCAATAATTGATTAAAATTTTGTTGCGATAGATCAAGTGGTCATGGCACATCTGACACTTCATTCAGTTTTCGCTGACATTAATGTGTGGTGTATTTATTGTTTGTTTCAAATTAATTTCAACGGTTTTGTCTTATTATACCTTTCTTTAACGTGTTTAAAGAGTTTTATTATGCCTAGAGTGCGACAATGTGGAAATTATCGCCAATTAACCGAATTCGACAGAGGTCGAATTGTTGGTTTGCGAGAAGGTGGTTTTTTCATACAGGGAAATTGCAAATCGCCTTAACCGGAACCAATCCACCATTATGCGCTGTTATCAATCATGGACTGGGGAGGGTCAGGCAAGACGCCAAAGAGGAACCGGAGGCCGAAGAAGAACTAATGAGATACAGGACCGCCGCCTTCGCCTAATGGCACTAAGAGACAGGTTCTCCAGTACCAGACAATTGCTGACGTGTGGTTAGGTAATCAAGGTCGTCCTGTAACCCTTCGAACCGTTTGTCGTCGAATTAGGGGTTTCGGCTTACATCAACTTATGGGGGGCTTATCGTCCACATCTTGTGTTACCACTTACGGCTCAACGCCGACAGCAACGTTTGGAGTGGTGTAGATTGCGAATGCATTGGATCGTGGAGTGGCATAAGTGTGTTCAGTGATGAATCTCGATTTTGTCTAGGGATGCATGATGGCCGTATGAGGGTCAAACGAAGACGTGGGGAACGTCGTGATATTCAGTTTTCCGTTGAAAGGCATGTGCATCGACCAGTGGGTGTTATGGTATGGAGTGCTATAGCATATGGGAGTAGGTCTCAGTTGGTATTCATCCAAACCACCATGAACGCCCAGCGTTACATTGATGAAGTGGTAGAACCCCATGTTCTTCCATATCTTCAAACGCTCGAATACCCACTTTTCCAGCAGGATAATGCCCCTCCCCACGTAGCGAGAAGTTCCATAAATCGCTTCGAAGAGGCTCATGTCAATATCTTGCCATGGCCACCCAAATCCCCCGACCTCTCGCCAATAGAACATGTGTGGGACATTATGGGACGAAAACTTATGAATTTAGCCAATCACCCGCAGACACTAATAGCTCTCCGGCATGAATTACAGGTTGCTTGGGACACCATACCCCACGAGGATATCGACCACCTAGTTGAATCAATGCCACGAAGAGTGAGGGAGTGTGTAACTAATAGGGGCGGCTCGACACATTATTAATAAAAATTATGTTAAATTGTGTTAGTCTTTTGTTTTTTTCTTTGAAATTTTAATTAATTATTGTCTTTGACTAGTTATACGTTTCTACCAAGTTTGGTCAAAAAATTCGCACCCCTTCTTAGTGTTGCAGTTTCCATGTCATGCAGCATATGTACAGGGTGGGCAAATAAGCGAGGTAAGCGGCTGTATCTCAGAAACTAATGATCGTAGAGAGTTACGGTAAAAAATTTTATAGGTAAAGTGGGCAAGGGAAAATGCCAGAAATTATTTTCAAGTTTCCAAGATGGCCGCCAGCGGGCGTTTCCACCATCTTGAATTACATAATGTTATGTTTCTCGCGATTTTCTCCAATGAATATAACAAAAAAGTATTCGCGTTTTAATGCTAACTTAAAGTCAAACATTTTTTGTGAAAACAATTTTTCTCTATCTTTGGAAATAAAGTGGTTCAGGGTATTTGAATGTTGTTCTAAATAAATGCCTGTAACTTCGAAACGGCTTAATGGATTTGGATAAAATTGGTATCATTGAAAAGAACATTTCTTGGACTTTTAGGTTTCTCGTAATCATGACAGTTGTGACCTACACGACCGGCGATAGAGAGCGTTATTCGATATTATAACCATAATATTGGATTTTCTCAAAAAATTTAAATGCGATGATATGACTTTTTTTAGACTAGAAAATAGACAAATGACCAACCAATAAGCCTGCGCAAGGCGGATCTTAATATCTTATTCCTAACTCAAATTATTAAAAAAAATACTAAACCAGGAAAATTCATATATCCCCATTTAAAAATGCATCGCTTCCTTTCGATAAGAAGGCAAGTAGTAGGCCATGGAAATAAAAGACAAACTCCTCTCTAAAATATTCACAAGAAATGTCAGTTTATTTAGTGCTGTGATGTTAAGTCACACGTTTTCGCGCACGGATCAATGCCATCCATATTTTCCAACAAAAATCATTGATCATGGTGCGGTAACGATCTCCATTGATTGTAACGCGAGCTCTGGCTTCATTTTTGAAGAAATAAGGTCCAATGATGCCACCAGCGTGTAAACCGCACCAAATGGTGCATTTTTCTGGACGTAATGGAGTCTGTAGGGTCTGTTATGGATTGCTTTCACTCCATATGCGGCAATTTTGTTTATTAACAAACCCGTTAAGCCAAAAAATGAACCTCATCGATGAACACAATTTTGCGATAAAATATCGAATCAATTTCTAACTGCTTTAGGGCCCAAGCTTCGAAAAAACGACGCATATGATGGTCTCATGGCTTTAATCGCTGCACCAACTAAATTTTAAACGGGTGTAGCTCAAGATCTTAGCGTAAAATTTTCCAGGAAGTGGATGGACGGAGCCCCAAATCCTGCGACCGACGACGAATCGATAAATTTGGATCTTCTTCCACGCTTTCGTACAGCGGTAGTATTCTCTTCAATACGAATAGTCCTTCGACGTGTTGGTGTTATTGCATCGTTTAGAGAGTATGTGGTATGAAATCTATCAACAGTTCGACGGATGGCTTGCTCAGATGGACGATTATGTGCCCCATACAAACAACGAAGTCGTCTATGAGTTGCGTGAATTGATGACTGATTTTCAAAGTAAATCTGGATAATTTGGTAGCGTTGTTCAAGCGTCAATCTATTCATGATGATTTGCCAGAATATACTGATCATAAATGTCAAAAAGTGCGAGGAATATGAGTGAGTTCGTTTGACAGTTAACCCTTTCGTAAGTTCTATCGGGCATAAAAAACCACCATCGGGCTATCACGTTTAATCATACGTAAACGCACAACGTCAGCTTAAAGTAAACTAAACAGGTACTAATGAATAAAGTCAAAATTTTTCACTCTTTACTGAATAAAACTGTAATAAATTCACTGATCCAATACTTTATCAACTAAACTGTATTTTACATTTGAATATTTAATAATTAGAAGAACAAAGGCACGGTTATAAATTACATCATTGTTCATATTTTTGGCTTCCTATAAGATTTTATAGAATTTACATACACCAACGTAATAAATTGTAACAATAGTAAAGCGTATAATTCCGCAATCTCAATTTAAGGCCGATTGTGACCGTTAGCAGTTTCAATTTCCTACAATCCATAACCGATTATACTGATCGTAAAACAAATCAAGTCTGTGGCTTTTCAATTTTCATAATTTTACTGCTCCGATCGCAGAATTTCAATTTTCCGCTCACCACATAATTAAGCGAAGGAGTGTCTTCTTCGGAAATTTAATAAATCATACAGCTTTTGCTCTTACATTAATGAAAACGAACGAAGCTGTCCGTCATTTTTGCCTGTTTACGACGAAAAGCTTTAATATCTCTTTTCATTGGTACTTATAATGTTTTGAGGTAAACTCCATCTAATTCTGCGTAAAACTGAAGATAATGGTCTAGGAGAAATTTCCTGTTTTATTTTAATAGCAACGGAGGCAACGGGGAAATGTTTCTTTATCTGTGAGTTCCTGATGTATTAAAGGGAAAGGTGTGGTTTTACGGTTTTTTTTTTAATACAACGGTAATTAATTTACGGTATGTGGAACGCATGTGGTTTTTTACATCGTACATATATGAAATTGACATTTTACTAATTTAAAAGGAGTGCAATTGATATAATGCGGATTTCGTTGAGATTGAAATCGCAAGAGAAATATGAGTGTAAACAGTATTAATTCGTATTAAATATGTACATATGCCAGAATGAAATACTAAATATGTTTAAAGATATTGGTTTATCGACCTTCTTTGATTTAATCAAATTTATTAGGCGTATCAGTCTGTTTCACTGGAGATATATAAACAGTATGTACAAAATAGGGGCTTTCGGAGACTATATTTGTTCTATCCTGAAACATAATTTTGCAAGCTTATATTCAAGTTTATTTAAAAAGGTACTTCTAGAAATGTAACAAATTGATTTATAGTTCATTCGTAATTTAAAACCATCTATTTATGAGATTAAACATATTAAATTTGAAGATTTGATATTGAAAAAAATATGTTGAATGCAATAACATTAATTAAAAAACTTTCATAATGATGTTCATAATGATATCAACTTACTATGTGAGAAGGAACTGTCCATATTAGTCCCATATTTTTGTTGATAGGCCTAGAAAATAAACTGTCTTAAAAACCCATTGAAGTAATTTGATGGTGGTGGTTTTGGGTATGAGAATATTGGGTTCGATAATTCCCCAGTTTTTACTAAAAACCTGCCTATAATAGGCGCTTATCGTATACATAATTGCAGAAATTACCCTACTAGTAAGAGCAATAAAAATAGATCAAACATTAGAGATGAATTACTTGCAGCTTCGGCCTTTCCAGACTCATCAGCGTCCTTATATTTCGAAAATGCTCGATGTATTAAATTGTTACGTCATGGTACACCGTTCTATTCGAACTGACAATCCACAAATTCTCGAAGCTACTTCTAACCTCGCCTGATAGAAGGAATACAGATACAGGGCATCAAGAAGCGGTGAAGGTAGAGATATCATTTGAAGAGACACTGATACAGCCGGAAAGGTCAAAACTACGTATATAGTCCATATTTAATGCTTGATTAATTTTATTGTTCTTGATAGTAGGGTGATTCCTGAAAGTTTCTACATTTCCAAAATAGACGACCTTTTCATATGCTATCTATTACTTGACTTTAAGGTCTTTTGTAACTTTATTAGTTTTCTTTTCAAGAGAATATGTAAGGTCAAATCGTCATAATTTGTGTAAATTGCCTTTCAATAAAAACTCAATCAGTTTCAGGGAAATTCATTTTTATACAGTATTAATCTTATTAAATTATTTTTAATAAATGGTCGAGTGGTCATTATTAAGTTTAAGCCAAAATATAATCTTTTTTATGTATTTATCAATATTAACGAACAGAAGTTTTTATTTTTGTAAATATTTTCTGAAAAGTGTTATTAATTTAGCTTTAACTTTAATTCAAATTTTCGCTGGGTGTATCCCAATCTTGCAGACACAAATAATCATTAGAAATCATTCCACTATAGAATAAACAGAGCTTCCTGTGGAAACGTTAACGTAGAAATATAACTAAAGAATTTGATAAAAATGATTATGAGCAAAGGTATAAATTTAAATCCACAATTTGTGGAGCCTCAAAAAATTAAAGATACGCTTCATTATCTAGCAGCCAAAATTGAATCATGGCTTTTTTCTTCGTGAGTTATTCAATTTCAGTGTGTAGTGATAACTATCTAGTTACCTGCATAGTTTTGAGAAAAGTGATGTGTATTATTATACTACTTTTACGTCGTCAGTTCTACTGGAATTATTTTGTTTAGCAATGTTTCTTGATAGATGACACAAAACCTGTTACACATCTAGACATGAGTTTAGCTTTGTGTATTCTACTCGTATTCAATTTATCCAGTTAACTTTGCTCGTGTTGGAAAATGCAGTTTCTCAAAACCTTTTTTCTGCAGTGGTGTTAGTTTCGTCCAACTGTATGACAAATTAAGTGGATGCACTAACTCTTTCTATTAGTATTACTAGCCATATTTCCAATCCTTCTTTGTATTTTCTTTTATTTGGCTGAGAAATTGCAATTTTTTTATGACCAACCATTGTCAATACAATAATTTTTGCTGCTGATAGAACGAAGTTCTTCGCCGATGGTACAAAGTTTTCCTCTTCGAGCTGCGAGTAACCTACTATAATGCAAGTAACTTATAAACTTGGCCAACTCGTTACACGTACCAGTGACTTACGCATGCAATTTTGCATTTAATTTAAATTATAAGAAAAAATTACGCACTGTATTCACCATTGGACGGTTAAGTTAGCTCACTGATCCTGGCGACACGACTGCATTCTAATTCACACGATGCTTTTCGACAGTAAACCTGTCATTATCAAGGCGATAATAAAACTAGTTAGCTAGATATCCAGCGAAGAACTTTGCATAATAATTTGCAATTCAAGGTTGCTATTCTTCGGCCGTACGCTAACTCGATAACGCTCGAAATATCTTCGGCATTGAATGTCGCCATCTAAAAGGACGTCATTGTGGCTGATGTGTCCGATCTACACCAGGATCGGAATGTGAGACGGTATAAAGATGTATCTTTCGGATTTTGCCGTGGTTGTTGTAACAAACTTAACGTTTCGCTGATCATACTGTCAGCTTCTTCAGAAGTTCTCTAAAGACTGATGTTGATGTCTTCTGCTCCTCGTTATATACCCAGTTCCTGCTCCGCTCCAGTGATGCGTATCCGTTCCAGTCTGCTGAACCGTGTCCGTTTATCGTCCTCTGATTCGTATCCCATGCTTTTCCTCGATTCGTGTTAGATGGTCTCGGATGCGCCTTCGATGGTTTTTGCTGCTACAGGCTCTCCAGCGCCAATTTCCATACCTTACTCAATCTGTATCCGTCTTCTCGGTTGAAGTTGTTCGGGTTCTTCATTATTTCCAGGGATTCTCTCACTATCCGTTGGTAGTAGTAATTGGTTCTGGCTAGTATCTTCAGGTCATTGCAGTCGATTACGTGTCTGATTCCAGCATGGTAGTGTTCAGCTACTGCAGATTTTCCAGTATTTCCCTGTTCGACATCTCTGCGAATCTCTTTGACTCTGCACTGTATACTGCGCCCGGTTCGTCCAATATATGATTTCCTGCACTGGCATTGAAGTTCGTAGATACCTTTAGCTTGTAGTCTCGGTATGGAGTCTTTGTTGGATGGAAGCAGTTCTTTTATTTTCTTGACCGTGCTGAACCTGACGTTGACGTTCTTCTTCTCCAGGGTTTTCTTCAGCCTGTCCGTGAATCCAGTATTATCTGGCATTATCTGGTCCTGCTGGCTTTAGTTCTGGGTCATCTTACTGTTTCTTTTTAGCTCCGGCTAATCTCCGAATCTCTTATGGTTTGTTCTTCTGCAGTGCATCTTTCACATGTTGAATTTCCTCGGTTTTGTTGATTGCATCACTAATTATTTCCGGTTTGTGTAACAGTGTGGTGACCAGAGATCTTTTCTGTTGTGGATGGCGATGTGAGGCTGCGTGTAGATATCGGTCCGTATGCATCTTCTTGCAGTATAGTCCATGTCCCAATTTTTCACTGTCGTTGCGTTTTATCAATACATTCAGAAAAGGTAAGCAGGCATTTTCTTGTATCTCCATCGTAATGTTGATGTTGGCATGTTGTACGTTGATATGTTCCTTGAATGCGTGTAGATTGTCCATACCGTGAGACCATATCACGAATGTGTCGCCCACGTGGCGGTACCAGCATTTGGGTTTCTTGTCGCTAGAGCTGATGGCTTCTTTTCATAAGTTTCCATGAAAATATTAGCGATGACTGGTGAGAGTGGTGATCCCATGGCTGCGCCGTCTTTCTGTTCGTAGAAATCTCCATTCCATAGAAAATAGGTGGTGTTTAAACATAGTCTTGCAAGGTCAATTATATCCTCTTGTAGTTCTTGTGGTATAAACCGTTGTCTGATGAGTTCTAGGGTTTCTTCCACTGGCACGTTAGTAAAGAGAGATTCCACATCGAAACTTACTAGTATAGTTCAGAGTTCTTTCCAAAACTGCTTGTCAATCCCACCTACTGTTGTAGTTGTTTGGCAACATATCTGGCTAGTTCGTAAGCCGGGGATCCACAGGAATGGAGTCGGGCAGAGCTCCCTTAAACTAGTTCAAACCCAGTTCAAAAGCAGTTAGAAAGTCGTTTAAAAAAGATCTTGTATAAGATTCTTGCAGTCGCTACCTATAAATCGGGTTAGGAAGTATCCTACTATTGCGGTGGTTCAACACAACAATGTGTACAAATGAATTGTCCTGTGAAATGTTATCGACATTCTATTGTATGGATCTGTTAAAATGTCAGGAAAGTTAAACAACTAGATTTTTGTCTGTTCTATCACTGACCGTGTTGACATTTTCAATAAAGAATTGATCACCTTAAGTTAGGTAAAATTATTAATTGTTTATTTACCTATCCAATTTGAGTTTTTAGTTTTTCTAAATATTTTCTGTAAAAAATACAAATTCTAATCAGCAGTTTATGTGAAATTGTAGAAATTTCACACGAACACAAATATACGACGGAAATGAAAGCTAAATGAAAGACAAAATCAGGATATTCTTTTCGTAACCACAATAAAACAAATAAAATTTCCTGTGCAGCTTAATAAAAATATATTTGTCGATAGAGATTATACGTTCATTGAATTAATTTAAAAATACGAACCTTTTCGCTAACGAAAACAAATGTCTGACTCCTTTACGATGTAATAGGGTCGAATGAATTATTATAGCATAAAACGTACATCATCTCTACAAACTAACAAGTAATTGGATACACCGAGAATTTCCAGAATATTAAATTCTATTAAATCTGTAAATTACATCTTCTTCACTTTAATTTTTTTGTTTTGCGTTATATACGAAGTTATTTATTAAAATGTGCAATATTCGCGGTGTATTGGGTTTTATTACTTATTATCCGCGGTTATCATTATTTCCACCTTCATCGACTCTGGAGGTGAGCATTCCCGCGGTCTCAGTAGACGTGATATTCGTCCACAAACCGCTCATCTCATCACCGCAGCATCTGTATGCAGCGAGACAAGCACTATCCGTGCACTCCGTGTTAGAGGCAGGTATTTGATTTACACAACCACATGCGGTGGAACAATGCGGTTACAAATAGCCAACATTCCGTAAAATTACAGTAAAAATGGGAACATGGAAATGATCTTCCATAATATTGATGTTTTAGATACTCTTTCGTAAAGTTGAAAATTTATATATGGATATTGTTGAAGGTGAGTGTACGAGGAAAAATTGAAAAATTCTTAGCCTACTATATAAGCAAACAAAATTTTGAAAGTAAAAATATTTTATTATCCAATAGATACTCCTCTTAATTGGATATACAGTGGAACCTCGCTTACCGAGCACCTCTCTAAGTAATTCGCATAAAGAGCACAGTAAATTTAAAAAAAATGCCTCGCATATGTAGCGAGTATAAATAGCACGTTCTAGTGAAAAATGAAAATATATTACTTTCGCTCTTTCTACTAAGGGAGGAATATCTTGCGCTAGCGTGTTACATATTTACGCATTGATAACAGATTCCTCTAAATTCGTGTTCAAACATACATATGTACTATTTGTGATTCTTTTTTTATAGACGTTAATAACCCTTGCAAAAATGTCTCCGAAAAGAAAGCCGCAAAAAGATTGCCGTAAGAGAATAAAAATAACCATAGAAATTAAACATAAAATCATTGAAGATCGAGAACGAGGTATGAGCGTAGCTAGTCTAGCACGCATATACAATCGATTTACATCAACAATTTGCTCTATTCTCAAGAACAAAAATAGAATTAACGGGCTAGATGTGTCAAAGGGGGTGACAAGAATATCTACGCGAAGGCAACGTATGCTCAACGACGTTGAAAGATTGTTGTGTATATGGATTAATGAAAACCAACTGCAAGGCGACACTATTAACGAGAACGTGATTTGTGAGAATGCGAAAATGATTATCGGTGATCTCGTTGAAAGATCGTCTCACGCTACTATTTTGTGCTAATGCAAGCGGCAATTTGAAAATCAAACCGCTGCTTGTGTACCATTCAGAAGCTCCACGAGCCTTCACAAAGTATAACGTCGAAAAGAGTAAGCTAAATATGATGTGGAGATCCAACAACAAAGCCTGGGTGACACGTGTCCTATTTACGGATTAGATTAATGGAGTATTTAGTCTTTGAATGGATCTGCCACCCAACACCACTCCGTTATTGCAGTCTATGAACCAGTAGGCGATTTCTAACTTTAAAAAGCTCTATACTATGCATTGTTTTGAGGCGACTGAAGGATCCAATCTCACTCTCAGAGAATTTTGGAAATATCACTTCCACATTGTTATGAGCCTTAAGATGATAGAAAAGGCATGGGAAGGAGTAACCAAGGAAAACCTCACTTCAGCTGTCTCACATTTTCAGCAAATTTTGAAACGTCGACAAAAGCAAATGACTCTAGATAGCTTTCTAGTAAAAAATAATTAGGTGTATACGTAGCACATTTTTTTGGTTTTCTGCAAATCGACTTCAAATTTCAGATTACATATTTCGTTCCGAAGAATATTCACGTTACTTAATAATATGTATGTATATAGATGCATACAATGTATATATTTATATGAATAAACGATATATAGGTACTAAAAATTTTCATTTTTCATTTTGTATGAATTTATACGTGAAATATTATTTCGCTTAACGAGTGTTTCGGATTACGAGTAAGATTTTTGAACGCATTATGCTCGTTATGCGAGGTTTTACTGTATTTATTATAAAGAATCTGCAACGTCTCTAGACCTATAATAAAGAAATGTTTATCTTGCTCTGTAAACCAGGCCTTCACCTCTTCGTTGGAAAAAAATTTACGACCTTTTAAACTTTTTTTCAGTTGAGGAATCGGACGGAGCCAGATCTAGTGAATAAGGGGCATGTCTCAGTGTTTCTGGGTCGTAGAAGAATACGGCTTAAGAAGTCTGTATCATTTTCAAACCGAGCACAGATCGAACGTGATGCTTTCACCCTTGCACGCTTCTGGTCAGCAGTCAGACATTTGGTGGTCCATTTTGCAGAAATTGTTCTCATGTTCAAATCGACGTGAACTATCTAATGGGCGTGTTCATATGAAATATTCAGTGCTTCAGATATTCGATTTAGACCAATTCGACGGTCTGACAAAATTATGTCATGAACTGCAGGGACGGTCACAGAAACTAGCTTTCCAGATCGGTACCTACTTATCTTCAATGGAATCATCATAAATCTGCTGACCTTTTAATTTATTTAAATATTGAATTTGTCAAGGGTTTCTGACCACCACCTTTTCAAAACAAGATGAAACCAACTCTCGTCAGAAAGAAAGCATTTACACTGTATTCTCGTACCAAAATCTACCTGTGTGAGTTCATAAACTGCTTGAATTTTATATGGCATATTTCCAGCGACAACTGAACTTCTATATGATGATGATTCTATATGAATATCTTAAAGATTTTTAGATTTCTAAAAATCTTCACAAAAATAAGGTCGCGTCATTCTTCTCTATTTGTTTATTCTTTTAATTCATCACAAAATTGTAAAAACACATAATAATAACAAAAATAGTATGTGCCAACACAATAAAATGATTATCATGCATGGTTTAGCAGTTCCAGTCTCCACGTTCCGATCTTCATAGAAGAAAACCACCGGCTCGAAGTTACGTAGGTATTTAACTTACTGAACTACATGCTAACAACCGCTATAGTTATAAACAGCGAGCATTCCACCAGACCGCTAACTCTGAGCGTATTCGCGACTCATCGCAAGATAAAGGCGAAAGCAATTGCAACACAGTTGCAGGTGAGAAGCCCAAACAAAAAGGAAGAGATGGAAACTCGATGAAGTGCATGGACAGTCGGTTATGTCTTCCCAACGACGACTGGTCGTACTTCTGACTATATACAACGTGAACGTCATTGACCGACTAGATAGTGAACATGTATCTTAAATATGGTAGAAGGCACATATGCGGGTCAATTATGAAAACAGTTGTGTTACGATGCAGGTGGTGGGCAGGTGCAAGTGTAGCTCCTTTTGCTTTCCTCTTTTTTGTTTGGGTTAGGTATTTACTAGGTTTTCTTTTAATTCATTACATGGCAGTTTATCACTCAATATATACGGGCTAGTATATTAATGCTTAAAAAAAACTTGAATAAATAAGAAACAGAGACCAAAACATGTACGTATAGAATTCCATAAAACGCATAACAACGTTAACATACGTTGGTGGTTGAAGGTAATTTGAGGTATAATTAATTATTGACTACAATGTTAAATTTATATGGCTATAGACCAAGAAACTTATTTTTAAAATAGTTTTTGTTAATAGATGTATGTAATCACCAACATTAATGCCCAGTCCAAACCGTTAAGGGTACAAATTCGAAATTTGGATACGATGTTGATTTTATATTGTAGGCGTCATTTAAGAACGGATTTTTCGAAATTTCATTCCTAAGGAGATGAAAGGAAGTGGCAAAGTTCGTATGGAAAATAGCATTTCTATGGTCAAATTTACATAAAACTTGGTATTAATGCTTTCTGGTAAAACATGTGCTTCGGTGTTTCTTTTTTAATTAAACCCCTAAGGAGGTGAAAAAGGGCGGCAAAGTTTTTATATTAAATAATGTTTTTACGGTTAAATTTTCTGGAAACATAATATGAATGCCCTTTGACGCAATTACCGTTTTGCAGTTCTTTTTTCATTCAACCCATAAACCTGTCAAATTTTCGTTAATCCTAGTACCTATTACTTCTGTATAATACAATTAATGAAACACACGTTTCGACGTTTTTTGAAATTCGGGAACGGAGTAAAAGGGGGTGGGAAAGTTTGTTGATTGAAAAATAAAAAAATATATTTTATGGTCAAACTTATTTGAAACTTGGTATTAACGTTTCTTAACAAAGTTAATTAAACGAGTTCTGTGACGTTTTTAAAATTCAACGCCTGTGAGAGTGGCACAGGTTGTATGAGAAATAATATTTTTATGGTATGCACTATTTATATAATTTGTTGATTTATACATGAATAATGAAGGTGACAACATATAAATTCGATTAAATTTAAACCATTACAAATCTTAGAGCCCACATGAGCAAAGCCTCGGTCAGAAAAGCTAGTTGTAAATGTAGATTATGCTTTAAAACAAGAGACAATAGAAGGTAACGTTTAAAAAGTAAAATTTAAGTTTAGAGGTAACTTGTGTGTAACATGGAAAGTACGACGTGCAGTATGTTTGACCAAATCAAGATTTACAATGTTAAATAAGAAATTTATTGTTAAAACTTTTTATTTACAACCTGAAGTTTACAGTCGGTTGTAACATATAAGAGGAAACCACTGAAGTAAGGTATAAAACCAAAATAATAAACGGCAAGTCTGTTTTATATTTAACTTTGCAGCATTCCATTAGCAGATTATGTAAATATTTAGGGTCTACTCTACGAGAAGCTTTGATTATTCAATATTATTAAATACAAATAAATTCTAATACACTTTTCTTATTATTTGAACCATTAACAGTCCAATCGAAGTATGTAGTTGAGTATGGCTAATTTATATGTTGTGATGTCCTCTGTACTTTCCTATTCAAGCTCGTTATCGTGGATTCTTCTGAAATTTTGAGTTTTTAAGAAGTTTTAACAGTTTTGTAATTACTGTCCCATGTGATTTTGTATGGAAGATACGACAAGATTCTAACCGTCTTCTTCAAGTTCAAAGTTGGACGATCCTGCAATTTTGTTTTGAAATTGTGCGAATTAGTTCGCCAATCTGGCTGCCTAAAGAAAACAAATCAGCTTCTTTTTACATATTTGTAACAGAGTATCTTTGAAATAACGTATTTTTTTATATATCGAAGTGATGGAAAAACTGTGTGGCATACAGAAATGTTCGACGATTTCTTAAAATCACGTCTTTTAGATGCCTCTAAGTAACCGCTATGTAGAAATCAAATATTATAAATTTAAGGAAATTTCGTTAAAATAACATAAAATTGTATTTTTTAATTTTTTTACATTGACTTTTATGTAAAAATGTGAGGGTTATCGAGCTGAGAACCCAAGCTCTGAGTATGAAATTATGTAAAAGAGTTTCAAAAAAATTATAAAAGTAATAGCATTGAAGTACGTATACAGGGGGTAATGTAAATTGTCAGAGGGTTTAAAAAATTAACAATTAACAATTAACTTTATATAGATGCATATATCAGAAATACTAGACTACGAAGCTTACCTAATGTGTGTAGATTTTATTAGCACTACGTTAGTTAAATTAGTATCCAATAGATACTAATATAAAAATTGTATTTAAAGCATTGTCACCATTGTGTGTAGTAAAATTTTAAAATATATCTCAAAATCTCGTCGCTTTTTTTCTACTAGGAGATTTGTACTAGGAGATTTGTATCTGTCTCTAACGATTTGTGGATTATCTAGCACCTTAAATATGTACATCACTCCGTTCTATTTCATGAATATATTCAATGTAGCGATGTATAACAAAAGATGTAGCCGAATTATAGGGAAGAAAATTGCCTTTATAAGTGTTTTTTGTGAAACTACTTTTCCAAATCTCTCACAGTTTCCATTTTTTCCTAGTTATAAATATATTAAACAATAATAAATAAATATTGAGTACAACTTAAGTCTAATTTTCTATCAGTCTCAACTGCTGCAATAAGATCGATCTCATTAATGTCTTCAGAATCACTTTCTACTGGGTCAGAATTTGAACTGTGGTCATTTCCTGCGCTTCAATAATTTCATTATGACTTTCATCTTGATGATTAAAGACTTTTGCAGTGGCTCCTTTTCCTAGAGGGACATCAAGTCTTTTCTTTCTTTCGATCCTTTGACATTTATCAGATGGTAATCGAGAGTTTTTAAGATAGTCAATAAATAAGACTGACACGCAATCCTATCGAGAAATACAATCTCACAACATTGAAATTCTGAACAAATGATTTTCTTTAGCTTTTTCTTCTTTTTAGATTCCACTTTAATAGTTTGTGTTTTAAAACCGTATCGAAGTGCCTAAACGAAGCTACATCCAATGTTTATAACAAGTGTGTTGCATCTGTTGGCTACAATACATATGTTCTGGCTATATGTGGCCTAATGTGAGTAGGTAGGTTGTCAGCCAATATCATATTTTTACCGTCTCCAACCAATCTCTAAAACAACATTGATTGTCAGATATATCGTGTGAGAAAGCACGTATTTTTCGATTGCTCTTGCTTTTCATTTATACATTCGTATTTTCATTCAAGTTAATTTTTGCCGTATTATGCCGGATTATGTTAGTATTTATCTACATGTTAATGATAATTGAGTGTCATTAGTGTTTTACGATTGGTGCAAAATATTAGATTTTCGTATATTTGCTTGTGTCACGAATGATCGGATCTTCATCGCGGTGGATGAGAAGAACGCAAAAACAACAGTTTTTATTCCACAAAAACTCTATCGAGTGCGGCGCGTGAATATTTAACTCAGTACGGACACAATAAACATTTACACATCTTTGCAAAATTATTGTGCCTATCGTAATTGTTACTAGCAATGTCTCCTCCGGTAACTGTCTCGTGCTCTTGTTGCAAATCGGTTATTGAAGAACATAAAAGCGTAGTAGGTATGTTGCGTTTGCAAAAAACTCTTTAATCATGTTTGTGCCGATTTGAGTTTTACGGAAGTCCGCATTTTGAAGTCTAAGCAAGGACTAACGTGGTCTTGCCAGGCTTGTGCTGCTTTGGGATGTGATATAATTGATCTTAAGGCTGCCATTGTGGATTTGAGGAATCAGGTGATCGAGAAACATTAAGTTACTTCTTCTAATGCTGTTTCGTTTGATGATGAGTTCTTGACAAAATAAGTGGAGCTTTGAAAAACCAATGATTTAGATCCGTTACTAGCTGAGGACTCACATCATCAGCTTCGGGAAAATTGTCATTCGATATTAACACCCAATTAAGAGTTAATAATTTCCCCTCTAACAGTAATACAAGATATAATTTTTTAATGTTTTGATGTACCGTCAATTCATGCTGCCTTATCCCAATAGTGAAACATTGGTCATTCCTATCAAATAATTCAACATTAATACTACAGCGAATGCCTTCTATCAAGCTTTGTATTCTATTTTTGATCGTTATGTTCCCAAAACTAAATATTGTAAACGTCAATATCCAATGATAGGACAAGTTACATGAAACATCTTTATACGATGAAGGAAAGTTATTCAGAAAATGAAAACATAAAGAGCTAAATATCCAACACTGATGAATTTAAAAGGGTTCGAGGTTTATTGAAATATTCAATTCCTGGTTTAGCCGTGTTCAGACCTGACATGAAAGTGGAATTATCGCAAATCCGAAAACTTTTTGGTCATTTTATTAACTTGACACATCTGTAGATGATATAATTGTCACATAATTTGTTGAGAATGATTGAACTCTCTCAACCTCAAACAATTGTTAATGCATTTTAACTAAGCTGTTCACCAGATGTACATTGTGAAGATTATAATTATTATTTGATCTTCAATTATTTACTTGGTAAAATTGTCATTTTGTGGGTGATTTTAATGCCCCATTTGAAGAATTGTAATGTATTCGATAGAAAATCAAGAATTATTAATCAGTTTTTGGAAATTCAATCTTCGACAGATTTTCTAGTTACTAATGCTAGTGGAAGTTTACTCGATTTGATGTTCACAAATGAGGCAGCTTTGAAATAGCACATGATTTAGATGTTACTCTGACGACTAAATCCTTCTCTAAAACTGTCATTCGATATTAATTAATTAACAGTTAAAATTTGGTCTAACAGGAAAACAAGAAAATTTTCATAAACTGAGGTGGGTCAATTCATGCTGCCTTATTCAATGGTTGGTCATTCTATCAAATAAAACCAACATTAATACAAAGTGAATGCCTTGAACAACTTTATATTCGATACACCATCGTTATTTCAAAATAAACACTGTAAACGCCAATATACAAAGTTACATCAAACATCTGGAGCACGTGAACTAGAGATCGTCAAAAATGGAAAATACAGGGTCACCGCATTATCATGATGAATTTAAAAGGGTTCGAGGTTTATTGAAACATGAAATCCATCTTAGCCTATGCCGACTACCTCCAAAGTAGAATGGAAATATTGCAAAACCGAAAATTTTTGGTCGTTTATTAAAGTCACCTTAACAACGAATACCTGGTCACATGTTATTTGAGATTAAAGAACTCTCTCAACTCAAACAATTGTTAATGTCTTTGCTAACTGTTGTCAGTACATTAACAAGACAATTCTACTCCTTCTTCAGTATTTCATCAATTCGTCTTTTGGCGTAAATATACTGTTGAAAAGTTAATTGCTCTTAATTCTTAATTCCTTAGATGTCATAGTTACCGGCATTATAGCCAACTGATCCATTGAGAAATGTTCATGATGAACTGAAATGTATTTAGATAGATATTATTTTTGACAAGAAATCAACGTAAGTTCAAATTTAATTGGGGATAAATTATGAGTACAACAAAAGCAGATAGGGGTGGAAAGTATTATTAAATAAACATTCTATAAGGATCAAAAGGATCATTGGTAAAGAAGCGAATTTAGAACATTCTTTTCAGGTTTCACCCTCCTTAATTCCAAATTTAATTAATTAGGTTTAATTAGGTTTCTTTTCTAAAATTTTAATAAAAGAAGGAGCATCTTTTAGATTAAGTACACAGCGAATGAATGTTATAAAAACGATCATATGGCTATTAAAACCAATTAAATTAAGAGATTCTTCCAGCCATATAGGCAGGAATAAGTGCATTACAAGCAACATCGTTTTATCCAGTTATAATCCTGCATCGCATGCGGGTATTATTGTTTTATCTTATTTCTTATTCGATAATAAATTGCACGTGCGTATGCTGCTGTCCATATGCTGCCAGCTGTCTAAGCTAAACTAGCAAAGGCATCCTTACTATTACAATAAATCTTATTGCATATTTTTAACAGCTGATATCAGCTGAACTGCATCGAACGCAATTTAGTATTTAGGTTTTCTGCTTACGTTATTGAACGATTGCCTTGTTTGACATCTGGTAAATAGTCATGAATGTATGCAAATATATTTCTAATGTGTGTATTGTCTTCTAGTTTCATTTGTTTATTATCGTCGTATAGCATTAATTACATTTTTTACTACTACTAGATTTCAATGCTAACTAACTGTTGAATTTAGTTCGCGTTGTTCTTCCTGTATCCACTGGAAACATCATCTAGGATCATCGTAATTAGTTACATTAGCAATGATTTTTTTTAAATGTGAGATATTCAAATTTAAAATTAATTAAAAATCTGCCTGGATGGACTTGCAGTTATGGACGCTTACTATAAGGTCAAATAGTTATATGCGCTCGATATTGTTTTATTAATATGAACGACTTAGGAAAGTATCTAAGTAGTAAGTTTGGCATAAGCTACAAAAAAACTCTAAAGCAAATCATTAATTTATCCTTTTTCTGTCAGGAGTGTGCTCCAAGACGGATTTGAATTTTTCAGGGAGGTGAGATCAAAATTTACAAAATGTTCTTAAGATAAAAACTGAAACATATACGAGGATATATTTTGAAAATACTCAATCAATGTGAGGATAAAAGTGTTAGTTAAGTAACTGACAAATATTGCTAACTGGCAGATGAAATTTAACAACTACAATGCTTTATCTTGCAGATAACTTCTATTTAACACTCAATAAACGTTTCATTGTAATTATCTTACGAATAAAATTTTATCTGTAAGTTGCACCTCCCCATTATGGTGTAGAGGTTCGCCACTATCTTGACGAAATATTTCCTAATAAATGGATTGGACGGAGAGGCGCCATAGAATGGCCACCTCGTTCTCCTGACCTGAATCCGTTAGACTTTTTTTGTGGGGTTATTTGAAATCGAAAGTGTATTTTAACAAACCGAACAATTTAGAAGATTTAAAACAACGAATTTGCGTAGAAATTACACAAATATCCCCAGACATAATTGAGGCAAGTATACGAAGTGTTTACACTCGGCTAGGACAGTGTCAGTTGGTTGGTGGGGTCCATTTTGAAAATTTACGTTAACTGTTGCAATAAATTTAAGTTCAGATGTATTTTTTTTAATTTAATTTTAATTTTGTACAAAAATAAAATTTTCATTTTTTTTTCTAAATTTATATTATTTTAAAAAAATTGTGATGCAACATACCAATTGTTTTATATCACTATTTGGAGGATATAAAGATCCACCAAAAACGATAAAAAAATAATATGGTTGCCATTTAAAAAAAGGGTTGATGACGTCATTATTCTAAAAACCAATGACGTCATAGAAAAAAATTGTATGTCACAAGATGGCGTTTTAAAAAAGAAAATTTACCTGTCCGAGCGTCTTTTCTAAAAATGTAAAATAACGCGGTTATAAGCTTGGTTCCAAACTTTATGACCACTGTATACATACATATGTAGGTATATTTAGAATTAATATTTGCAGGCCTTTCAGTAGCTACTAAGCGATAAATTGCTGTGACAAATATGGAAGGGTAACCTGTTTTCTCACGATTTTTTTGGCAAAGATTTATCAAATTTGAAAACAAGTGACCGCCATTTTGATTTTTTTAACCCTTGATGCGATTGCTTTAAAAATCAATATCTAGAGGAGCCTGACCTTTCCAGACTTAATTATGTGATCAAATTTAAAATAGTATCGGCCATTTTTAACTTTGTTTATACTTTAAAAACACTGGATAAAATTGTTTAAACCGTTTTGTTCATTCCTATGCGAATTGTCTTAAGATCTTTGAGGAAACGAAGAAAAGCCGTTGTGTTTATATTTAATTAATGCTTTGTATAAACTTTATAACGTTAATAAAGTATATCTGTGTAGAACTTTCTGATTTACCACTTGCTACTTTTAAAATATTACTGAAATCCATACTTGTCTGGAATCAGCTTTGGTACAATCCCACCCTACGGAGGAATCGTAAACTCAAAACGTTTTAATGTTTAATTGGAATAGGGATAAATAAAACATATATTGAATTTGTAATCATTAAAGGAACGTAAACTTCGTCTGCTTGTTCTACATTCAAAGTAACTACTTACATCAGTTACAAGTATCTGAAATACGTATCTAGTTCCAAAAATTCATTTCACGATTACATGCACAAATTTGAAAGAGGTACCAGTGAACATTTTTCAAAGATTGTGGATTTTGAATTAAGGCATTCTAACGAATCATCATTTCTTAACAAATAAACATTTAAGGTTCAAATTTCCAAGAAGATTAATTGAAAAATAAGGACCAGTTAAGGCGTTTTCTAGACTTCGAACTTAACAAAAGTGGAATTTTATAGCATTATTTAAAAAAATATTGTTTGCAACATACCTTTTAGAATAAAAGAAGATATGAAAGGAAACACTACGAGGGGAGATCATTCCGAGCAATTAAACTAAATTTTATGTTTTTGCTGTTAAAAATTCGTCCTTTATTTCCTTATATTTGGTCAAATTTTATAATGATATATTTTTATTAATTTTTCTGACTGATTTTACTATTTTATTTATTGTAAAAGAATTGGAAAAAAAATTTCGACGGCTAACAAAATATCACATTTATTTTTGGTAAAATTACACGTTTGAATGAAAACTAATGACTTGACTCGTATACAAATACAGAATCCAATAAAGCAATAATTACTACCAAAAGTAAATTGCTTTAGAACTGGTTTTAGCACGAATAGTTTATTTTTATGCCAAAGCTTTAACGGCCTGCGGGGTGTAAGTTTTGTTGCCAAAGTTATACACAACTGCCCATATCACACCCTCTAGAGTCTAGAGCATCGAAGAAACCTATATTATAATAAAGGTAAGACTAAATACAATCTAAAATACTAAAAAAATATTCAAATGCTTTATTTAAAAGGTTGATTTTCCTTGTCATTATGACATAATTTGTGCACGCGTTCAAGTTTAGAAAACGAGGCGCTAGTTTTCTAAAGAACAAGTGCGCAAAAATGGCTTATGAAACGTGTATTTTATACTATTTTTTCTATTTCGGCTATTAAAAGTTAAAAAAAGATTATAATGATAGATAGGCTACGAGCCTAAGAAGTCCAAGATTTTAGAAATAGATCATATTAACCAGTTTATAATAGAAGCTGATAATAAAACATATTTAGCGATGAAAGTAAGTAATAAGAACATCATTATAGTTGTATTTTACTGATTTTCTACATTATTTTGATATAATACTCATATTAATATTCTGCTTTATCATCCTTATAATGGGCTGTAATGGAGCTTGTTGTCGTGAGGAAATATCGAATATAACTTTAGATGATATACAGTTTAAAAATGATGTCATAATGGTTGCAGTGCCAAAAACTAAAACTTATGTTCCAAGATAATTTATTGTCACACAGATTATGGATTGAATTGGTTAAAAAGTATTATTCACTTCGTCCCAGCCATGTTACACATAAACGCTTCTTCCTGCAATATAGAAATGGATCTTGCGTTCAATTGGTATTAACACCATAGGAAAAGTACCAAAAAATATTGCTACTTACTTAAATTTACCTAATCCTGAGCTCTTCACTGGACATTTAAACGTTCCAGTGTGACACACCTGGCTAATAGTGGAGATGGTTTACTTAATAACAATTAAGCGCCATGGATGATGGAAATCCTCAGCAGTGGCAGAAAGTTACAGTGATAATTCCACCATGAAAAAAGTTGAGGTTGTTCAAATACTGTCTAGTGTTCCTAATACATCCATTAAAATCATTCACAATCCGACGACTTCTGATACAATTGGCAGTGATGTGTCAGTCAAAATGAATCAACAAGATTTTACATAAAATATTGTGTGCTCCCAAAATCTGCCTGGAATCTCTGTTAATGCACACGAATCTTCTAGTATCTTATCATCCCACTTATATTTTTAATTAGCGTAAATAAAATGTTCGTAATTGTGTTTTTTATTCTCTGTACAACGTCTTACATTTGTTTGTTAGATTAAAGACTTATATTTTGACAATTACATATAACTTCAAAAAAATAAAATTAGCGTGCGATAAAGTAATACTTTATGCAACCAAAACGGGTGTCCTAAAGTGAACTTTACAGCACCGGAATAGAAATATATACTTTCAACATATGGTCTCATATGCATATATGTATGTATGCTTCAGAATCTATCTTAATAACATTTTTCTTTTTTATTCTTGTAACGAAGAACTTGAGCAGAAATAAATTGATTCCGAAAATGTTTCTTTTGTTACGAGCGTTTAAATAAATAGTACCTAAATATATGACCATAGATGACCATTTGTTCTAAAACATCGAACACTTTCTTCCTGTGGTCATTAATATTCTACTTATTTTAATCACATTTGCACTTGCTTTTCAGTGTAGCTGTTGTTGTAGAGATCGTAATAGTGGCTACTTTTCGTCTTTGATGAATTCCTCTTCGATTCATTGACTAGAACTGAAAATGTTGCGAACAACTGAAGTATATACTCTCTTCTATATTTTCTTATAATTTTGTCCTAAATTTAATTGGTTCGTTTCTTTTTTCAAGGTAATTCATAGTCATAATTCTTAAATTTTAATTCTATCATGTGATGCTAGAGCTGGTGGATTTTGTCACGCGTAACATGCTTCTAATTAGTTCGCAGTGCTTATAACTTACAGCCACACAATTCCCATGAAAGACGTCCAAATTTGAGTGTAAGAAATCTTTAGAGACATATTGCAATTCATTTTTGATACGATGACAGCATATTTTCTATAAGAGTAACATAATTATTGTCATCTTCTTTATTCGTGGAGGTTCTGGAATAGGAAATTTGTCACTATGGGGCACAGGTATCATGGCAGATGGTATATTTAGACAATTGAGTTTTTCTTCTTGGATATACCTCTGCGTTGTCCACCACCAGGTATCATGCAGAAATAGTAATCATTACCATGAGTTGTAGGCTTCGCAGACCATTGGGGCAGTAAACCTCATAGATCATTGTTGTATGATTTAACCTGCTAAAGCTTGAATTAATATTAAAAAGATAACGTTAGCACATAAAAATAATAAAATTTCGTCGATTTTATTAGATAGATAGATAGATAGATAGATACATTGTGCCTGTTGATCAGTGTAATTGCGAATCATTGCGAATTGAAGTTTTTCAATCAAAACGAATCCGTTAATTACACAAAAAACATTTTACTAATTCAAAGATTTATGGATTTACAAAAATATTGGCAATTCCAGGGTAATCTTTCAATTAATTATTAATCAGTAATGTTGCAACACTCTAAATATAATATAGAAACATTTAGCAATTACGACATATGTTGACATACAATAGTAATACCCAAATATATAAATAATAATATCTATATCAACTTGAAGAGCTCGTACATTTATAAATGCACCAATTTATTGAGTCCCTGCTACGTTATTTATATCGCACATGATTGCAATATTCAATTGACAGCGCACTCCTAAGTATCCAATTTTGCGATTCAATGATTTCAGATAGTATCGTATCGACTTACTTGGCTCGCTCTTTTTCGTCTGATTTTCACGAGTGCTTCGCACGAGCACGCATTTACATAATGAATTGTTTTTGATGAGACTCCCCAGTGAAGGGAGGATTGATAAAACGGCCAAAAAGAGAAACGTATCGAACACGTGGCCCCGTTGCTCGCTTTGAAGCGTTTCGGATGTGAAAGAGAGTAAAAATTAATTCAAACTGCAAACAGAGTTTTATTGAAAAACTAATAGGTCTCGAAGAATTCAGCGCTATTCAAGATAGCCGTTGCTTTTCAAAGAGTTTCCAAGCACAAAGCACATCAAATAATGCGAAACATTATTAAATAGACACGGGATATCTGCAGGACTTTTAAAGGTGGAATTAAATTGCATCCTCATAGAATATATTTATTAACGAACATTTTATTTAAATGAAAATTTAAAAAATTATAAAAAGGAAAAATAAAATAAACGAAATAACAGAAAACGTTATTGCACTAAATAAAGTAGATAAAATAAGATAACCTAAGCACAACTAACAAGGAAACACAGGCAAGTGGTGGTGACCGATTTAAATGAAATTTGGTGGATTTGTAGACTGATGCAGTGTAAGAACAACAGTAACTTCCATAGATGCTAAATCGCCCGTTGTCGGGGGGTGGGGCGCCTTAAAGCCAACCCTAGCTTTCGATATTTCCTTTAATATTTCCAAAACTATAAAACATATCAAAAAAAAATTAAGACAAATATATAATTGTTTTATGAGTACTAAAAGATAGCGACAATAGTTTGCCTGTCATAATTTTTGTTTTCCAGAAACAACTCCCACCCCCTAAATTTTTTTAAAACTATTTTCGCTATCTTTTAGTATTCATAAAACAGTTATATATTTGTCTTAATTTTTTTTTTTTAAGAAAATATCGAACGGTAGGGTCGGCTTTAGGGCGCCCCACCCTCCGAAAATGGGCGATTTACCATCTATGGAAGTTACCGTCGTTCTTAGACCGCATCAGTCTACAAACCTACCAAATTTCATTTAAATCGGTCACCACCACTTGCCTGTGTTTCCTTGTAAGTAAAATAAACGAAATATGTAACAAATACCAGATTCAAAACGTTATACCTCGCAATATAAAAAGCTATCACTTTAAAAAGTTCAAGCGTCCAAGTATTGAGATGTAATAATACCTAATACACGCAGCAAACACATAACGGGGTTTTGATAATAGATCACAATTTTGTGCGTAGATGAAAACGATGTATCAATAAAAGAACCTGAAGAGCTGTGCTGTCTCAATTTCAAATTCGAAAACATGATCAATGACGATAATATGCTCTTTATAACAGTATGACAGATATAATGATACAGTTACGTTTGAACAGAAGAGATGGTGTTGTGACAATATTGAAAGTAGCGGATACCGAAAGAAGTTCAACCTACAGACAACAACTTGCATAAAGATTTTTTAAGGACCATGGGAGTTGCAAAATGAACGAGAGATATTAAAGTCAAAACTGAAAAGAAACTTTGAGGTTAAAGGTGATAAAAGGTGATATCAGTGAGTGGGTTGGCTATAACTAAACGATTACGCTTTCGAGAACGTATCAATTACTACTGCCAGAATTACTTCTTCCGGGCTTTATGTGCTTCTTCAGGAGTACATCAATTGGTAGTGCAATAGCACTAATTATTTTGATACCATGTACAAGCACTAAGTATACTATAATTGGCATATAGCACCGCCTATAATGGTGGACGAAACTTTCGAAAGTTTTCAAACAATATTCTCCAAATTTTGATTCATTCACGCACCGATACGACTAATTATAGCCTCTGAAAGTACAAAAAAACGTCTGATTAATTCAAACTGTGCTCCGATTCTGGTATTACTGGATTTTGGAATAAATAACGTCAATTTTTGGATTTAATTTTTGTTTAAATTCTTTTACTGGTTGCTCTTTTTTATGGTTTAATTTCAGTGTCCGTCTATCACTAATAGAAGAACAGATTATATCCTATACACTAAATATATTCCCCCAAAAATAAATGCTTGTAAGTGTAAGTGTTTTCATATTGCTGCAAGACAAAATTGTTCCTCTCTTTTGGATGTTGCCTTACATATTCAAGCGATTTTTTATTTGTTACAACAGAACTAATTGCTATGCTTTCCCCAATTGTTGCACTATTTCAACAGTTTGTTTAAAATAATACCACTATATATACAGGGTGATTGTAAATTCAGGGCCAGTGAAACTACAAGAATATTGAAAGCAATAGGAAATATTTTATAGATGGAAGTGTTGTAGCTACATATTTCAAGTATCTTAGGAGTACAAACTCGTAAAAGCAACTTCCGGTTGAACCGGAAGTAGATGACCTAATTAAATAACTATTTGTATAAAATTGTTACAATTATTCATACAGAGTGTTCGAAATATAGGTCTGAAAATGAAATCGGAAAAATTACCGAAAGTTAATTTTTTTAAATGGAAAGTGGCGACTTTTGTAATTTTATCTTGTTCGGCATTAAAAATATGGGTATCTTTGTATAAGCATGTCTATTATAAAAATGGATAGTTTTCGAAATATTCGCAAGTTAGTATTTTTATCTTCTACAATACATACTATTTGCATTAGTTCTTTTTTTATTAGTTAGCCAAAATTTCAGATCATTCCTAACTACAGCTTTCCCACAATCGATCGTTGCAGTTCCCAGTGAACCGCCCTGTATTTGAAACGTCAGTACCATTAATCTGACTTTTCTCTGGTCGCTGCATTTTGCTCATGACCTTATACGATTAGCTTCAAATTTTTTCGTTATAATATTAATTTATGGTTTTATAATATTTTTTTCTCTTATCAAATAACATGTTAATTACTCTACAATTATTTTTATATTTCACCAATTATTAACTTTTCTCGTATACATAGCTTAGTTAGTAATAGTTTGCTAATGGCATCCTAGCATTAGCCTCAAACTAGTTACTGCTAGATGATTTTAACTTGACATAGATTAGTGAAGTCCGCAGTGGCCAGAGAAAAGTCAGAACAATAGAGATGAGGTTTCAAATATATTTAGCGTTAGTATCTATTAGTTTTGATCGCATAGAATATTTTAAACGAAAATATCTCGTCAATTAATAGCTTTAAGCCTATAAATGTTTAATAGTTTTATATAGACAATTAAATCATATATTGATTTATTTAATAAAATACAGGGTGTTCCATAAGAAAAGTAAAAAACGAATAAATTTCCGGTTAAAACGAAAGTTGGTTTTACGAGTTTGTACTCCTAAAATACCTGAAATATGTAGCTGCAGCACTTCCATTTATAAAATATTTCCTATTGCTTTCAACATTCCTGTAATTTCACTGACGCTGAATTTACAATCATCCTGTATATTGCTTATATAGTCAGTAATATCTCGTTGACATTAATAGGCTAGAAAATGTTCTTTTCTTCCGTTTCAGTCATTCAATGTTAAAATTGGAAATCTATCTCGTTCTTTTACAATTCTGTAAGCTTGCTTTAAATTAATAAATAAAACGTTTCAATTGGTCACATAAAACATCTTTTTGATCAATGTAAATTATATTTTACAAATAATATTACAAAAACTGTTGCCATACACATAAGAATGAATGCGTTACATGTAATTTATTCCCCAAAATTTAAGGAATAGAATAAAAGTAGTAGTAGAATAAAAAATGTAGCTAACGGCAGGTCCGTGAAGTTAGCCCCTAAAGTGTCAATTTTTTGTTTCGAAAATGTCTTGTTCGTTAGTGCTTCGTTAGTGCTTCTTAGTGCTTCAACTATTTTCGTTAGTGCTTTTTCCGTTCTCTGCATATTAAGGGTTTTGTAATTTCAAGGTCAGCCCCGACAATCTATCAAAATGGACGAAATTTGATACTATGGTTTAGTGCTTCGTTAGTGCTTCTTAGTGCTTCAAATAGTTTCGATAGTGCTTGCCTAGTTTTTTAGATATTTCAGATTTTAACTTCAAGGTCAGCCCCTAAACATTTTCCTATTGACTCAAATTTGGTGTCAGTTTTTAGTGCTTCGTTAGTGCTTCTTAGTGCTTCAAATAGTTTCGATAGTGCTTGCCTAGTTTTTTAGATATTTCAGATTTTAACTTCAAGGTCAGCCCCTAAACATTTTCCTATTGACTCAAATTTGGTGGATATTTTAAATTTTAACTTCCAAAATATTTTCCTTTAAAAAGTTGCATTTACGATTGGTTTTTTTTTCGAGATATTTAACTCATATATAAACTTCATTTTCAAGGTCCGCCGTAAATCGTATGTTATTGACTTAAAATTAGAATCGTTTCTTGGCGCATCGTTAGTGCTTTTTAGTGCTTTACATAGTTTTCTTAGTAATCACTATCAACTGTTTCATTTTAAATAAAACATATATATATATATTTTAGCTAAATGTGATGATCATAAGAATTTTGATCCTATTTCAATGTAAAATTACCTAAAAAATTTGGTAAAATAGGTACAAGGTGTTTAGACAAAAAGTGACACTTGATAAACTTTAAAGTTATAAAAATTGAGTTAACACCTTGTTTCACCAAGGGCTTCAATTGTAAGATCTCCCTTTTAAGTTAAATAAAACAACACTTTTCGACTGATTTACTTGAATAATCTATATATAATGATTACATCTTTTTTTATCTACATACATGTCTTTTCGTCAATTTCAACGACGTCCTTTCTGAAAATAAAACAACTTAAAAAGTCAGGATGCACATACTTTCCGATAAAAATCGGGTTAGCAACATTAGTAAAATTAAAGCATATTCCAATAGGATATTTTGTAGTCACTTTCCTTTTAGTCTTACACAATGCTAACACTAAAAATTCACGACTATTATATTTATATATTGTATTATATAAATCGAGTATAATCCCCAAACATTGTGTTTCTGCTTCTCTCAGAGAATCCCAAATATCTGTATTTATTTTCTAAGTACTATGGCGCCACCTGCCGTTGAACCAATGTTTGCTTCTTTGGCGTCCCTATGTTTTTTTTTACATTTCGAAAGAATTTGGGTGCAAATTTGGAAATAAAAAATACTGAATAATCAGGAAATGGCGAAACCATTAACAAAACTATCTAAAGCACTAGAAAGCACCAATGATGCGCTAGGAAACGACCCTAGATTTAAGTCAATCCCATATGATTCGAGGATAGACCTTAAAAATGAATAGTTAAATATCTCGAAAAGGAAAGAATCGTGAATGTAACTTTTTAAAGCACTCAGAAGCACTAACGAAACACTAAAAGCTGACACCAAATTTGAGTCAATAGGAAAATGTTTAGGGGCTGACCTTGAAGTTAAAATCTAAAATATCTGGAAAACTAGGCAAGCACTATCGAAACTATTTGAAGCACTATGAAGCACTAACGAAGCACTAAAAGCTGACACCAAATTTGAGTCAATAGGAAAATGTTTAGGGGCTGACCTTGAAGTTAAAATCTAAAATATCTAAAAAACTAGACAAGCACTATCGAAACTATTTGAAGCACTAAGAAGCACTAACGAAGCACTAAACCATAGTATCAAATTTCGTCCATTTTGATAGATTGTCGGGGCTGACCTTGAAATTACAAAACCCTTAATATGCAGAGAACGGAAAAAGCACTAACGAAAATAGTTGAAGCACTAAGAAGCACTAACGAAGCACTAACGAACAAGACATTTTCGAAACAAAAAATTGACACTTTAGGGGCTAACTTCACGGACCTGCTAACGGCAGATCGAGGTAAAACTGAATACTCCAAAATGAATGTCCACCTCCGTAAAATCA
Source organism: Holotrichia oblita (assembly GCA_023690525.1). Taxonomy (NCBI): domain Eukaryota; kingdom Metazoa; phylum Arthropoda; class Insecta; order Coleoptera; family Scarabaeidae; genus Holotrichia; species Holotrichia oblita. The sequence goes on along the minus strand of CM043015.1, from coordinate 185,459,500 downwards.
GCTTAACAAAGTGTCATAATTTTGTATTATACATATCATTACGTCTTGAACTGCTGCAATTATAGTTAACCAAAATACTCTACTTTAAACCTGATTAACAAAATAATTTCTTCGATGCATTTCAGTTTGATGTAACTTTGAGGATTAGTGAGGCACTTTCACTTTCTGTCAAAGTCAAGTTGGTCAAAGTTACGCACATAGTTTACAACTTTGATCAAATAACTGCAATTTACAGTATATTAAGATCAACATCTCTGTTAAGAAAAATGACAAAATATGTTTTTAGAAATAATATTAATATTATTATGGTGTGGAAATATAATACTGAAAAATATTTAGAATAAACATGTTTTATTCCAGTTTTAACTGCAAGTCTTTTAAATCATCAAAAATTAAGCCCATTGTTGTTATTATTAGACGAACACCGTCTTTCTAACCCTTTGAGTCCCATGATTAGAAAATAATAAAATTACAACATTTGCGCTGAAAGATTTATTTAAAAACAATAGCAAAGTTAGAAACACAGTCTGTTGATTTTTTCCCTGGAAGAAAAAGAGAAAAAAAGGTGAAAGCCATTGGAGTTTCGGAACGTATTATATTGCTTAAACGTAAGAGTATGATAACTGTAAAAACAGTTTTCTATCAATCGCAGGAGCTGCATTTCCATTTTGCTCTATGTGGAGTAATGTATCTGGCACATTGAAGAGAACCATTTTTGATAAGTAAACGTATTGCCAGTTCTCCACTGGTACGTATTTTTTCAATGAATTTTCATGTTTATTACTGCGTTTTTGATCTCTTGGAGTTCTGTCATATCCTGCTCCTATTAGTCCTGCGATCACAACAAATGTAAACATTTTGATTGTCAACTTGTCGTTGTTGATTCCACTTTCTGAATTTTCTCTCGTCTGTCGTTCAAAATCATGGAAGTTACTGACAAATCGGTTAGGGTATTTGTTCATCCGCTGAACTAATAATTTACCATCTGGAGTCAACATTCAGTCATAATGTTTATGTTATTTTTCGACAATATTGTTTTTAGACTCTTCCATTATACGTTTCCTTCCTCTTCTGGTTGTTCCACATGCATAACACCATTCTCCAATAATTGTCTCTACAGACTCGCAGAATTAAAACAGTAATTATTGAAACAGACATTATGAAATTTATTTTGGGGTTTCCAATAGGTTCCTCTATTGAAGAGTTTCTCTCAAGATATTTCCCTTTGTAACAGTACTTTCTATTTATCGTTACATTCAGAATCAGAAACTATTACTATTTGCAGCAACACATTTTTTAGTCATGTGGCAAAACTGCTGTGTTGAGAACCAGAAGTTTGTCTCTCATATTTTTAAATTTTGAGAGAATCAATAAAATTTTTATCGTCAGTAAATGTAATTTCTTATTTAGTTTGGTGATATTTTTGCCTTTTCAAGTTTTATGTTTTGGTTTAGAGTGCAAGTTAACGCTGGCGCGATTAATATTTATTGAAGTTCACACGAAAGTAGAAAAACTATCTTTGAATAAAGAAACAGTTACTCTCTTTTTATTTAATAAATTAAGTCTTTTAGACTAAAAGGAAGACCCCATTTGCTTACTTTGCACTCATTAACTCTTGCAACTACTATAAATGAAATTTAGCTTTGTTATTGAAGATAATGTTAGTTAGAAAATCATTCGTTATTTTTCAGTTATAAGAAATTCTTAAGTAAGCTTTTTATAAAGTATTACAAAATACCACCATAAATTAGACTTAACAACCAGTCAACAACGCAATTCTTTCGCTTTTTTAAATCACAAACATACCGCTACCTTAAATACTAACAATTCGATTGAAAATTTAAGGTGACCCATCTTTAATCATCCAAAAGTAAATACCCGACCCAAAGCTATTTACAAGCAACAAAGATCTCGGGAACAAGTATCGCTTCTACACGCATTCAACTCGAGACATCGTACAAAAAGCTCCGCATTGCGTGAATACGGAAACACGTTCCAACGGCCTCGACATCTCGAACAGTATACAAGGGATACCGTTTCGCTGCGAAATCGGCGTAAAGGACATCCTCCGTTATCACAGGTTCATTGACGTCTAAAGTACAAGCGTATATACAAACAAAACGATCAGAACCAACAACAAGACAAAATGAGAGATAAACGTCGAAGTTCCACAAAAGATTCTCGAAGTCGACATGTCAACGTGCATATCTTAACCTATTATTTGCTTTGTCTCGACGGCTGCGGTTGTGAATTCACTAAAATTTTAGCGTTAAATTGTACGATAATGTACTAGTCATAGACGAGTGCATCTCGCGTAATACCTGCACACATAAAAGGACAGGAAACGGTGATAGCGGCGGATATGTATATTTACTTCCTCCCCTTCTCTGCAAAAGGTATAGGCGGGCGTTCTTTCAGGATGTCGATGTAGAGGGCTGCCAACCACCTGCTAATATTACTAGTCGTTATTATACGTTGAATAAATTAATAAATAGCTGATGGACTCTCTTTCGCATTCTGCAAGGGTGACTGACCACATTAACATTATTTACTCCAGTATACATATACAGATTGATTAAGTAAATATCAAACATATTAAGTCTGTTCAAAATTCATCCCTAATCCCTTTTAAAGTTTTTCCAGCATAATATGCAACAGTTTCATTATCATCAAGTTAAACTAAAACTTTGTTTCCTATCTAAAATAGGTTCGTCATTATATTTTATGTTACGATAGTCTATGCCACCCACGAATGGCTTATGGTCACATATGGCCCTCCCTTGTTATTTTATCATGATTCGTATAGTTATCCTTATTTGGTTGTCTAGTCGCTTAACATAATATTGTGCATGTTTATGTCAAATGTCAAATTCGGTCCGGTTTGTTTTATGCATTATTTTTGTAACATGCCATCGAAAAAAAACATAATTAGTGTAAGCTATGTAAATGTGTTTGATCGCTTTAGCCACTACCACATAGACTATTTGACATTTGTAACCAAAGTTTATAACCTCCAAATGATACTGCAATATAAACAGAAATAAATAATTCATTTAATGACTAGTAGGACAGATTGACTTTTACGGGGAAGACGGCTATCGAAATCAGTGGTTGTTGAAATGATTATTAACGATTAAACGATTTATTATCAAAAACATCATGTTTGCGAAGCACTGCGCATTTTAAAAAGAAAAAATAAAGCGAAAAGATATGAAAACTAACCTAAAAATATGTAAATGTGTTGGTTCTGAAAAGAACCGATATTGAAGAACTGATATTATTAGAAAATCACTCGTTTTTTTATTGGGTAGATAAATCAGCTCTCGTCATCAGTTATCTCCTCCGCAGGAATAGGTTGTGTTAGTCTTCGGGGATCATATACATAATCCTACATACATAAAACTATAAAAATTGCTGCAAATGTTGTGCATTTACGTCTAAACATAACCCAATTCTTCTTCGTAACCCATCAAAAACTTCATGCAACATTTGCGGTGAGTTATTAATCTCTTCACACTTTTCTCTTATGCGATTTTTAAGCTCTTCCAGGATATGTATTGGCGTTGAATAAATGGAGTTTTTGATGTATGGCCATATAAAAAAATCGCATATGTTTAAATCGCAAGACCTAGTTGGATATGAGATTTCAGTGTTCCTGCTTATTATTTTATCATCAAAAAATTCTCTCAGATATTGAAGAGTTTCTATGGTCGTATGTGCTGTTGCACCATCTTGCTGGAAATACCCATTCTGTAATTCTTCACCATCCAGGTGATTTATAAACGGGCCAAGTATTTCATTGCGATATCGCAGCAGTAAGTATACTTTCAGAAAAAAATAGGACCCGCCAATCTTCTTCGACATATTCCAACCCAAACACCAATTTTGTGAGGATGCAATGATTTTTCAACAAAAAAGTGAGGATTTATCGATGACCACAACTTCATATTCTGTAAATTTACATATCAGCAAAGATAAAACCAAGCTTCATCTGAGAAAAAACCCATGTTAAGGATATCCTCATTGTTGAGATTATTTTGGAACCATTGACAAAATTCCACTCGTCTTGGATAATCCACTTGAAGAAGCTCATGAAAACATTGCAGCTTGTATGCATGACGGTGTAAACTTTTCTTTAGAATATGTTGGGCATGTGCCATAGGACAGATTTGTCTGTTGTGCCATTGCTGAAATAGACGTTTTTGGATTTTCATCAATAATATGCTGAATCACTCCAATATTTTCAGCTGCATGTTTAGATGGCCGTCCACTACCAGTTTTTCGACCAACGTCACCAGTCTCCCTGAATAATTGCACAGATCTTGTCAAAACATTGTAAAAACTATTGTACTCAAATACTAATTCAGGATATTCTTCACGAAAGTCGGCCATACATTCTGGAATTGAATATTGCCACTCGCCATTTACTTTCTCACCTGTACGGAAGTAGCATTCGATCATTCTAGCTTTCTGCTCTGTGTTGAATACAATTTTTTCAATTTAATGTAATTTAAAAACTCAGAAATATTTGACACAAACGTTTTAAAATTAAATGTCAAGGAATAAATGTCATTATGTGGAAGTGGCTAAAGTAACAATCCATTCACCTAACCTACTCTAATTATGATTTTTTCCGATGTGTCTATATTTTAACCATTGTAAGTAACAATTAACACAATCTATAATTTGACAGCGATTACAATGTTACATATTTAAGATATACCTTTATGCACGCTCTATTACCGACCCGATGATTGTCTTGTTCGAAGTACAAATTTGTCGTATAATTAAGTTTAAATCTACCTTCTGTATTTTCACCTTCAAGTTTTTCTTTTCTTTCGGCTATTCTTGTAGTAACTTGCTTAAACTTAGTTTTTCGTTTTCAACAAGATTATCTCCATATTTCGTCTGTTCTTTAGCAGAGAGATCTATCTATAAATACAGTTAGGTTGAATAGAATGGAAGACAAGTGCTTTGTTCTTTCGGCCATATTGCTTTATTTAGAGTATCTGTGAATGAAATGAGAAGTTATATTTTCCGACATTTGACCGTAAATCATCTTTGCTCCATAATGAGGTAATCTTTGTGTAATAGGAACGTTTGTTTCATTGTGGAAATCCGTACACCAGTTTTCTAATCTAATCAGTGTTGCGGCTGATGTTGCCTTGTGCGAGGCGATGCAAAACTTGTGATGAGGACTGTAGAATGATGCCTCGCACTCATTTTTAACTCGGATGGAAAAGGCACAAACTTGTAAAAAATGATGCGCTTTGACTTGTAATTTACACAACACTTTATTTGTTATATTACACTATAAACACATATTTACACATTTGTACAACTAGATGCATGAGCGAGACGGCGCGAGAGATGTGTTCGTTGTTGTTCCTGCTCCGAGACTGCTGTCTTTTCCGCATGACTCTTGCTAGGTACCATTTGAAAAAAAAATTCTGTATAACAAGGAACGTGTACAGTAGTATACAATTCTTTGAAATATACCAATTAGTTTGTGATGGGAAAATCTATGTGACAAAAATTAAGAACTTACAAACTAGGAATGTTATGTTTCAATTGTATAAACAAATAAGGGAGCAACTGTGCATCTCTTAATTTGTGCTGGGAATTTCCAGAACTGTTGTTGTCACTCGTTGCCGACAAGGTATGTTTTAAAATGACCCAGGCCAGTTCAGACCTTTCTAGAATTTAATAAACGGATTTTAAATTTCGTGTGAAATGGTAATATGTATTTATATAACAACTTAACAAACTATAAACATATTAATAAATACAGGTGTATTAATAAATGATATATTCAAATACAGCCTGTGTGTGAATGTTTGTACACCTAACAATCAGTAATCAGTACTTTTGAGCATCCGTATATATATACAATTTTGGATGAACCTGCATAAATAAAAAAAAAACGGTATTAACAGATGAACATCAAGAACCCAGTTTGTGGATCAATAAATATTTGACGATAGATGAAGAAGAACGGTGGAGCGCGACTTTCTTTCTTCTTTATTTTAAGATTCTAGTAATATCTTTTTCTAGAGAGTAAATAAAAGAACACACATCCTGACACACGCCTACACACGTAAATTAAACGTTCTTAGAATTGAAGGTAAGTAACTGCAATACCTAAATTTGATACCGTAGAATGGGGTGAATAGGATCGCTGGGGTGAATAGGATCGCTGGGGTGAATAGGAACAAAAAGTCGGAGTTTGTTTAAAGATATCGCCAAAGCGAAAATAACCAATAAAACCCCTTGTATTTGACCTCGATGGACTCCGGAATAGCATAGTAAGAAAAAAGTTGGTATAATACATCGTCACTCGCAGTTTGTTAGTGTTGACAATCAGTATATAACCTAAAAACTTTGTTAGTAGCTGTCTTCGCGGGTGTCAAAACTTTGTTTGAAATTCCGAAATTTAGTGAGATATAATCAACGTACTTCGTGTTCGTGACTCTAACAGGATACTAGTTAAGGCACATAAAACAGTTTTAGTCAAATTTGTGTATGTGTATATTTGTGTGTATGTGTATACCAAAATTGTATGCCTATTAGTTAAAACGTTACGCAGTTTCAAAGTCCAAAAGTGATCCTATTCACCTCATTCTACGGTACTCCACTATATTTCTCTTCTATTCAATAAAATTTGTATGAATTAGTAAGGATTGCCCACCTATTAGAATTCAAATTTAATGACATCTTGCTCGATAAGTTATTTAAACAGACAATAATCCTATTCATTCGATTTCATGTGATTCTAATTGCAGACACCGGGAAAGAATAATATATGCTTATTTTAACATGTGCAGTTTACCGGATTAAATGTATAAACGTGGACCACGAATAAAACCCTGGCCATACAGGATCAAGTAAATAGCGAACTAGAACATTGACCGCCGACCACAACACAATGGGCTCTGTCCAGTTAGATAGCTACGGATTAAATCGATCGAATAAGGCTTCAAGCCGATATGAAATAAAATAGAAATCATTAAGTCATGATCAACGGTATCAAATGCTTTAGTATAATCCAATAAACACAGTAGTATGAAGATGCGTTTATTAACTTCCCTTACTATGTATGTCGTCAATGTTATGAATAAAACTAGTCGTACAACTAAATCCGTTTCTAACTCCCGATTGTGCAAATTGTGTGATAGATATTATGCGAGTAAGATATTACTTATACATACAGAGTAGGTATTAAGAAACATAAGAGAGGATTGTATGGCCAAAATTATGCAGAAAAGTCTTGGCATATACGAAGGTTAGACAAATTCTGCAGTTGTTGATATTTGATTTTTAGTGCACAATTTTTCTTACTTACTCTAACAGTTTATCAGATCTAATCAGCTCATATTTTTGCAAGACTACACTAAATATTACCTGATATCGGTTTATTTGGAAACAATCCCATGATTCCGAGACATCAAGATCTCTGTCCACTTCAAAAGTAGAAGTTCATCGGATTTTGCGAAATTCATCTAATACCTTATTTAATAGCTACTGGTTCCTACGCAATGATGCTAACCCAATTTTGTTATCTTGAGCAAAAGACTATTAATGTTGGCTACTGAACCAAACCGCTTAACCGATGCTGCTTACGTAAAATTTCTCTAGAACAAAATAGGTAACCGTTTACACAATATCCCTTTAAAACAAAAAAGACACAATTCTGGTTCCAGCATGATCATCGTTACAAAGTATTTATAGGGAACTGGACGACGACTTTTGTACACCTGCAAATGACTTCAAGAAGCTATACCAGCGAAAATCTCTAGAGGACTCCAGGTTACTGCGAATATCTCCCAGAGTTCTAAGAAATGTCGTGACTGTTGTGAAATGGAGGAAATGCATGGAAGAACCTTTCATTTAACTTTTTGTTTTTGTTGTTTTTTCTTTTCATAAACTACGTTGCTTATTTGTGCAAAATAAGAAAGTGTAAAGGCAAGGCTCCTGCTTGTTGTGATTCATGATCCCTACTAAATAAAGGTGATTTTGCATACGAGGGAAGAAGAAACAATCTATTAATATAGGTACTACACTTATCGGTAAAATAATAAGTTAATAGGTTTTAGAACTAATATCTTTTATTTACTCTATGAGAGTGACAGTTTATTACCTGACTTTCCCAGGTGATAATTTGTTTCAATTATCTAGACCGGTAGTGTATTCTAGACTAATTATACTACTTATTGCACACGAACGTTAAAGGTATGCATGAGTACGTCAACATGTTCGTACGTTCATTTATATCCGGCATTTCCGGAAACAAGTAGATTGCATCCTGATGAACGGTTCGTTCTAAACAAAGTTTTAGCTTTAGCTCTATACGGCCTACATGCAATACACGTTAGATACACATTCAAAACAAGCCACCCTTTCACAAGCAATATCACTACCCTGTTTATGCATACCACCAATACAACATACAATAACTCAACAGGCGCGCTTATGTATGTATGTATGTTTTCGACAAGTGTGCAACAGGTTATTTTTTACGGATTCGTGAACATAATCCACTGAACCGTGTCCGTGACATTTGAAGGGGTTGTGTAACTCAGAATACGTGGCAATTCAATACGAAAACCATTTTTTGTACAATTAGCTTGTTAGTATAATAATATACATACGTAGCTATATATCTGTTTTTCTGTAGAGAGATAATTCAGTATTCTGACATAAAATTAAAATTACATACACGTGCCCCACTCAGGATACACTCATATTTAACTATATTTTTCGTAAAAAATGTTTATTTCGCATTTATTGAGCTTATTTCATACAGTGCACACAGTATATTACACTACCATGACACAGTCGAAACCTGAAAGCCCTCTTAATAGAGGCTTGAGCCGTTGAAGCTTTCGATATCATTTAACATACTGCGCAAAAGTCTAAACTACGTCTGAAACTATCCACATTTCTTTGCACCTTAACTCGTTTGTCCGGTTGTATTGACCATCAAATTATTTCCAACTTTCTCGGCAGGTTACCACATCTCAAAACATCTTACTCGAGACTCGAGGCTCGAGTCACTCTAGGTATGTAAAAAAATGCTTTACAGTTACAAATATAAAAGACATTAAGCTTGAGAAGTCGCTGGATAAGTAGTTTTAAAATAGATGGTAATGTATATATATACTAGTTTAAAGGTCACCAAACGCACCAATAAATGATTTTCTGGTTGAGTTTGAAATCATCATAGAAGATTTAATGAAAACCAAACAAAAAATTTTTACATTATGGGTGATTTCAATATTGATGTAGCGGGCAATACGATTCATAAAGACATGATGAAAAGCTTTGGGTTGGTACAAAGGGTCAATGATTTTACAAGGATCACGAAAGACTAGTTTTATTATCGATTTAGTTTTCACCGATCGAATTGATCTGAATGTAACAGTTTTAAGAAGTCCAAAGATATCGGATCACGATCTAATATAAATAGTAGTAAACGATTGTAAAAACAAGAATTTTCCTAGAAAAATACAGTACAGAAACAGAGAAATTATGCAAAAAGTTAATCTAGAGATCATTTTGAAAAATCAGTACTGACATAGTTGCAAATTCTAATAGTAGTGTGGCGTCACAGAAACTAGATATCTAAGAAGACATAGTTCCTTTGCTTAAGTTAAAACCGATTACAAATGAAGACAAAGATTATAAAGAATATAAAGAAGAAAAGACATGCAAATATTATAGACAGGAGGCTCAACTATACGACAGTTATTGTAAAATATTATTAATAAGTCGTTCCAAGAATGTTAGACAGATGGAAAGTGTCAACTGTTACACCTGTACCTAAGGTAATCAATACGAATAAATTGGAAGAATGTCGTCCCATAAACATGTTGCCATTATGCGAAGAAATTATAGAAATTCACGTGAAACAACAATTATCGGAACACCTTCATTTAAACAAGATCTTATTGGAAACTCAATCTGGCTTCAGAGAAAAACATTCATGTCAATCAGCCTTGCAGTTGGTTTTAGCACAATGGAAGGAATCCATGGATGTCAGTGATGTAGTGCTGGTAGTGTTTCTGGATTTCAAGAGGGCTTTTGAAACTATAGATAGAGATATTTAAATAAAAAAGTCAGAGCACTATGGTGTTAGTGGCGAAGTGAATAAATGGTTCAGAAGTTACTTAAGTAACAGATATCAGTGTACAAAAATTGGCAGTATGACATTCAATAGGAAATGGGTTAACAATGGTGTGCCACAGAGCTCAGTTTTGGGACCGCTATTGTTTTTACTGTATATTAATGACATTAAAGAGTCCATTGCAGATGAGACGCTTTTAAATTTATTTGCAGATGATACATTGCCGTCTGTATGTGGTAAAAATTTGGATGAAACAATTTCAAAAATGCAAATTGAGTTAAATAAATTAGAAGAAAGGCTAGAAATAAATAAACTATTTGTAAATATTAAAAGGACTAAGGTTATGATACTAGGTAAAAGGATAATTTTAATAGTAGGAAACTGAAATTGTCTGAAGTGGAATTAGATTACGTAAAAGAATATACGTATTTAGGAGTTATAATTGATAGTAAAATGACGTTTAAAAATCATTTGAATTATATGATTAGTAAAATAAGTAAAAAGGTAGGGTTTTTTAGAAGAATAAGTAATAATTTATCACGCGAATGAAAAAATAATTGTATATAAAACGATAATTACACCGCACTTTGAATATTGTCTATCTGTTTTGTATTTTGGTAATAGTCGCCTGCAGCGATTGCAAAACAAAGCTATGCGCATAATTTTAAATGCCGATCGTTACACACCTATAGCTAGTATGTTACAAACTTTGCGATTCGTGTCTGTTAATCAAAGATTAGCCATGCTGAATATGTTGTTTATTTTCAAAATACTATCTACTAAGACATATTCGATTTGTACAAGATATTCATAATTATAATACACGGACGGCTGCAAATATTTTTGTGCCCACAGCAAAAAGAGCTGTAACACAGACATCATTACTTTATACTGACTAGATGATGATGATTAGATCTGTAGCAGTGTTAGGGGAATTTAGACGATTGTTGGTTAGTTTTGTAAGAGATACATACATAACTTTTAATGTACAGTCTATTCCAAAATTAATGTCGCTCCCAAGACTAAACAAACCCATAAAAATGATGTTTCCCATAATCCAATACTGTAACAAACCTATACCGCGGTAGTACCAATGCGCACCGTACCACCCTCTACGTTAGCGCCCTTGTCGCCAGCGACCCGGCTTCGCCCACGCACCCCCACTACCGAACATTCCCGAGCCCTCACGGACCACGGACTGGGGACTACAAAAGGAGGCCACCCGGGCCGTAACAGTCAGTCTGACGCCGGACTCGCCCCTAAGGGAAACCAGGAAGCACTGGAAGGTCTTCCCCTTTGGTCAGGTGCACTGTTGAGGTCCCTGCCTATGGTATCCCAAGATTAGGACGGTGAATCTAGCCGACACGACGCCGACGTCAGGTGCCGTCCCGACGCGTCCCGCCGACCGCTACGTCACTTCCATTCTTTTATTTAATGACTGATGTGTATATTATTATGTATGAAATAAAGCATTTTAACAATACTCGTGAGTCGTTACAACTGGCGCCCAACTAAGTGGCCCGAAGCCAAGACGGGAAGAAAAGGTCTCCGCGAGCACTGTCCAGAAAAGGTCTCCGCGAGCACTGCCCAGAAAAGGTCTCCGCGAGCACTGCCCAGAAAAGGTCTCCGCGAGCACTGTCCAGAAAAGGTCTCCGGGAGCACTGTCCAGAAAAGGTCTCCGCGAGCACTGTCCAGAAGGTCTCCAAGTCGAAAGGAGCACTGTCCAGAAGGTCTCCAAGTCGAAAGGAGCACTGTCCAGAAGGTCTCCAAGTCGAAAGGAGCACTGTCCAGAAGGTCTCCAAGTCGAAAGGAGCACTGTCCAGAAGGTCTCCAAGTCGAAAGGAGCACTGTCCAGAAGGTCTCCAAGTCGAAAGGAGCACTGTCCAGAAGGTCTCCAAGTCGAAAGGAGCACTGTCCAGAAGGTCTCCAAGTCGAAAGGAGCACTGTCCAGAAGGTCTCCAAGTCGAAAGGAGCACTGTCCAAAAGGTCTCCGCGAGCACTGCCCAGAAAAGGTCTCCGGGAGCACTGTCCAGAAAAGGTCTCCGCGAGCACTGTCCAGAAGGTCTCCAAGTCGAAAGGAGCACTGTCCAGAAGGTCTCCAAGTCGAAAGGAGCACTGTCCAGAAGGTCTCCAGTCCACGGGAGCACCGCCAAGAGTTTTCACGAGCCCTGTCCAGAGGGTTTTCCCGCTGTTAAGAAGCCATTCGAAGGAAGCGTCACATGGAACACGTCGGCCTTGGCCTAGGTCTGACGTCGGTTGCCATAGCCTTTTGGTTCCTGTTCCGTCACTTCTGGCAGAAACGAACGACCGAGCCCGTCACTGAGGAAGTCGAACTCGAGGACCGCACAAACTTTGCGCAGGGAATTCTCCGCCCGGAACAAAGGATTGACGTATGGTAAGGACGCGACGCACCTCCTACGACATGGCCGTCCAACTATCCGAGGATCAATTCCGCGAACTGATGCGCACCGCCCAACCTCAGCACAGAAACAGACACTTCACTCAGTGCACTGCCCGATTCGATGGAACCCGAACCCAGGCCGCGGTTACGGAATTCCTGACCGCCATAAAAATATTCAAGTCCGTAGAAAGGATCACGGACGCCGACGCCCTCACCGGGTTGCCACTGTTACTCACCGGCGAGGCCAGCACGTGGTGGAATGGAATAAAAGGTACCATCGCCACTTTCTCAGACGCCACCCAAGCCATCCAGCTTGCCTTTGCCCCTCAGAGGCCAAATTTCCGGGTATTTAGCGAAATCTTTGCTTGTACCCAGACCGCAGAGATGACGACGGATCAGTTCGTCACCTCCCAACGGGACAGATTCTCCCAGCTCTCAGAAGACCTGCCTGAGAAGTGGCAGATCGATATGGTGTACGCCCTATTACGCTCCAAGATCAGGGATCGCGTACCCCGCGACGACGTCACCACCTTCCAGGACCTCCTGAAGAAGGCCCGAGTAATTGAAGCCGCCGAACGAGACCACAAAGGCCTCAAACCCGCAAAACCTGCCGCCGAGCCTGCTCGAGCCCGAGTCAAATGTGACTTCTGCAAGAACTTCGGACACCTCGTATCCGAATGCCGGAAGAAGGCCCGTACCCAAGCACCCACGGAGGAAGCGGCGCCCCGTCCTAGCACCAGCACCCCAACGAACCCCATCCAGTGTTACGGATGCGGCACCCCAGGGGTCATCCGCCGGAACTGCCCGCGATGCTCAAAGGCCCCGGTCCCCGTCAGTTTCTGCTACGCGGACACGCAGTCGATGGAGCGACCAGCCGTGGAAATCACCATCCACGGGATAAGAGGCACCGCCTACCTCGACAGTGGAGCGAAGGCCACCCTCGCTAGCCCGGAGCTTTACCGGATTCTAGCCCAGTTCGGACACAGTTTCGCCGAGAAGACCATCAACCTAGTCCAGGCCGATGGGAAAAGCCGGATCACGACGGTGCGCTCAACCACCGTCCCCGTCCTGCTGAAAGGAAGAACCATCATGACCACGTTCCTGGCCCTTCCCGACACACCAAACGCCAAGACTCTATTGGGAGTGGATTTCCTGCACGACGCTGGTTTAGTTGTCGATTACAAGCATGCCCAGTGGCACTTCCATGGGAATCGGCATCAATGTTACGGTTTCCTACCCAAGGACCAACAGCCCCTCCACCCTGAGGAAATGAAAAAACCCAAGCGTTCTCGTGGTCAAAGCCCCAGCCTCACAGTCCCAATCGCCGGACTGCTCCATGAGCAGCAACCACCCTCTGGCCCGACCGAGCCAGAACCCATGCAGTGTGACCACGAGTCACAGCTCATCGAGGGATATGGACCTACTTATCCCGCACCCCATGCGGAGGACATCCGCCATGCAGCCCAAGTCCTGCAACCCCTGGACAGCCAGTCCCGCGCTGCCTATATGTGGAACGACGCCCAACAAGTACTGGACGCCATCTGGCCCACCACCGCCAACGATCTCGAGACCCTAGATCTCGCAGCCATGGAGCCCCGTCCACTGTGCCTACGTACCGACGAAGGTACCCACCTCAACGCTGATGAAGCCGCCCAGCTGAACGCTCTGTTAACGAGCCGCCCCGAGCTGTTCCAGCTCCGAGGACCGCCTACCCCCGTGGTCACCCACCGCATCGACACCGGAGACAAGGCTCCAGTCTCCAGTCCCCCGTACCGCGTCACACCCGGACGCCAGGCCCTCTTAAATGCGGAAGTCCAGGCCCTACTCGACGACAAGATCATCGAAGAGTGCGAAAGCGCTTGGACATCCCCGGTCGTACTCGTCCCGAAGCCTGATGGGAGCATTCGCCTGTGTGTGGACTACAGGAAAGTCAACAGCATCACCGTCCCGGACCTGTATCCACTTCCCCGTTTGGAGGACCTACTCCACCTCACAGGACGATCCACCTACATCTCAACGATGGACCTCCGAAGTGGTTATTACCAAGTGGAAGTTCATCCCCCGGACCGCGATAAGACCGCCTTCATCATAAGCACCGGAATCTATAGGTTTCGGCGACTGCCTTTCGGATTAAGAAACGCCCCGGCCACGTTCCAGAGACTCATGGACAAATTTAAAACGCGTGTGCCCCATGTGAACGTGCTCGTCTACCTCGACGACGTGATAGTGCTTTCCTCAGATTTCACCGCGCATCTCCGCGACCTGAGTGACTGTTTTGATGCACTGGCCCAGTTTAGACTTCGTATGAACCGTGAGAAGTGTCATTTCGCAGGTGGTGAGGTACGATACCTAGGACATGTAATATCCCGCGAAGGAATCCGTACCCGCCCGGACAAGGTCGCTGCCATATCCCAGATGGCCGCCCCCAGGAATGTCAAAGAGCTGCTGACATTCCTGCAAACGTGCAACTGGTACCGCCGGTTCATTCCCCGCTTCGCCGAGGTTGCCCGCCCGCTAACCAACCTGACGAAGAAAACCGCTGTATGGACATGGACCACACCTGAGGAAGAAGCTTTCCAAAAGCTCAAGACCGCCCTAACCACCGCCCCAATTTTGCGACAGGCCGAGCCAGGATCCCCCTACATCCTGAGGACCGATGCCAGCGCCTACGCGATAGGTGCAGTATTACTCCAGGGGAGGGACCCGAGGAGCATCCCGTCGAATACGCCAGCCGCCTCCTGCTGCCTGCCGAGCGGAACTATTCGACCACTGAACGGGAAGCCCTGGCCATCGTTTGGGCCGTACAGAAGTTTCGAGGCTATATCGAAGAAGCCTCCACGGTGGTCATCACGGACCATCAGCCTCTCAAGTGGCTGATGTCACTCAAGTCGCCCAGCGGACGGCTTGCCCGATGGTCATTGCAGCTGCAACCCTTCAATTTGGAGATAGGCTACGGCCCTGGAAGAGCGAACGTTGTTGCCGATACCCTATCCAGGCCCCCAGGATCTCCGGATCCCGATCCAATACCCGTGGGATTCGTCTCCATAGACCTCCCGCAAATTGGAGCCGAGCAGCTACGAACGGAGCAACTCAGCGACCCCGAACTAAGGAAAATCACCGAGGCTCTGGAATCCTCCCAACCAGAAGTTGCCTGCCGATGGACTGCCCGAGGATATCTCCTGTTCCAGGGAGTCCTTTACCAGTACTCAGCTGAGGATGACAACGAGGAACCCCGCCTAGTCGTCCCCGAGTGCAACCGTCCCAAAATTCTCCAAGAATTCCACGACGCCCCGGAGGCGGGACATTTGGAGCTGAACGGACCATCCACAAGATCACCCGCCGGTTCTACTGGCCTGGACTCCGGCGAGCCGTTAAGGACTACGTCCAGCAATGCACCTCTTGCCAACGCTACAAGGCTAGCAACCGGAAACCCGAAGGTCTACTCCAGACCCCTGTCATGTACCAAAGGTTTGAATCCCTGGCCATCGACCTATTTGGTCCCCTCCCAAAAGGACCCGGTGAAGAAACCTGGATCCTGATAGTCGAGGATTGTAGCTCCCGCTGGATCGAGCTATTCGCCCTGCCCCAAGCCACTGCCGAAGCCTGTGCTAAAACCCTCGTTGCCGAGGTATTCCTGCGATTTGGGATCCCCGCCGAATCATCTCCGATAACGGAACCCAATTCGTCAGCGGAATCATGCAGCAGATTTGCCACTGCCTAGACATAGAACAGAAATTTACCCCCGTGTACCACCCCGCAGCCAACATGGTGGAACGCAAGAACAGGGACATGAAGACCCTATTGGGTATCCTAGTGGGTACCTCCCACACGACATGGCCCGAGAAGCTGCCATCAATCCGGTTCGCCCTGAATACGGCCCACTGCTTAAGCACCGGGCGAACCCCAGCATTCCTGACTTTTGGTCGACAACCCCGGACCCCGAGTGAGATCACTCATGATTTCCGAACCATCGTCCAGAGTGAAAACTTCATTCCCGAAATTACCCCGAGGTTACTGCAAATAGCAGAGACGCTGAAGGACGCCCAGGAACAACACACCCGAGAGCAAGAACGCCGGAAGGAAACCAGCGATCAGCACCGGAACCCTGCCACCGTCTACAGCCCTGGAGACTACGTTTGGGTCACCTCCCATACCCCCAGCAATGCCGCCAAGGGGTATACAGCCAAACTCAGACCCCGGCGTGATGGACCCTACGTCATCCTCGCTGCCAAGGGCCCTGCAGTTACGAGGTCGCCGCCCAAGAAGACCCCACGACGCCCCTCGGAGTATACCACTCCTCCGCTTTGAAGCCCGTTCCTCCCGGACAACTGCCTGAGAACCCAGTCGTCCCACTGCGCCGCCGAGGACGACCCCGCACCCAAAACACCCAAGGACTCAGAACCTCGACGAGGACGCCCCACGGTTCTGAAGGGGAGATTGTAACAAACCTATACCGCGGTAGTACCAATGCGCACCGTACCACCCTCTACGTTAGCGCCCTTGTCGCCAGCGACCCGGCTTCGCCCACGCACCCCCACTACCGAACATTCCCGAGCCCTCACGGACCACGGACTGGGGACTACAAAGGAGGCCACCCGGGCCGTAACAGTCAGTCTGACGCCGGACTCGCCCCTAAGGGAAACCAGGAAGCACTGGAAGGTCTTCCCCTTTGGTCAGGTGCACTGTTGAGGTCCCTGCCTATGGTATCCCAAGATTAGGACGGTGAATCTAGCCGACACGACGCCGACGTCAGGTGCCGTCCCGACGCGTCCCGCCGACCGCTACGTCACTTCCATTCTTTTATTTAATGACTGATGTGTATATTATTATGTATGAAATAAAGCATTTTAACAATACTCGTGAGTCGTTACAATACGATTTTTCGTTAGTGAATACTAATCTTGTAAATGGGGTGCAAACGAAATATCGATTAAACTTCATGCATCTAATTTGCATTAGCAGTTATAACGTGTTTTTCGGCACAGGGGGTGACATTAATTTTGGAATAGACGTACATAGGATACATTTAATCATGATTTTTATAATATTTATTGTTGTATTGGATTCTGAATAACAGAATGTTGCTAATAAAACAGTATTATTATTATTATCTTACGACGACCCACTCATCCGCAAACGAATCCAGTGTTCCCGGCGTGAAGTAGACGCTGTATCTAAGAAAGTTCTCTTTTTTCATTCCAACTATCCAATACAGTGTCTGTAAATGATTGGTCTTTATTAGGTCGTATTTTATTTACCCAAGCTCAAACAACCACAGAATGTATCGAGAAAAATCATATGCGAAATGCAGACGTTTTGAAATAATCAAATGTTTTTCTTCCACCAAATTTTCTCAACAAAACTTGTCTAAAGTAGAATGTAGACCTATATATAGGCAATGCTTTTGTTATCTGAAATAAATCATAACAAAGCAAAGCACAGGTATATACCTACAAGAAGAAAGTAGAGGTTATCAACTATCCAAATATATCATCTGCCATTAGACCTGCGCATCAGAGTGGCAAACATCCTATTTGAGAAGCCCCAAAAACATTCACTTACGAAGCAGATAATAGCAATACAACAATTTGTCAAGAAGATGATATGCCATCAACACTAAAATATTCTAATTTCACACGAAGCACGTCATACCGTCAACCACACAAAATAACCCAGTCAGAATTA
Source organism: Holotrichia oblita (assembly GCA_023690525.1). Taxonomy (NCBI): domain Eukaryota; kingdom Metazoa; phylum Arthropoda; class Insecta; order Coleoptera; family Scarabaeidae; genus Holotrichia; species Holotrichia oblita. The sequence continues at coordinate 185,441,291 of CM043015.1, read as the reverse complement.
AACGATATCGTGATAGATCTAGATTTTGCAAAAAGTAAGGCAAAGTTACTTGGATCAAGACTGCAGCAGTGGAACCTATTAGAAGACGATGTTTCCGTATGTCCTTTTTTTCTGCAATAACATTAATGACAGATCTATGGCGACTTAAAGGTTGTCGCACTTTTACTTGGGGTTGCAGCTAGGCAATTCCAAGTTTTACTGTTCTTTTGTGTGAATGGAACAATAGGGCAAAAGCAGTTCGTTACAACAAACAAGACTGACCTGTTCGACAATCGTTAGCGCCAGGTCAAAAGAATGTCCAACATATCCCAGATTTTGTTACTATCACCGCACATCAAATCGGACCTAACGAAAAACTTTGTTAAGCTACTGAATAGAGATGGGTCGGCTTTTCAGTGCCTGCGTTAAAAATTTCCAAGGCTAAATGAAGCAAAAATGAATGAACGTATTTTTGTCAGACCACAGATACGAAATATTCTGAAAAATGAATATTTTAACAGCACTCTTAAGAGATATTGAAGATAGATAAATACTTGTAATGACTTTCCCTTTGTGGTCACTAATTTCCTGAGAAATAAAAAAGCTCACTATTACGTTTAATATATCTCTAACGATCTATTTTGTATACTCACACCTGCACTTTTTTCCTGGGAACTACTGAGCTGTACGCGATGAGCACGGCGCAAGCTTGCATCAAGATATATCAACAATGAAGAAAAAGTACCAGAGAAACTGAAATGCTTCCATGCTTGTTGGATACTATTGGGCTCCTGTTAGAGAGGCTCTGTTGAAAACTGTATCTAAGTTTTTAATTTCATTTTCATTTCTGTATTCAGCGTCCCGAAATTAATAAAAGATTCACAATGGTGCTTGAAAGCAACAACTCAGATCACTCTACGTATAGAAAATCTATACACAGAGCGATACCTTCACATCACCATCCAGGACAAAAATAATCAGTAATCAGCTTCCTTGTACACAGAGCAATTTCAACTTCTCAACCAGACAATATCACCAAAGAATTAAGACATATAAAAACTGCTCTCCTTAGAAATGGTTATAGCTCCAGCAACATTCAAAATATTATAAATAAATGAGGAATTCTTGAGCCTAGCAATCAACGGACCACTATCGTTCTCTTCCGTATTTGCGGCACTACAGACGATATAGATAGAATTCCCGTAAAAAAAACATTAAACCATTAAAACTATTTTTAAACCCTTAAACAAAATGCCTCACATTTTTTACTCGACCAAGGATACTCACAATACCACAAAAAAATGTCAACAGTAAAAAATGTCGCTGTCTGTGGATCACCCCTGAACTAAAAATGTCAAAATCGTGAATCAGTTTTCAAATTCTTGTGTCGATGTAATCATTTTACTTCCGAAAAGATCTCATAGTTTCTCCATGGTCAGAATCGACGAACGACATATTTACAGGCTCGATGATAAACTGCATGGCATTTAGAAGAATTTCTTCGTATACTGAGTAACTACATAATTGTCTTTTCTAGTTCTCCATTAAGCATTTCAATTCAGAAAAAACTCACGACAGGATAGTCAAAACATCAAACACCAGAACCTTGCTACGCGCCAAAAACTCGAAAATCAAATAACGTTCAATCTAAGTTTTCCTGGCTGTCAAAGAATAAATTAGCGCACAACTCTGTAACTAGAGTTGGGCGCTAATTACCGATGATTATCTGCGATCTAATACAAAAAAAACTAAATTTTTTGCTAATTGGAAATGGATATCAGCACTCTAGTATACCCAACAACAATATAAGAGAATTACACGAAAATACTTTTGTTCAGAATTAACGCAAAACATTTTTAGACAATTTTAATCTGTAAACATCTCAGAAGAATTTCGTCGGAATTTCAAAATAGAATTTGCCGAGTTAAATGGCGAATATTCCTAAATTATCGTTCCTTATATTCTCTGTGGAGAACGATAATTTCATTATTTACGAGGGTACGAAAATATTTAAATTTCGCGATAGCGTACCTATCACACTAATTAATAAATTTAGGGAAATTGAATTCGCACCGAACTGCTTTCTATACTGTTACATATGCAAAAGTATGGTATACAAATATTAGACTCGCCAATGTTCGCCTTGAAAAACATTTATATCACCGTATATGTATAAATTTAGAGAGAAGTATCCACTATCAACTTCAATATTTACGAGTTTCAGCTGACAATTAACCTGACTTTCTGTTGCTGCGAAATTCGAAAGCTATGTGGCGCTACATCTGCCTCGACTTTCGTTGATTCCGAACGAAATGTTCGGACGGTACACCGGGGGATGATATTTTTACCTGAATTGCCGGTTCGGGTTCGTAACACCCATGGGTCGCAGCAGCTGTGTAGCACACCGTCGACAGAAGGGAAGCTGTGCCTACCTAATGCTCGTGCCATTCGCCTGTTCTACGTATATATAAATGCTTCGACTCGATACTAAATCGATACATTTACATTTTTTCTCGTAATTGGATTACCCGAAGACCTTTTCAGTTGGGTTAGTCTCGTTTTCGGTGCGTGAAATCGTAAATCAAGGATGGCTTCTCTTTTAATTTCAACTTGGTTGGGCATAAGAATTAATTAGTAATGAAGAAGAAATCTTTTAAGAGCTGTAAATCTTAGGTCTACGTTTAAATGGAACCTTTGTTATCATTGCATTCCAGGATTGTGTTACAAGGAGTTCGCTAAATGAAACATGAATGTTTACAGACACAACATTACCTTTTCTGCTTCTTTATTCTTTAACTAAGATGTCTATTTTATTTATTCTTGGCCGTTAATGAGTTATATAAGATAAACTGTTTAAATTGTTTTCTTTCAGATTGCCATTCTTTTGAAAAAAAAATGGGGGGAGAGATGGGTTGTATGTGAGAGATGCAGTAATAAATACAGCAGTATTGAACTATGTATTAGTATTTTGCAGTCTTCTACCATTTAGAGGGTTAACAGTCACGTTAAAAAGTTCCATTGCTAATGTAGTAGTTGTGAAGTGATTACTGCCACTATTTTACAGAAGCTTAGGTTAAAAGCTATGTAAGAATATTTGTTGAATAATTTCTACACCTGAGAGTTACGTTTTAATGGATAAGTAATCAACAATTCGGGGAAGAGTCCCATACATTGGTGTTATTTGGGAAATTTTGCGCATTTATTTCATCATAAATTTCCTTGTGGAAACCATTTTATTTAGAATTGTTGCTGGTGGAACAAGATAGCATATGGATTTTTAACATGTGCTTCCTTATTCTACCAAAAAATTTTGTCATAGCTGTCTGTGAATTATAAATTGTAATACTTGGACCAAAGCATTTTAAAACATGAATAAGTTAAGATTGAAAAATGTTTAGACTTTTTCGTACAGAAACTTGACAAAGACAAAATAAAAATCGTATTTATTTATGTAGATTTAGAGAAAGTGTGCATATGATGGCATCTTTTATATAATGAGTCACTGTCAAGATATCTGTTGTTACAAACTTTGTGAAATTCTTAACAGTGCTAATATAGAAAATGTGTTGTGTGTTTGTGTTTTATCTTGTATAATAATTTGCACATTTAGTCTAGTCGTGATGTATGAATAGGTACCATTTTATTAGTTATTACATTGTTCAAAAATGTTGCAAATTAGAGTGATGCTTAACTTGACATGAGTAAAATAGAAAAACATTAAAGCAATTGGCATGGAAGCACATCTATAACATTAACAAGATGATTTTAAAGTACCAAGGGCAGCTAAAATGATACCTTCCTGGAGAAGGAGCTAGCACATATAACGAAATTAAGGACAAGTTTCTTGGATTTAACGATAAAAGATTTGAAATGTTTAGGTTTACAACTTGCAAAAGAATGAACATTACACATTAATTTTCTGAAAATTTATAAACAGTAGGTTGAAAATCAGTCAGAAGCTTTTTGAAAAGAAATTCTGAAGCTTCTCTAAGAGTATCGGAAAAGATGTCATCACCTTGGACATAAGTTATCAATAAAGCAAATATTGCCAAGTACTTTGAAACCTTATCAAAGGTATTGAACCAGTATAAATTTTTGCTCGAGAACATATGCAACATCAACGAGTAGAAATTAAGCACTGGGTAATGCAAGCCTATACTGAAAAGGTGGCAAGTAGGTGCTCTAAGCAGCCTTGACCGATGTGAACAAAGGAGTTAATATATTTGTACTACCTGCATTCATTTCTCCTAAAAAAGGATAGAAATTAATGAAAGTTTGGTGAAGTTTTAGTCTATGTTATTTTGTTTCCTAGCTAATTATACACACAAAGTATAGCCCTTGAAAGCAGTTTTTTTTTTTTAGTGTCGTGCAAGTCCTTCACGACCAAGAAAGTCTGTTCTGATTCAAGTAAATTAAGTAGTACAAATATTAGGAAATGCATACTCAAAAATAGTTATTCGTGCAATTGCTTAAATGGCCTTTTTTAAACAGAGATTAAATTGCTAAACTTAAACATATTTAAAGATTGGATGTTTCCTCCTTCGTTAGATCCCATAGATGAAGAAGAAGACTCATCGTCATTAAATGTTGCGGCTGTAATTGAAACAATTTTCCTGTTATCAACTGCTAAAGCGTAAGCTGCAAACTGGTAAAATGGAGGAAAACTGGGAATTGTTCCAAATACTGCTTGCGGCTTAGGCTTCTGTAAAGTTGAGAATGAAGACCTATCTTCTCGAAAATGATCTAATCTGACACTTTAGACAACACACAACGCAGCACTTCTATCTTCTACCTGTTCAAATTCAACTGAGCGTTGCTTTAATAGTTGATCGGGATCAATTGGTAAAATTCAGTGGCTGGAATAAGTACGTTATTTGTTAGGGTAAAAGTGCGTGCTTCATACAATTTGAACGGTTATACTTGAGTCCTTTCATTCCCACTTTTACTCATGAGCTATTTAGGTCCTCCGACTTACATACAATATAGATGAGCACTAGTACTTCCAATACATTTCGTCATTGCTATTGCTTAAATCGTCCGTCATTACAGTTCATCGTAATTGATGATTCTTTCAGCACGTACGCCAGAGTTTCATTTAAGAATGACAAATACTTGACCAACTCTGGATGTCCTGGACGTGCTCAAGAGCTGAACATTTAATATTTAGCATTTAATATTTTCATACAGCTTTACACTAAGTAGTCCAATGTTCTCCAGATAAGTTATTTGGAAATATTTTTCCTTTTCAAAAGGCTGGACTAGAAAAGATAGCGGAATTAGGTTTGTACCACTACTATTTATTTATCTCCCACAGCTTCCCTGCAACCCTCGAAAAAAACGAAATTGAGTTACTCCGTAAAAACCTAAATATGAGACTTAGTTTTACTACATTCTTCAATTTATGTCAATGAGTTTTCCAATGTTTTACACCGGTTCTTCATTGCGTTAATAATATGGAAGCAAAAGTCAACAGAAAATATAATAACCTACGTAGAAGACAGTGGCATAACAAGGACAAGAACGATTAAGGAGGATTAGGAATTGTAGTAGTGGAGCCTATTTCAATTGTCTGAAAATGATGCAATAAATTTTTAAAATATAGTATCTCAGAAACATTATATTACAGTGGTAGGCATTATTCCTTCGACCAACTTGTGATCTTTCTTCGGTGGTACTGTAGATAGTTATTAATTAAAACATGAAGCAGAAATAGATTTACATTTTAATCAATTTTATCTCCTTCAAAAAAGCAATTATTCTTATAGAATTGTCTACTAAGTCAAAATATTTTAGGATCGTTGTCTAGTTTAAATTAAAACGTAGTAACTAACTAGTCGCTATGCTTTCATATTCAACTGCAAACTTAATTACCAATATAAATCATAAAATCCCCAACATCATCATTTTCTAGACCAAAAATCAATTATTACATTTGCATACTGGATGGAAAACTCGGGAACAAGCTCTTCATCGTTTTAAATAACGCATCAGAGATACGTATGTAGGTACTTACGTAAATGCACACAAACCTAGTAGTCGAGTAGCATAATAATATAGCGTAGTCAATATGAATATGAAACTGAACTTAGTTTTATCATCAATATGTAATGTTCGAATCGAACAAAAGGGTTCTAAGGATTTCCACGTATACAGAGGCATAACATCTGGCTTCTACTATTCGAGACCTCATATGTATGTATATACTTGTAAAACAAAATTATACGTTCAGAGTAGATACAAACGCCGGATATGCATGCAACCTACTTTTTGTGGTTCCTATTGTTCCAAAGTAAACTCTGTCAATATCGATGTGCTCATTATTAGTTCTATATTATTCGGAGTGCAATAAAACCGAATGAATGTGCTTTGAGATGTTTATATTTTGATCAGGCTCAAATTTGGCTTAATATCTTGTAATAATAGCTACTGGCGTTTGTCAAGATATGATGTAATAAAACATAATTTAAGTAATACCTTTTAAAACCTCCCGGAATTTTAAATTAAATTCTCGAATTGTTCTAATTTGTACATTAACTCCGTCATAAGCTCAATTGATGATACTTATGCCATTACAACCTCATAACAACCATAACATTCTTAATCTTTTGTTTTGACAGCGGAAAGCAACAATATACCAGAAAAGTATTATTTTCGGTCCCAGTAGCATAATTGATAATGCTGGAGAATAGTTAGGATCGATATTTACTGCAACGCTCCTTAGTTATAGAAGTTTCACAAAGTTCAGCATTTATAATAAACCTGTATACGAGTATGTACCTAAGCGTCAAATTTAGACCATCCAACACACACACACACAATCTTATGCAAATCTTATGGACATGTTTACTTAAAGTTTAGTTTCCACAAGTAGATGAACATACCTATATACCGTAAAACGAGGTGACTTTGTGCCACCCAGGCGACTTTGTGACAGCACCACACTCCTTTGAAAAAGTCATTCTTATATCTCTGTTTATTATGTTATTGTAGCAACCTCTCACACACACATTGGTAAACGGTTGAAGCAGTGTCACATATTATGTCTCGCGGTCGTTCTGCAGTTAACACACATATTTATTAAGGTAGACGAGCAATTTTTACTTTATCAGAAAGTTGCAATACTTTGTCTTGTGTAACTTGAACCGTTTGTTTTATCTATTTTTGCATATGACACTGTTATAGTATGATCTATTAAGAAGCAGTAACTGCCATCACCTCTCTGTTCTTCTTAAAAATAAAGTACTTATGCTCTACGAAAGGAAATGTCAACAAATATCGAGGTGAGATTGTGATACTTTTTGGTACTAATAGGGGTGAGATTTTTATATGTAATTATTCGGTGCATATTTTAGAAATGTCATGGAAGTAGAAGGGACTACCAGATTAACACCTGATCTTGAGAAAATCAAAACTCAAATTTTTGGGAATGCTACACCATCTGTTACAATTTATACCAAATATATCCACGGTACGTGTTTCATTAATGCTTGTTTGCACCACCTCTAATTAAATAGAATAAATAATCCGAAGATTAAAAGTTAAACTGGTTTAAACAAACCCTTCTTTGCACCAAAGAGAAGATAGTGACGATTAATTAATCCCCACATAAGCAAATGACTGGTGGGTTGGCAATAGAATTTTTTCTGGATTTTTAAATTTTGTTCTAAATATCTACTCAATATGTCGTAAAATACTGAGCGGCAGTGATACAATTTTAAATCCAGAAATGGTAATTGTGTTAGGGTTGCGCGATCAGTGGGGAGTGGCGCAAAATTCTCTTCATATACGGCAATGATAATCCTTTTTTGAAATTTGGATGCAAGATTTCGTAGCTGTTTTAACTGCAGGTGGTGAAAACGGGCATAAGAGAGCTAGTTAAAGGAGATCCACTTTGAAAACAAGTTCATATAAATGCATTTATGAAGCTCAAGAGACTCCTGTAAACAGATCCATTTATAAAATATCTTAACCCAAAAAAAAAAAAAATTGGATGTTCTTTGATGCAGGACAATCAACCAGTAGCGTATGCGTCTCGATCACTCATTGAAACGGAAACATACTATGCCCAGATAGAAAAGGAAGTTCTCCCCGTTGTCTAAAATTTGAATGTCAGGATACAGATGAATTATAAAGTACTGAATGCGATAACACGGAAAGATTTAATCAAAACAAGGTCTTCACTTCAATACATGTTACTCAAATTGCTTAGATATGAGATCCTGTTGAAAATGACCCCAGAATTGAAGCTAACCATATCAAAATATTTAGTCATTGCACCATCGAAAGGACTTAAGTTCTTCACTGGATCTCTTGGTGTAGAAGTAGAACACTAAACCCTTTAACCCACTAAATACCAAAAAAGTTTTAACTAAAACACCGACGCGTTTCAACAGCAATGCTGTCATTATCAAGGCGATAATAAAACTAGTTTTTTTATCGCCTTGATAATGACAGCACTAAAACTAGTTTTTTTATCGCCTTGATAATGACAGCACTAAAACTAGTTTTTTTTATCGCCTTGATAATGACAGCATTGCTGTTGAAACGCGTCGGTGTTTTAGTTAAAACTTTTTTGGTGTTTAGTGGGTTAAAGTGTTTAGTGTTCTCGAAAGGACTTATCAACTTATAACTTATCAACTATAAAGTACGTATTATTAGGAAGGTCGTCCGAATTAGAAAAATTAGATAAAGGAAAGATTATTATATTATTATAGTGTCTTTATCTCTAGCTTTCTAAAATCAAGCAGCTTCTTGTTCCTATTTGATGAAAACCGAAGACAATTTCTGAATGTGTTCGAGTCCTGCTTTCCAGAGATGAAGAGAGACGTATTTTTTTTGTCTCCCATTATTAAACGTCCTTGTTCTTTCCTGAGTTAGCTCTTGGCAATTTAAAAGAAAGATTCTGATCCAATGCAATATATATTCATTCCTTAAATGCCTTAACATTTCCTTCAGCATTAACTCGATATTCTCCCATCTACCCTTTTTCGTTCTGTATGTACATATACCAGACCAGTCACTCATTTCCATATTTTGGTCCACAAGAGCTCCCTTCCTCAAGGCTTGAAAATGGTACGCTAATGATGTGATTTGCACTGTTTGAAGGTCTCCTAAAACTTGTAGATGTCCGATGAGGCCACCTGCTTTAAAACAATACGATAAGCTTAACCACTTAAGGTACTAATAGGGGTAAGATTTTTTAATGTAATTCTTTGGTGCATATTTTAGAACTGCCACGGAAGTATAAGGGGCTACCGTGGAGTCGCCCCTATAAAAACTACATCTGAATCATTAGAAAAAGGTTTAAGTGAAATTAGAAAAAAAAGTAACTCTCCGAGAAACGCAAGAAAAAGAAGATACTTAGAAGTAATAAAGATCTGTCCTATGTGTCTGCCAAGGTTCACTAGGGAGTAAGGCACGATCGTTATCCCAAGCCCTCACAAGTTTCTTATCATTGCAAAAGCGCTTCCCTTTCAGCTTCATTTTAATATTTAGAAACAGCGCAAAGTCGCAGAGAGCAAAGTTTGGACTGTAAGGAAGGTGCTGAAGAAGTTCCAGTCCTGGCGTAGTCAAATATTCGTTGCAAGCTTTGGCGTGGTGAGCTAGAGCGCTGTCATGATGAAGAAACCAAATGTCCATTTCTAACTTTGACCGCAAGTTCTTCATCGATTTGATGACTTCAGGCAGACACTGTTCCTTGTATTACTTAGCTAAGATTGTCTTTTGTGTGTCAAAAACGGCACGCTCCACAATTCCTGTTGATTTGAAAGATACGGCTATCATTATCTTGTTTACAGATCCTGATCTTTTGACAGCTACGGGAGTGTCCTCATTGTGAAAGACTCAAACTTTGTTTTACAGCAATCATGATATAGGAGAAGAGAACGTTGCAATATTAAATGAAAATGCACTTGGCAGCAGTACACACCATTAGTCAGATGGAGAACTCCACTTTATACGATGGAAACTGAAAAATTAGTGAGACAAATTACTGTAGCTCTAACGGTTTGTTTAATTAATGCAAAACTTTGGCTGCTTGTCAACATATTTCCCAGCAATATTTATACATTTGCACTATCGTTCTTCTAATTGGAGTATGGCTCTGGTATAAAATACCTTGAGTTGATCTTAAAGACACCTTTGTACCTTTAACATCTTAGTTGGATCAAAAATATTTTCTCTTTAAGAGGTCAAAACAAACAGAAACCCAATGGGGCTAGCTCAGTCGCATTTGGAGTCTGTGTTCTGCCACGCTCATCATGAGTTCATTTGAGTGTCCCCGCGATTACTCCCGTTCATCAGGGTTCCCCTGGCCCTACCCCCGCTCAGTCGGGGTCCTCCACGCTTACCCCACGTTCACCCGCGTTTCACTGGTGTCACCCCAAGTGCGTGTATCTTGAAAACAAAATCACACCTTCGGTTAAGAGTCCACGACATTTTCTTCGAATGGCCTTATTTTGTTTTAAAATAAATTACTGGAATACTGACTGGTAATTAATTAATAATAGATTAATACTTTTCTTTTTTCTAATACTCCTATAATATAATTAAAGAGTATTGACGATATTTTGAGTTCCTATTTTTATTATTTTTTAAATGTAAATAACTGATTTGAAGTTGCAAGTTGAAACATCTAATTATCATCAATAAAAAAATTTAAGTTATTAAATTGTATACATAATAAACTAAACATGGGAGACCGATAAATTATTATAATTAATCAATCATTGTTATTGCCGAATACAATAAACCAATATTAAATTATCATAGAGAACTAATAATAACATATGTTCACCGCCACATAACATTTGGTCATTGCGAATATTTGCCAACCTGCTATATGGTATCTGTCTATCACACAATGGGTAGTAAGTAACAAAGTTGAAGCCACACGTTAAACAACAATGTATGATGTTATTTTTTACTGCCACCAATAAGAACCGGTTTACACGTTTACATTTAGAAGTCCCACAAATACCCCTCTGGGTAATCTGAAAGTGTTCGAATAAGCCAGCTGTCGGCCAAATGTTGTTCCTCAAACGATCTGTAAAATAATAATATCGGCAAAGAAACCGCTGACCAGTCGCACAGTATACAGGTACACCAGCGCGTAACTGACACGTGCGCCTGCTCACGTCTAGGAGTCAAGGCGATAATATGAAATATAAACAATGTAGTCCTTTTCAAGAAGGTGTTACTTCTGTAATATGTTGTATTAACTAAATGAGTGCGTGTGATTTATGTATTTATCTGTGCATAATGATGTTGGATCTAATTAAGTGGTGCTGGAATATATACATACATATGTATGAAACGCAAAGAAATTATAGAGCTAATTGAAGGAAGTAACACATTAAAATATGTTTTTGTAACGATAATCAAGACTACATATGATGATGTCGGTGAAAGTATTCCAAATATTTGAACGTATAATTTTCTCCATGCATTCTGTAATTGTCTGATTAATTTATTAAAGCGTGCTAATTAAATACTGCATGTTTTATAATATATCCATAAATTTACACCAGACCTCGATTAGAAAAAATAATAGTGATAATTCCAATGTACTTAGAAAATTGTGTTTTAAGAATTCATGCAACAGATCATTTACATAGGTGTAGTACTCCCAACATTTTATATTCATAAAACGCTTTGTGACCCAAAAATGTTAAGGTATCTGCAAAGAATCCCCGTCCCCTCCCCACCCCTATCACAAAAATGTAACAACATTTTGATGAACGGCTTTGATGGTAGACCCTATATATTGAAGATAATGATGAGAATTTCTCCCAGAATTTATAATGTAAACAAAATTGGACTTTCTAAGGATCACTCTATCAGATTGTTTATCATAGTTGAACATTGATGTCATACCTTATTAGTTTCACCATCTTTCCAATCTCTTGTGGAATATAAAGGCTTACTAAGTTACCTGATTTTAAATCTGACCAATAATTCCACAGTAATGATGTCCATAATCACCTTCGTCTTCGTGTTAAGATTCCCAAAATATCCCCTAGCATCGCTGTAGTTGGACAGCGATTAAGCAAACAAACCGCTGTATCTTGTACACTAACGCTTGTCCTCAATTTTGTATCATATTATTATGCATCGGACTCCTGCGAAGTCCAGGTTAATTTTGGTGTCAATCCTAATCCCGTAAGTTTCTAATCCAACCTAATGCCGAAATGTATCACTTCACAGGATAAATTTCGCTGTGCTTTGCCAGATAAAGATGCCACCAGAGAGAACGTTCGTCTTTTTACCAACGATACTATAGCATTGCTTTGGGATGACATTCATGTCCTTCTCTAAGTACCATGTTCAAAATATGTCACCTTCTTTTTCTCTTTAATTGTGATTTATGGCGGCGAAAACTGCAATTACGAAAGGAACAGTATGACTGTGATAAATATGATAATATCTTCATAATATCTTCTAATATTCCACGTTAAATGTCAGATTGGCATTTGGACACAAGCGTATAATAAAGAAATCACCTTTATATCATTTGCTCTTGTATCGCTCTGGAACGTTTTCCCAAGAATGCCGTTAACACATTAGTCAATATTCTGGATAGCATGCTATACTGTAGCACCCTTTTTACGTCTGAAAATATGAGAACATCATCCTACTGCATAAGCGCGACTAGAACTCATTATTTCCTACAAATTCTGGGCAGATAAATCTCCTAACGCATTTATCCCAGATCGTTGAGTCAACTGTTCTGATAAGACTTCTTAATATTGTCACTGAAGGTAACATACTGCCCAATATTCAATGCTGAATGCTGCTATAGGTGCTGTTTTTCTCTACTCAGAATAGGTATTCTATTCAGTGTGGCCTGAAGGAAAATGGGTTGTTTGAGTATCAATTCGTGAGTGATTTCCCTGGTTCGGTTATACTTCTCCCATAGAGATATCCCGTGCCGTACTTCCAGAACATCAGCTCATCAGTGCACGCAAATGACACTGTTTGTGTTAATGTGCACAACATTTCACTCTTCCATCAAGTCCAATTCAACCCCCAGGATCACCACCATAGAGAGATAGAAGCTGCCCAGGAGTCCTCAGATGCAGTACCTTGGTTTACTGCTCGATATGCGCGTCCAAATTTTTGGAGTTGCAGTACCATGGATCTTAAGCAATGCTCAAATACGCACACACCTCGACGTTCCACCATTCAGCCACTATGTATAATGGCACTGCCCAGAAGTTGGGCTATCCAACAATCCAATCCCTTCCAAGGTATCTCTAGCACTTTGGAGAGCTACATCCGGATAGACCACCACTTCATGTCGTCTTAAGACGCAGCCTAGAAGCAAGCGACTAACTAACCGCCATGATTGGGTCACCTACCATGGCTTCCACAACAACGGAATAAAAAAACTCTGTGGTTAGAGGAGCCATAGTCCCAGAGCTAAGAGGTCTAAGAGGTGTACTATCCATCGTTGAAAAATATCGAAAACCGCGAAGATAGATGTTATATACACTAAAACTAGATCTAGATGTTTTAAAGATCGATTAAAAAACTTAATGTACAAACTGTAACAGACTACTCGAAAGTTTTTTAAGAAATTTTTCTTGAAAGATGGATTGATAAAAAAGTTCCAATTAAATCGCTACCAAGATTAACAAAATTTGTTCCTATTCAACTCCTTTATTATATTAACTATAAACATGAATCGAAAAAAAAAGTATTCATCGTGAAATGAACTCTATACAATACAACCAAAACTTTATCGAACAATTTGAGAATCGAATTTGATTACTAATTCAACAAAAACATTTCAAACATTTCATTTGAATATGTAATAGTATACTTTAGAGTTCAATTTTATACCTCTGTTTAGAAATTAAATATTTAAGGCCGATTTAAAATTCCTTTCAACGTTATATTCTTCGCAAATTATGAACGAGGCAGACACTGCTTTTTCGTGTTGGTATTTAATAAATGGCTTCTTTCAGCATCGGCATTTTATAAACAACTAGGTAAATAAAATAACACTCACATAATGTTTACAACACGAACCAAAGGCGTAATCCTCGCGAATAACAGCAGCCCCTATATTCTCGTTGAATAATATATAATATATTATATATTAAATTATGCAAGGGGGTCGAATTGGTTGAAAAGTCAATTTTAACGAAACCTTTTACGTGACAGTTTAGATGAGTTACTGACCTCCAGACCACGATTCATTTAGTGTTATTACTACGGACTTGTTAAATTGACAGGAATTTACGCAATAAAGGAATAAAATGTTCAATGTAAGTAAAATTAAACAAAAAGATATAGACTAGGTGGCTGATTTACAGAAACATCAACATATCCCCGAATCATGAAAATCATAACTGTGGTAGCGGAAACGTTTCGGTGATAACAATACTAAATCGAGATTAGGCGATATCACGGTCAAGGTAGCCATCAATATTTAAATGAACTATTTCCTGACAGGTGTATATAACGAATAGGAGCAGTGAATGACCCTTTAAACTACTAGGTTTCTCTATTCGACCTCTTCTTGAGAAATATGACAAATCAGATTAGAAAACTATCCAACAATTATTAAGAAGTTGTAAAATCGCACAAGAAAGAAAATTATTAAAATATTTGGTTGGAATAATTCTCTATAAAATTTTATTACAATTTTTAGGAGGTATTTTGAGTTCTTTCTTTAAATTAAAGTAAAATAATTAGAGAAACGAAATAGCTATGACCAGAAGATAAATACTATCGCTCATAAAGTTTAGCCAAGAGGCAGGATTACAAAAAACAACAATGGATTGAAAAGCAAGTCTCTCAGTTTTAATATCATCTAAGAAACCAGTCTTGCCGTGCAAAAGTGCTCGTACCATCCGAGCCATATTCTATATTATTCTTATTAGGATTTCAATTGGAGTATTATTTAAGATATAGAACTATACATTTGACGTGAGTTTTTTTTTTTGAAGTAGGAGCGACAGTGTTGTCAGTACATATTTTAAAATGTACTCTCTTGGCCAAACTTCCTTGAGCGAAGACGTGTTATAATATCTAAAAATATTCGTCCGTTAAAAACAGCGATTTAGTCTCACATTTCGAAATAAATAAACTGGAAACATTTATCCTAGATTTTCTTCAAGGCTTAAGAAGTTTCGTGTTAAAAAATCTGCTGGAAAAGTTCTTGCTTCAGTTTTTTGGGATTGTCATGGAGTAATCATGATTGATTTTCTGGATAAGGGTGGAACATTAACTGGGACTTATTATTCGACATTACTGAACACTCTACGAAAAAAATTATGGAAAAAAAGTTTAAAAAGTCGTTAATTTTCTTCTGACAAAGAGGTGATAGAAGCTGTGGAGGCCTGGTTTGCAGAGGAAGATAAAAAAATTATTTTTGAAAGGTCTAGAACTGTTGCAGATTCGTTGTAATAAAAACGTATCCAATTAAGAGGAGAGCATGTTGAATAATAAAATATTTTAACTTTCAAATTTTGTTTGCACAGTAGGCTACGAATTTTTCAATACCTCCTCGTATGAAGGCTATTATTTGAGTCTGAGTAGTTTACAATAAATAAGTTGTAAATTTAACCTGAAATACGTCAATAATATAAACCACATACAACCTCTTCGTATACATAATAAATGACTATTTTGCTCTTCGAGAAAATTTATCTTTGTGATAATAAAATATTTAAGCATAAAATCGCTTTTGTGTAAATATTAACTAAACTTACCTCTTATGTAGGACTTAGAATTAAGCAATAAACTGTAACTAAGAAATAAGTATACTACTATTTGTTATATTTCTGTACGAAAATCACACCGAAATGTCGTAAAAGTTTTCGCTAAGATATCTTTTTTATCGCTTTGATTCGCAGTGGCGGAGGTTTCAATTTATTCAAAAATTTGTTTTTATATACAAACGCTATCATAGTATCTCAAATAGAAGTGTTAAAATACGACGTAATATTTATGAAAGGGACGAAAAAGTTCTTGAAGGTATCATCGGTAGACAAGCTATACAATATTACGTACGCTGACGCAGAAATTACATTTTATTTGGTCTTATTATGAAATTTGCATTTATAAATGTTGAATATATTATTGCAATCGTTCACTGCACAATAGCATGACAATTTGAATGTTCGTTGTTGAATAGAAGGATATGTATGTTGTACATACATACATACATATACATATATCCCGAGTTCTCTTTCGACGACAATATCCAATCACTTTATATGTTCAATTTCTATTAATTGTACCACGCGTTTGATCAAATTTTATTGTGGATACTATGTACCGTGACAAACTGTATAATTTGTAGAATGTAGTGAAATGCAAACAAAGAAAATAAAATAATAATATTAAAAAGTGTAAACAGAAATATTATGGGTACATTTAACAACTTGACAAAAATTTCGACAATGACATTTTAACATCGTCGTCATTATTTGTTTCTACTATAATCATCAACAATTTCTAAAGTAGTTTTTCCGAATTTTTTCTTAATATAACCTTACCTGATTTACATACTTTAAAAACGTGTATAGGATAATGTAACCGATGTAATACATTCGATCGAATGCAAAGAAACGTATAGGCCGCCATCCAATAATATTATAATATTATTTATTGATTGTTACACATTTTTATAATTTTTGCAAATTGGAAAATTACTTATTCAAAAGAAGAGTTATCCTTGGTGCGAGTAACCGAAACTGCTTAGTGGTGGCGAGCAAACTTTGCCGAGAAAGGTATCCAAACCGCAAGTATCGTGAAAAGATAGTTTTTAACCGATTGGAGTACGGGTTTGCAGTCAGCAGTAGAGCACTCCAATATCAACCTGCGAACAATGTACAGAGATTTAGATATTAGCGTAAGTTCTTTAAGAACGATATTGCTGCATCAAGAGATGTTGACTTTAGATTATAACAAACGAATACAATTTTGCACAACGATAAGGAAACCAATGTACGAAGATCAAGAATTTTTGGATAATATGCTATGGACAGATGAAGCAAATTTTCACAATAATGGTTATGTAAACAGACAGAACTACCATTATTACGCAGATAGGAATCCACACATCATTTATGAAACTTGTCGCCAGAAGAGATGGTCACACGTTGGTCCACATTTTTCGAACGGACATTAGTGAGGTAAAAAGATATAGACATTTTTTGGTCAACGAATTAGAAAATTTGCTGGAAGGTATATCATTTTTTACTACAACAAATATTTGGTTCTCTGCCAAAATCATATGTTGGTACGGCAATTATTAACAGAAATATGTGGCAATAAATGGATTATAGGGATTATGTTTTCAATTTTGAAACAACCTGTATACTGTAGTGAAGATATTTTGCATGAGTTGCTTAACTTAAGGTAATGTCATAGTTATGGAATTGTTGCACTATGAAAATGAACCTTTTTCTGTTAAAGTGAAGTATCTCGGAAACCGTTTTTTTTAGTACGAGCTATATAATTAAAATTATCTTAATTTACAACGGGAAATCTGAAAATGTAACAATATGGTAATGGAATATATTTAAAAGAAAAAATTTTATAACACAGCCAAAACTAAACTTTCTGTATATATGTACTAAAATAATTTTACAATGTAGAGTAGTTGATTCCGAATAAGTGGCAGGAAAAGGTCTCTCAATGCGACAATAGCATCTTTAAAATTTTTTATGCGAATTTTTTGACAGTTGCCAAATAAATTGATAAAAGAAAATGACAGTAACAGCTATCACGCTATTTCGAAATACTGACACGTTATTAATTTCAACAAAAGTAAAAAATATATAAAATTACACTATACCTACTATCGCAAATTTACAATTTACTATTTACAAATTATTGTTTTTTTTTTAATTAAAATTAAATGTGTCAGTACTTTTAACGACAATGTGATAGTTGCTACTATTATTTCCTTTTATCAAATATTTTTTCTCATAAAAAAGAACTTGCATCAAAAATTTCAACAAAATTTCCACATTTATACCACTTGCTTCAGTTTCTCGTTCATTATTTGTACTTTCAAAGACAAACTACGATATTATATGGACTTTATAAACATGTCCCTAGAAGATGGTACTTGAAATATATCCTTTGGATACCACATGTTAACGACACATATACATTGAATTGTGACATCACTGGTACATCCGTAAATGGCTTCTTCTGGGTGCAACAAATTAACAGTAGTTTGCTGTATGCTATTTTGAGTTTTTCTTTGAGTTCAGCTATAGGTATTTATGCCAACTTTATGATCCTTCTAAATGGTCTAAACATATATATCCCATACGTTAAATTGTGATGTAGAATAAATAATGTAATTTTTTATAGTTTAACATTTTCCAATAAGAAAGGATTTAGAACTTGCAGCGCCATCTACTAACCGGGAGTGTTACACCTTTCTCCAGTGGCAATTGTATTATAGTATTCTATAACTGAAATTTGATTTAAAAAAATTGAAACATAAATAGAATTTAAAATCCAAACGTTTCAGTTAATGATAAATACTAAAATATCACATAATCTCCTTAATTTTACATCAGATTTATAGATATTATTACTAAAACTTATGTCATAAATGAAAAATATGTTTAGAACGTTTGTATAATTTATTCAGCTATGTTACAAAATATAGGGGTTTAACATGTATAAAAGTGTTATTATAAGTATATAAAAAAAATTTCAAAAATGTGTATACATAGATTTAAAAATATAAAAATTGCACTTTAAACTGCGTTAGGTATCTGGATTAGTTGCCTCCTTATTATTGCTTTCAATATCATTTACATCTTGTAAATCAGTTTGTTAAGTAATTCTGTTAATTTTTCTGCCTTTCTCTGTTCATTTTGTTCGATAATTGTACAAAGATGCTCTGTCAGCAATTCCTTTTTTCTCTAGTTTCTGCTGCAATGAAAGTTTTGCATCAAGAATTCCTTTTCGATTCTTAAATATCTTTCCTAAAAATTTTATAAGATATTGCCAATAAGATATAGCAACAAAAACACTTACTCAGCTTTCCATATAAGTAATGCTGGCAATTTCAATCCTTTTTCTAAGCAACTTTACATCATTTGATAATACAGCATCAAGTTTTTTGAATTCATTTTGTATCTCGTTAAGCTTCTGCACTTCTGCTTGAGTTCGCTTCTTTTTATCTGCTAAAGCTCTTGTTAATAATTCTTTTCTCGGCGATTTTGTTCTTGATCAGCATCTGTCTCTTTTGTAATTCATCAAGACTAACTGCTTTTGTTCTGTACGTTAGATTCATTTTGGATACTTTCATTAACTTCTTCTGTAGCTTTATTGTCCTCTTTAGCATATTATTTGTTCTTTTATAGGTTCTTCTTTATGCTGTATCTCTTCTTGACATGTTTCTTTATCAGGTTCTTGCTGAGGTATGATTTCACTCTTACATAGCTAGCTTCTTCCAGGTATTTCGAACGTTTCGCTTATATTATTAATTTTGTTTCTACTCTCCTTCGAATCGTACAGTTGATCAATGCAGGATTTTCTTGTTATTCTTGGAACCAAATTTAACTGTTTACTATACAAAAATAATGTAAAAACCTGATCGCACCTTAGAAACAACAGTTCTCTTACCATTATCTACTGTTTGTTACAGGCACACCGTTTTGAACGTTTTTTATATCTTCTTCGCTAAATCATAAATGTTCCCGACATTTTAATCCTTACAAAGTAGAATTTAAGTACAAAATGCCACGCATGATAGATACGTTAAAGTGTTAAGTCACGTAGAAATTAATACCTATACGAATACTACACCAGTTCATACGGTTAAAAAATAATAACAGTGTGGAACAGAAAAAAAGCTAAATTATGTTACCTACAGTCAGTATTAATTATAGCATAATAGGTAATATTTACATCATTTTATGATTATTTTGATATGTAGGTTAACTGCAACTGTCGATTTTATGACAGCAATTCATCGCTAGGTTATCAGTCTAGTTTAATTGGCAATGATAAAATATCCCTAGTAAGGAATATTAATACGATAAATATTATTTTTGAATAACTAACTGACATATTTATTATAGTAGCTAGATGAACGCTAATTTCTTTTGGTGTAAGAAAAATATGCAAAAATTCAACAGATTATTTCTACTAGAAATATATTGTTTCTTATGTTGGTAATTCAAGCACTTCAAAGTATAGACAATTTGATTTTGAAATATTTTTCAAAATCAAATTCAGTACATTATAATTATTATGGCAGACGGCGAACTACGATGTAATTTACAGTCCTGTCGGAAAGTCCTGGAGGAAAATGCCCTGGTAACAAGTTGTTCCCATATATTTTGTTATCAGCACGGCCAAGTAAGCATTTCAAATGAAAATTGTTTGGCATGTGGGACGAAATTTAGAAGTAAGACCGATTTCTCCGTAACAGATTTACGACCTTCTGATCAAATAAAATCTGTAAGTACTTCACGAATAACATTAATTTTATTCTGATCGATAAACAATTAATAAGATGCTGTTAAGCGGGTTAAATCCTGATCAAGCGCTGGAGATTGCTAATA
>CM043015.1:185350994-185420260 GCA_023690525.1 Holotrichia oblita | reverse complement strand
CTGTACAGCGCCTTCACACACGATTTTTGGAGACTGGGTTATACACGGCGACCTGGAACAGGTCTTCAAAAGAAGGACTACCGCTCAAGGCGACCCTTTCCTTGTCTTAAAGTTTAAAAAATTAAGTGTGAGGTATCCAATGTTAATGTAGGAAAGGACTATTAGAGGAAGGTTAGAAGAAGCAAATCTGTCTGCAAGGAGACCAGCTACAGGACCACAGCTTACCGGGCAACACCGAGTTGCCCGGTTGCAATTTAAAGGAACATTAAAATTGGAGGGATGCCGTGTGTTGTTTACAGATGAATTAGAGGTTTCGTTTTTTAGAGGCCCAGATGGACGTCGTAGAGTATGGCGAGGATCAGGAGAGCGCTATGAATCGTCTACTTTTAGTGAAAGAGTCAACTTTTATGAAAGCTCAATTATTATGGTGTGGGCCGAAATATGTGCAGAAGCACGAACGGATTTGTACGTTAATCCCAGGACCTCATAGACAGCTGTAAGATATATTGAAGAGGTACTGCAAGACTCTGTTTCCTCATATGGTCAATTTATAGGAGATAACTTCCTTCTCATGCATGACAACGCGACAGACAATGTGTAGGGATACCTACTCCCCTACCACTCTTGAAGAACTTCGGCACGTTCTTCAGCAAGAATGGGAAGATATCCCACAAAACAATATACGGCAGTTCATTGAGAGAATGTCTAGAAGAATGATAACTGTTATACAAGCCATTGGTGGTTTTGTTTGTTTGTTTATATTGTTATTGTCTATTTTGAGAAAGTTTCCGTGATATAAATGTTGTTGCAGTACAAGCTGCTTTTCTTTTCCCAAATAATTCAATTATCTTAAACGTAATAACTAACGTTTCCAGCTGTACAGCCACTTATTTATTTTTATCTTTGAATTCCCGAAATATTTCCACTTGTAGGTCAATAAAACAATAATTAATTATTCTATTAAAAAAACACCCGTTTTTCGTGCCAGTGAGTGTAGTAATTTAGTTGGAATTTTTTATTCTATCAGTACCAGCATTAAATAACTTCCTTTATTGAGTCGAAAACCTGCTGATAGTCTGTGTATAACATATCGATGCTTACGCGTTTCTCAACTATTTGTTTAATTATGTGTACCTATCGCAACTTTTAATGACTTCCTGCTTTAGTAAAACCGCACTGATACTGCTGTGTTATGTTTCATGTATACCTACACCCAAGTATAGTACTTCCTCTTTGGAATTACCTCTTATATAATTTTTACACGACTAGATTTTTTGGAAATAATACTGTATTTATTTAGAAAAATTTGTTACCCACACAAATAATATATTGTAATAAAAAAACAAAGTATCTAATATTTATTATGCAAAGTATTAGCAAAGATCCTCCTCAAAGTAATTTTTTAACAAAAAAATGCCAATCTTGATAAATCTCAATATTTTGTTAAAATTCAGGCATACGCACCTATAAATATGATTGCAGTGAATTTGCTTGAAACCAGTCAGTCAAAAGAGAAACGTATATGGTATTTTTGACAGGCTGACGATGTCCTCTTTAACACATGAAAATAATATACGGGGTGTTCTATTTGAAAAACTAAGTCTATAATGGCTTTACAAAACTCGATCATCCTGTATAATTGCGAATAATTTTAAGTCCATTATTTTACTCAAGACTAGCATATTTAGTGGTACACTTAGTTTTTAATATTAATTTCCCTTTCTCGGAAAGTTTTTTCAACTTTAAGCATTAATTAAACACCAATTTATTGCAAAACATAAAGTATGTATTAATTTTAATTAATTGCCGCTTTATTTGACCTACAAATAGAAATATATCTGAGATTAAAAGGTAAGTATTTACAGGTCATAATATAAATACATTAATTTTCAAAAATTAAGAGTTTAAGAGTTCATCTGCTTCAGAAATTACGATTACAGTAATAATAGATTGACTGGAAGTGAAGCAGCAAATTACTTTAACAAGTACTTTGCCACAATTGGCGCTACTACCATCCAAAGGAATACAGGGACTAATCGACAATCCAATACACTGGAACCTCGTCTATATCCGCGGTCGGGAAAGGTAAACATTCACTTACATCCGCTCAAGAGGGCTCCCCACTCTTATCCCGTTAGCGGAGAGGAAAGGCCGTGCTACGCGCTGATTGGCTTATGTGAATACGTGCACTATTGGGTGGTGGATGCCAAGCGGATATAAATAAGCGCTATAGTGCAGATATGAATGACGGTGGATATAAGTGAGCGCGGAGATAAGCGAGGTTCCAGTGTATATGAGATCGAATTAAATACTAAATCACTGTAGTTTATACCTGTTACTCACAATGAAGTTGAAGAGGTTATTGCGAGATTGAAGCCATCTTACTCTTCCAGACATGTTGGTATCTCAACCATTTCAGATACGTCAATGATACCAATGTTTTAATAGAGAAAGCTCACTTCAAGATAACATGGAATTGGCTAGTGTAGTACTAAATAAGATTCGCAATTGGGCAGAAAGCAACCAACTAAGTATTAACTTTGAGAAGCCGAACTTTGTTACATTTAAATCATATATTGAACGTCCGCTTATTAAGATAGGTAATTTTACCTTCCTTCAATTAGGGTCAACCAAGCCTCTTGGATTATGGGTTAATGACGAATTAAAATGGCAGAAACAAGTCAATAGCGTGTGTGGAAAGATCTCAAAAATGTGATTATTACTTTGGATGCGTTTATCCAGTTTTGAAATATGGAATTATGCAATGGGGAATGTCGGCGCAGCAGAAAGAAATCTTCATTCTACAAAAGCGGGCCATAACAATTATTCAAGGCATAAATCAGAGAGAATCTTGCAGGTCTCACTTTAGAACTCTAAAAGTATTAACTTTACCCTGCATATACATATATTTATGAATTGGTATACTACGTATGTACATACAAATTATGAATTATTTAAAAACTTTCAATTGTCTCATCTATATATGACACGCAATAAACAAAACTTGTTTCCGCCTTAACACAGATCAACGTTATCCCAAAAACAGATTGAGTATTCTGGATGCAAGCTATACAACAAATTGCCGGATGGTATAAAGAATCAGAAAAATTCAATGAAATTTTAAAAAATTCTAAAAGTTCTATTAATTAATAAAGAGTACTACGCCGTTGAAGAATTTTTTGTTTGATTTGCATACTGTATACACGTACATGATGGTCCAAACTTAGGGTTAGCATATTTGACGTATTATCTGGAAGGTGTATCATGGGATTTACATGCTTGTTTTTTGTGAGAGGACGATAGGCGCCGGGGTTCAATTCTCTGGAGGGACGGTGACATTTTTTCAGAGAGTTTAATCCCGGATCGACTTGCCATTCGCTGTTGGGAACAAAGTGATTAACAGCGCGGTAGTGATAGCCTGACAAGCGATACAGCTGACGGAGTCACCGCAATTAAGCACCCACCACATTAAAATATATATGTATATATATTATTATTATTAATTTCACCGTCTCAGAGTGTTTTCAGCAGAAAAAAATCCGTGATGCATATCTAGATGTGTTCTACATGTTCCTAAAGTTTCATAATTTTATGAATTTCCGCGTTCGTAGTCGCAGTGGTAAGAGCAACTGACCAAACTACCATTCGCTGTGGGAATACAATTAACGGCACAATATTACTTACGATGACAAAAATGTTATGAAATAGTATATTATTCAACGAGCGGTAATGTAGGTAATAACTCACGCAGATGAGGTTTGCAGCACGAGGCGATAGCCGAGTGCTGTAATTCATCAAGTGAGTTATTACCATTACCGCGAGTTGAATACTATACTTTATCTACGACTATAACAATTAAAACGAAGGTACAAGTTCCAAGAAAACTTTTTTTTTGTGTCGCATATTGCAACTGTCAAAATGACATTTCACCTAATTTCAAAAATTGTGTCGCATATTGAAACTGTCAAGTTAAAATTGACAAGTGATCTAATTTAGAGTTGACAAATAACGTTACTTCCCTCAAAGATGGTAGTGGACTGTTTCATTTCGACGAATCAGATTGTAGAATTTACTCTCTAATTTACTCTAAATTAGATCACTTGTCAATTTTAACTTGACAGTTTCAATATGCGACACAATTTTTGAAATTAGGTGAAATGTCATTTTGACAGTTGCAATATGCGACACAAAAAAGTTTTCTTGGAACTTGTACCTTCGTTTTAATTGTTATAGTCGCAGATAAAGTATAGTATTCAACTCGCGGTAATGGTAATAACTCACTTGATGTATTCCTCATCTGCGTGAGTTATTAGCTACATTACCGCTCGTTGAATAATATATACTATTATATATACTACTAAAAGTATACTGCTATATAGAGCTATAGCGATAGTTTTAACAAGTAATACCTACGCTTAAAAAGCCTCTGCAGCTGGATTTACCAAAAACGTAGATACAGATTGTATTTTCTACCTAATGAAATTCCTAAAATTCTAATGTTACTGTTTAAGGAGCCAGATTCTAAGTTAATTATTTACCTTATTTTACATAAATACCAATGTTTTAAAAAATTAGACGTTTTGAGACTGCTAACGTCACTTAAAAATGCGACATTATTGCCTAGCGTGCGATAAAGACATTACTTTTAATACTAAAAGTGGTACAAGTAAAAAAAAAGTAACATGGCAGAAGTCCTATCAATATGAATTTTATCGATCAATCGATGTAATTCAAAGTTCATAGCAAGTATTAAATTCTAACTATAGTTGAAATAAATTGCTATTATCTCATATTTCAAAGACGATAATCGCTAGTTATAATAATCTTTGATTGCGGTTAGTTTATTTATATTGTGTGGATGTGAAAAATGCAATATAATTGCACAGTGTTCTACTACCACCAAGGTATAATTCTTATATGTACCACGTTTTAGTAAACTTTTGTATATTTTAAATTGTAACCTTGTCTAGCAGAAATTTCGGTGTTAGAGTTGACTTTGCGGTGCTACCAGTGGTCTGCAAAATATGTACTTATTTCTTTTTTCTTTAAATATTAAGTTGATTTTCAAAGCATTCAGTTGGTTGCACCGTGTGCGCCGAAATTATCGTAAAATAAATAAAGCTGCTGTAATAAATTAGCTACATACATTGTAAGCTTATTGGATTCAAACAACGATAAATTAGAAAATTTGTCAAGGTCTGCCGGAAGAACTCGTTTTGTTTATCTAATTATATGCGTACATGTAATAATATCGTAGGTTCACAAATAGTCTCTTGTATGCTTATATTTAGATACATGTACGCGTCTATATAAGACGTTAATACTACTTTTCACTTTATTTACAAAGCTGCGGATGGCGAAGAGAAATACAGTTTGATTAGAAATTAAAAAATATCTTGCTCAAATATATGTTTGTTATATTTTTTCATTCATTTTTAAATGGATTTCTTAGTGTATATGTTTGCTATGAATCATAATCGTCTTTATTTCCTGTATTCTTTATCGTATTCTTAAAAATTTGGTTCAAATTACATTTTTGTTTTTCTGCAGAAAACGTTTAAATATAGATACTTGACTGTCTTTGTTCATTGCAATCAATTCCTTAAGTAAAATGTAAAATTTTTCATTCTCCTTTACAAAATTTTTCTTTAAATTTTCTTGTTGGCTGTCTTTGCTCTAGCATTTCATTGTGTAAACGATTTTGTCTTGTATTTTTGATTGTCAACAAAAAAAAATTGGACACTGTCTGCTATTTTCTATTATCCAGAGTTATAAAAATGGTAATAATCTTGTCTTTTATTGATATGCATAATTAAATTTGATTGCGAAGTTCTTTACTGGTTCTATGATTGATGCAGAAGTAGAACACTAAACACTTCAACCCCCAAAACACTAAAAAACTTTTTACTAAACACCGATGCGTTTCGACAGCAAAGCTGTTATTATCAAGGCGATAATAAAACTGTAAGTAGAGTTTTAGTGAAAAGTTTGTTGGTGTTTTGTGGGTTAAAGTGTTTAGTGTTCTAAATTTGATTGCATAAAGTTATTTAAAGCGTCAACAGGAAGTCGAAGAATGTTTATGTACCATAGAACCTGTCTCAGATGGAATATTCTTCTTGGATAATGGTTAATTGCTCAATGTCATACTTATACACATGTTGTTTGCTTTCGAAGTTTTTAAATAACTTTAAATTATTTTATGCAATCAAATTTAGAACACTAAACACCAAAAACTTATAACTAAAAACCGACGCGTTTCGACAGCAAAACTATCATTATCAAGTCGATAATAAAACAGTTTTATTATCGCCTTGATAATGACAGCTTTTTGGTGTTTTGTGAGTTGAATTGTTTAGTGTTCTAGATTTGATTGCTAAAGCAAACAGCATGCGTATAAGTATGACATCGATGAGCAATTAACTATTTTCCAACAAGAATATTCCATCTGAGACAGTTTTTATGGTACATAAACATTCTTTGACTTTCTTTTGACACTATTCAGGCTATCATCGATGAAATACGCTGTTCATCTGAATTTATCCTTTCAAGAAGATATCTAAATCGAAACGATCAAAACCACTAATTCAATAAAGTAGAAACGCGGTTAGTTTACTTGAAATTTAAATCGAATATGTTACTAACTGAATACAAACGTCTTTACTTATGTATGTGCAATTTGAATAGTTATGCTATTTTTATAACGAAATTGTTCGCTAGCAATAAGAAATAAGTTTGGAAATAATTATCTGTTGGTAAACATAAATCTTGCATGTGTGGTATTTAGATTCCTGTTTTAAAATTAGACAACTGTAGGCGATATATCTAAAATATAGACACGTATTTTCTGTGAAGAACAAGTTGATACATCATTTTCGTATCTACTGTACAAAACAAAAATACTGCAGTATAAGTTTTATCTCAAAAGTAGCTATTGATTTCTTATTTACAATTATTGATACATGTTTTTTTGTTTTAATTTTATTACCATGAAAATGCTCTTTACTACAAATTAATTTGAATAAACTGTTTTGATTTAACAATAGGAAATTGCATATAAAAATTTATCAACTAGAACACACGGCAATTTCATTTGCCGCATATCTTAAAACAAATCCACCTGATACAATTGATTTGATATATGAAAGATATCGTTTGTTTTTTATTTATCTTGAACTGGTTTGCTTCTTTTGCTTTATTAATTTAATTTTAATTCCATTTCTTCCATCTAACACTACTTTCAACTAAATGTTTTTTGTTTGTGTATACAGGGTGATTGGTGAGAATGGAAAAGTATTATACAAACGGAACGGAATTTTAAAACTAAATTTTGCAGTTGAATATAGTTGAGTATGAACTATCACGTGAAAATATTTTTGAATAAATATCATCAACTTTTCAGCAGGCAAGTTAGTATGTAAAACAAATGAGCTAAGCACCATTGCTTCACTAAATTGACATATCTGAGCATTTTAGGTACGGAAGCTAATTAAATCGTTTTAACTTATTCGCCTTCGATTTTAGGTATAGGAACACCTAATACGGGTTAAAAAGAATCTTTTGTAGAATCAGAATATCTAATAAAAAATATACCTTTTCATTAAAAAAAATCTACTTTCGGCAGATTGAACTTATTTATAAGCAACTAAGTTTTTAAACGCCCTGTATAATGTTGCAAAGAAGAACTTCAAATGTTGTGTAACTACACAATGTCAGCTGTGCGTATGCAAAACTTCCTTCGTGTCTCTTACTCCCATGTGACGTAATATCACTATAAAGTAAGATGGATATCTGTCACTTTGTTTCTTTAATTGCGAATAACTCAGAAAGAATGGTATTTAGGTAAAGGGTATGATGTATGAAATATGTGTAAAATTTATCATAGAAGCTGAATTTGTAATTTATTTTATAGCATGCTATTTAAAAAATCGAAATTGATGCTCACCTCCGGTTATACGGAAGTGATATTTATTCAAAAATATTTTCACGTGATAGTTTATATTCAACCATATCCAACTGCTAAATTTTGGTTTAAAATTCCGTTCCGTTTGTATAATACTTTTAATAGGCCATTCTCACCAATCACCCTGTATATTCAATTGTATTTGTTTTATTTTATTTTAACACTGTCGATGTTTTGATGATGACATTATTCCTTTAATGATCTCCTAAGAACTATTAAAAAATGTTGAATATATAAATATTTATTTACTATTGTACGAGGGAGCGTTTTTATATTCGCGGAATGAGCGGGTTGCAGGGGGGTGATTAGGCGCATTGGGGGCGTGGCCTGTGCAGCGACTCATAATTAGTAAATACGAAGTTTCATTGTTATTAGACAGTTAGTCTTTGAGCTATCGTCAACGAAGTAACATAATCAGGAGTGAAAAGGGAAATATGGAAAAATCGAATATCGTGCCGTTATAAAGTTCCCTGCCAGCCAAGGAAAATCAGTCGCGATCATAAGTCATTAGTTTACGGCGACTCTTGTCCAGGAAAAACCATGGTGTACAAGTGGCATAGGTTATTTAAACAAGGAAGGGAATCCCTTGAAGACGACCCGAGGCCGGGCAGGAGCATTGAGGTGACCACCAAAATTGTACTCGAAGATGCTCGACTAAAGAAGAAACAACTCGCAGAAATGGTTGGAGTATCCGATACAACAATTTTTAAAATCCTACACGATCATCTCGGCATGTCTAAGGTCAGCGAAAGATGGGTGCCGAGAATGCTCACGCCGCCGCAAAAACAACAGCGCGTAGAGTGTTCGCGTGCATTTTTGGACCTCTGTAATGAAGACAAGGATGGTGTATTGAGTCGAATTGTTACTGGAGACGAAACTTGGGTTCATCATTATGAACCTGAGTCCAAACAAGACTCCATGCAGTGGCATAAAAGGGCACAGCACCTCCCAAGAAATTTAAAGTGTCACAATCAGCTGGGAAACTCATGGCAACGGTATTTTGGGACTCGGAAGGAATATTGTTGATTGATTATAAAGATAAAGGTGTTTCTATAACCGGAGAATATTACGCTTCAATATTAGAGCGACTAAAAGAAGCCATTAAAGAGAAAAGACGAGGAAAATTGACGCTAACGCGCCCCGTCCACAAGAGCCGCGTTGCGTTAGCTGCCCTGCATAAGGTGGACTTCGAAATTGTGAATCACCCACCCTACAGCCCAGACCTGGCCCCGAGTGATCATTACCTGTTTCCGAAAATGAAAATAAAGCTGCGGGGTAAAAAATTTACTGCCGATGAAGAAGTCAAGGAGGCAGTTTCGGCGTATTTTGCAGATAAAGAGAAATCATTTTTTTATGAGGGTATAAATAAATTAATTGAAAGATGTGAAAATGTATCCGTCTTGCAGGTGAATATATTGAAAAAGAAAAATAATTTGGTTTTTTTATTTCCACCCCTTATTCCCCATTCCGCGAATATAAAAACGCTCCCTCGTAATTTGATGTTATCAGTAATTCCCTATAATCAAGCAAGTGTGTACATGTCTATTTCAGGTGAAATAAGCGTTAAATGGGTGGAAGGTATACAGACTAAGCTGCCGATGTGTATTGGAGGAGCAGTATTTGGACCTTTGCGCCTGAAACCGAAGAACAGAGACACTTACAAAAAGTATTACTTACCTTGGGCAATTCGTACTGGCATGGAAGCTAAATTTCTATTGAACGTATATTACGAACAAAGATGGGAGCAACCTCTTGTTGATCTTCTACAAGAACTAAACATTACTCCTTTAAAAATTCCAGTGAAATGATAAAACATTAGCAATTTTAGAACAAATTTAATTAATAATTTTTAATATGTAATAAATTTTAATACAAAATAATGAAATTAATACTATATTTCTTATTGTTAAAGCCAACTAATGTGCTATCGTAAACCTAGTCGGAATATCCAGGGTAAGGCCACTTCGACGGTTTATAACCTATAATATAATGAATAATTAGAAACATTTTATAATTATTAAATTCGTAATAATATTCACTTGAAGAGCCCTCATAAAATTCGGTATCTTGCCGCATCGAAGTCTTTTCAGGTTTAAAGAGAAATTCAAATGATGGATTACGTGGTGAATTGGTACTTTCATCTCGATTATTTCTGGCTTTTAACATTGCAATTTCCCTCCTACATGTCGCTAATTCCAACTAAAATTAAATATTCTACTTTACTAAAATTATACAGTATTACAAGCCTTAGTGAAATGATACAGGGTATCGCGATTGGCTTATAGCGTTGAAAGAAGAATACCTCCAACCGGACGTACAACTATTGAGTAATTGCTCATTTTGATCAACAAAAGATCTTCGCTCCATTACATCACCTACTCTTATATTACTGATATTTTTCGGAACAGTAGCATGCATTTTTGCCCTACGATAGACTTTAAGGAATCTTTGCTGTTGATTGCTTGCTTTATTTCGAAAGGTAAAACAAAGGCCTCTTTGGATAATTTGGTATAAAAGTTAAGTACTAAAAGCACTATTTCATCCACAAAACACTAAATATTCTACTAATCAACAGTGAAGCTATTATATTGCAAGGTGATAATATTTATTAGTATAGTATTTACTTATTATGCGGCCGATAATGACTTGTTAGCTTCGTATTGAGTAATCGGTGTTTTTTTCAGCGAAATAGTATTTCTACTGTTCAAGAGGTAGAAAACAAAACATAAGTTCTGGATAAGATATGTTCCTCAACTGTATTAGTGATGTATACTGTTTTCAACGTTTCAAATGTTACTCATTCTATCAGTTTGGTTAATTTGGGCAACAGTAAATGTTCTCATAATTGTTACATTGTTAGTTGCACTTTCTGTTAAATAAGCGAAGAGTATTGGTGTATTATCGATTGTGTCTATTAATTTCGAAGAATTCCAACTACTCTTCAAACCTTTTTAGTTTTCACGATATTCCTACCCTCCAGAAGAGCCGTGTATGCATTTACGAACACCAACAATGGTTAAACAGCAAAGGGCTGCCAAGAAAGTTATGTACGCTGTTTTCTTCCGTAGTACCGTATTAGTAAAAGCAATCAAACTGGAAAATCAATGTGCAGTCACAGCAAACTGGTACACCACAAAATGTTTACCTGCTGTTCTTGAGTCACGAAAGTGGTTGCTGGACTCCAAAGGAGCACCAGCTGCCGACCGACCGTTAGGTATGCGGCAATAACAGGGAAAGTGCACACACTCCTCAGGACAAAGAGGCACGAAACCAGTTGCCCGCACGAGACCGACACCTCTCAGAGAGGCCCGGCGAACCGGTGGGCTCCTCTCTCCCGTGCTACCCATGTTAGACAAGCGAACTCCTACCTCACATCTAATCCCACGGGGCCTAGGCCTCCTTGCGGATGGCTACTATCGGCCAAGCGTGGGAAACGGAATCTGGCCGTGAGGTACAACCAGTCCGCCCGTGAATTAAGCCTGAACTACGGGGACGGCCGGGCAAAAGCCCTACCCCAAAATGCCAACCGCGCCAACCCTTTCGCCCCTCCGGCGATCAAGTATCCGCGGCAGCTACAGTGAAACCGTAGGCTCCCAGAGTCACCGAGTTGTTTTAGGATGAAACCAAAGGTTTCCCCAACCAGACAACCAGCGGTCGGACTACTCCTCGGCGAACCGACTTTTATCCTCCCCTACTATCTTCGCCAAATTCTCTCGCCACGCCCGTTTCCCTGAGTGTGGCCACCAAGGATGGGGTAGTGCAGCTGCAGAGTTCTCTAGGTAAGCGCCGTAGGGTGCCTCACTTACCCACCGTATATTCCGACGGTTAGCGGCCGGACTGCCGGAGCGTATGCCCATGCTTACGCCCAAGAATCCTCCCCTATATACGAAGTCTACTCCCGCCACGCCCGTTACCCTGGAACTATGAAACCAGGGATGGGGTAGTGCAGCCGCAGAGTTTTAAGGGTCGACGCTATAGGGTGAACGCCGACCCGATAGGGTGAACGCCGACCCGAATAGGGTGAACGCCGACCCGAATAGGGTGAACGCCGACCCGAATAGGGTGAACGCCGACCCGATGTTCTTGAGTCAGTCAACATTCGCAGGTTAATGTTGTATCACGACAATGTTCTTGAGTCAGTCAACATTCGCAGGTTAATGTTGTATCACGACAATGTCGTCAAGAGCGGCTCTCTTATGTAGCCGTTAGCTGTGGGGTTCCCTACGCCCATTGCTAGAAACCTTGTCCTCGCTAGGCCGTCGCAGTGGCACAAAACATGAACTGGGGTTTCTTCTTCCTCTTGCCAGAATCTGCAGAGAGCATTATCTGCCAGGCCGATGTTAAACATATGCCTACTCAGTCTGCAGTTACCGGTCATCAGACCTACTATCACTTTGACAGTCTTCCTGTCTTTACTCAGTAGGTCTTCAGTAAACTCAGCCTTCTGTTCCCTTAGGAACTTCATTGCCTGTCTTTGTCCTGGAGATCTTTTCCATCATTTTTTGGACCTATTTTGTGTCCATTCGTAGATCGACTTTTTAATTTGTGATTTGGTGATACCGAAGGAAGGGCCCGCTCCTATGAAAGGCCTTGCTGCCACGTTTCCCTTCACGCCCGTGTGGCCGGGAATTCAGGCCAAAGTTATTTTCCTTTGAGTGCCCACCTCATTTAGGGCTCTTATGCACTCCCAGACCAGCTTTGAGTCAGCACTTGCGGAACTGATCGCTTTAAATAAAATAGCGACGCTTTTACCTGGTTCGGTCCATCTATCTACTTATCTGACACAGTGATGAATCGCTGCAACCTCAGCCTGGAAAATCGTCAAATCCTTGCTGAAGCTCAGTGAGAGGGCCTTGCTAGGCTTCTTTCCGTAAATGCCCTCCTAGACCGTAGTCAGTTTTAGAGCCGTTGGTGTACCAGTTTGAGTCCACTCTTACTGGGGGCCGTATTCCCAGTCTTTTCTATCTGGTATTATAACCTGATATTTTCTATCTAAGTTGAATTTCTGAACCATGGCATCGTGCGATTTACTTATCAGTGCTTGACTGTGCATGAGTCCGTAAGCTGCAGATCTAGCGCTTCCTTGTATAAAGATTGGTAGCGGTGGCAGGTTTAGAATTACTTGCATTGCGACGGTGGAGGATCAATCTCATTGCCCCTGTGGTGCACAGACAAGCCAGTCTTTGTACGCCGACCCCGCCTGTATCACCTTTGGCCACCATGCTATTGCTCCGTATGCTATCATGGGTCTAATTACCCTGGTATATATCCAGAGTCATTTTGGGGCTGAGACCGCAGTTTTTTCCACATAACCTCGTGCACCTGCTCAAGGCAATAGTAGCTTTGTTGGGTGTTTTTTGGATGTGTGTATTTCACGTGAGCCTTTGATCAACCCATACCCCAAGGTATTTCGTCTCTTTCACCTTTGGTATTCTTTTCCCACCTATCACTAATGGTTGCTGATCCTCTGGCGATCTTTTTCTTCTGAACGTGACAACTTGTGTCGGTCTTGTTTACACCAAATTGTCTACCGTGTTTAGAGCTCTTTGCATCTGCTCCATCAGAACTTTTGGAAATAGCCCTCTAACGACTATTGTTAGGTCGTCAGCATATCCCAGGCTGTAAAGAACCCTTTCTGGTCACTTTTTGGATTAGGTCGTCAACGAAAGCGGCCTACAGAAGAGGAGATAAGACTCCACCCTGCGGGCAACCCCCTGCTGCCTCGATGGTAACCTCGCCAATTGTCGATGTAATTATCCTCCTTTCCAGTCTCTTATCTACTGCAGAAGCTTCGGCGTAACTCCTTTTCTCCTTGAAGGCTCAATAATTGAGTTTGTGATGGCATTATTAAGTGCCCCTTCTATATCCAGGAAAGTCGCTAGAGCTATCTCTTTGTCTTCTATCGATTTTGAAATTAGCTTGTTGAGATCATCTAATGCTTCCCCGGTAGATTTTCCTTGGTTAGTGTGTCTCTGAGTGGCTGTTCTCTCAGCGCGATGTCTCTTATGTGCTTGTCCATCAACCTTTCAAGAGTTTTGAGTAAGAAGGAGGACAGGCTTATTGGTCTGTATGACTTTGACGTTTGATCAGGTATCTTACCCACCTCAGGTAAGTACACTACCCTGACCTTTTCCCAATGCGTTTGAAACCCATCCCCAGGCTATGGATGCTCTGAAGATTTTTGTGAGATGTGGTATCAGTATCTCCATCCCTTTCTGAAGTAGGGCCGGAAATATTCCATCTGTACACGCGGATTTAAATGGCGCAAATGTGCTCACTGCCCAGTTGATTATTGCGGGTCTCGTGATCTCTGTGGCCAGCCTCCAGTCATCTGGTTTCGGCATGTTTGGCCTTTGGTCTGGCACGGCCGTTCCGTGAGTACCCTTCAAGATTTTAGCGGACGGAAAGAGAACCTTTATCTCTCTTTATGAGTGCTTGTCTAGGTTCCATCCGTTCTTTTGATGAAACCTACTTCAATCGCAGTACTACCCTCTTTGGCCAAGACTTTGTGGATGCGCGGGCATCGGAGGGTATCTTGCAGCTCCTCACAGAATTTTCTACACGAATCTCTTTTCGCTTTACGTATATCTTTATTGTACTGTGTAGAAAATTTTATGCTTTATAAAAGAGGTCAGACATATTTTTTGATATCTTGTACCGTTAAAACTATGTTCGTAAAAAAAGGGAAGGATCTTCTACAAAGTCGACTAGAAAAGTATGCTGGAAACTGATAAGTACCACATATTATGGAAGTAGGAAGCTACATTTAATTGCGTTTAAGAGGTTTAAGTTTTAATTTTTATGCCAGAGACATTTTACTGGGAGAGTGCGCCTTTTTTGCTGTACAAGTGTTATTTTACAGAGAATAAGTGGTAAGTGTTTGATGGTTAGTTGTGAAGTACAAGCTGATTTGGAGATACGTATAGTCAGAGCGGTATCGGCATCGA
Organism: Holotrichia oblita; assembly: GCA_023690525.1. NCBI lineage: Eukaryota > Metazoa > Arthropoda > Insecta > Coleoptera > Scarabaeidae > Holotrichia > Holotrichia oblita. Next base: position 185,405,353 of record CM043015.1, on the reverse strand, counting down.
GTTTCTAAAATAGTGAAACATAATATTACAACACTCATTTAAAAAGCGCGCTATTGATCTAGAGCGCACGCTCTATTCATAATAATTGACATATCTAATAACGTTTTACAGTTGTACAAAATCGTGTGTATTGAGTATATTTCTATCATTTTTTAACTTAATTTTCTAGTTAGAAAACACCAGCAAATTGTTTAAGTGAAATGTGTTCTGATCTATTAAATAAAGTTACTTACTTGTAATTTTTTTGACAACCTAGAATATTGACAGGTTTGTTCCCGTTGTTTTTCCAATTCGCCAATCTTTTCTTCAATATCCTTCTTCAAACCTGAATTCAAACAACAGAATTAATCATCGCACAATATCGCAAAATTGTTCCACCTACAAAGCGTAGATCGTTGTAATTTATCAATTTCAGTGTGATATTTTGTCTTTAACGAAGAGCAATAGGCTTTCAAATTGTCACACTCTTCTTTGGTTCGTTTCAACATTTCATCCTTTAGTCGATTCTCATTAAAAAGCTGATAGGTATAGAAACTAATAGATCTATTAGCAATCTCCAGCGCTTGATCAGGATTTAACCCGCTTAACAGCATCTTATTAATTGTTTATCGATCAGAATAAAATTAATGTTATTCGTGAAGTACTTACAGATTTTATTTGATCAGAAGGTCGTAAATCTGTTACGGAGAAATCGGTCTTACTTCTAAATTTCGTCCCACATGCCAAACAATTTTCATTTGAAATGCTTACTTGGCCGTGCTGATAACAAAATATATGGGAACAACTTGTTACCAGGGCATTTTCCTCCAGGACTTTCCGACAGGACTGTAAATTACATCGTAGTTCGCCGTCTGCCATAATAATTATAATGTACTGAATTTGATTTTGAAAAATATTTCAAAATCAAATTGTCTATACTTTGAAGTGCTTGAATTACCAACATAAGAAACAATATATTTCTAGTAGAAATAATCTGTTGAATTTTTGCATATTTTTCTTACACCAAAAGAAATTAGCGTTCATCTAGCTACTATAATAAATATGTCAGTTAGTTATTCAAAAATAATATTTATCGTATTAATATTCCTTACTAGGGATATTTTATCATTGCCAATTAAACTAGACTGATAACCTAGCGATGAATTGCTGTCATAAAATCGACAGTTGCAGTTAACCTACATATCAAAATAATCATAAAATGATGTAAATATTACCTATTATGCTATAATTAATACTGACTGTAGGTAACATAATTTAGCTTTTTTTCTGTTCCACACTGTTATTATTTTTTAACCGTATGAACTGGTGTAGTATTCGTATAGGTATTAATTTCTACGACTTAACACTTTAACGTATCTATCATGCGTGGCATTTTGTACTTAAATTCTACTTTGTAAGGATTAAAATGTCGGGAACATTTTCAGGATTTAGCGAAGAAGATATAAAAAACGTTCAAAACGGTGTGCCTGTAAATAAAACAGTAGATAATGGTAAGAGAACTGTTGTTTCTAAGGTGCGATCAGGTTTTTACATTATTTTTGTATAGTAAACAAAGTTAAATTTGGTTCTAAGAATAACAAGAAATCCGTACGACCAACTGTACGATTCGATGAGAGTAGAAATAAAATTAATAATATAAGCGAAACGTTCAAATACCTGAAGAAGCTAAGCTATGTAAGAGTGAAATCATACAGCAAGAACCTGATAAAGAAACATGTCAAGAAGAGATACAGCATAAAGAAGAACCTATAAAAGAACAAATAATATGCGAAGAGGACAATAAAGCTATAGAAGAAGTTAATGAAAGTATCCAAAATGAATCTAACGTTACAGAACAAAAAGCAGTCAGTCTTGATGAATTACAAAAGAGACAGATGCTGATCGAAGAACAAAATCGCCGGAGAAAAGAATTATTAACAAGAGCTTTAGCAGATAAAAAGAAGCGAACTCAAGCAGAAGTGCAGAAGCTTAACGAGATACAAAATGAGTTCAAAAAACTTGATGCTGTATTATCAAATGATGTAAAGTTGCTTAGAAAAAGGATTGAAATTGCCAGCATTACTTATATGGAAGCTGAGTAAGTGTTTTTGTTGCTATTATCTTATTGGCAATATCTTTATAAAATTTTTAGGAAAAGATATTTAAGAATCGAAAAGGAATTCTTGGATGCAAAACTTTCATTGCAGCAGAAACTAGAGAAAAAGGAATTGCTGACAGAGCATCTTTGTACAATTATCGAACAAAATGAACAGAGAAAGGCAGAAAAATTAACAGAATTACTTAACAAACTGGATTTACAAGATGTAAATGATATTGAAAGCAATAATAAGGAGGCAACTAATCCAGATACCTAACGAGTTTAAAGTGCAATTTTTATATTTTTAAATCTATGTATACACATTTTTGAAATTTTTTTATATACTTATAATAACACTTTATACATGTTAAACCCCTATATTTTGTAACATAGCTGAATAAATTATACAAACGTTCTAAACATATTTTTCATTTATGACATAAGTTTTAGTAATAATATCTATAAATCTGATGTAAGATTAAGGAGATTATGTGATATTTTAGTATTTATCATTAATTGAAACGTTTGGGATTTTAAATTCTATTTATGTTTCAATTTTAAATCAAATTTCAGTTATAGAATTCTATAATACAATTGCCACTGGAGAAAGGTGTAACACTCCCGGTTAGTAGATGGCGCTGCAAGTTCTAAATCCTTTCTTATTGGAAAATGTTAAACTATAAAAATTACATTATTTATTCTACATCACAATTTAACGTATGGGATATATATGTTTAGACCATTTAGAAGGATCATAAAGTTGGCATAAATACTCTATAGCTGAACTCAAAGAAAAAACTCAAATAGTATACAGCAAACTACTGTTAATTTGTTGCACCCAGAAGAAGCCATTTACGGATGTACCAGTGATGTCACAATTCAATGTATATGTGTCGTTAACATGTGGCATCCAAAGGATATATTTCAAGTACCATCTTCTAGACATGTTTATAAAGTCCATATAATATCGTAGTTTGTCTTTGAAAGTACAAATAATGAACGAGAAACTGAAGCAAGTGGTATAATGTGGAAATTTTGTTGAAATTTTTTATGCAAGTTCTTTTTTTATGAGAAAAATATTTGATAAAAGGAAATAATAGTAGCAACTATCACATTGTCGTTAAAAGTACTGACACATTTAATTTTAATTAAAAAAAAAACAATAATTTGTAAATAGTAAATTGTAAATTTGCGATAGTAGGCATAGTGTAATTTTATATATTTTTTTACTTTGTTGAAATTAATAACGTGTCAGTATTTCGAAATAGCGTGATAGCTGTTACTGTCATTTTCTTTTATCAATTTATTTGGCAACTGTCAAAAAATTCGCATAAAAAATTTTAAAGATGCTATTGTCGCATTGAGAGACCTTTTCCTGCCACTTATTCGGAATCAACTACTCTACATTGTAAAATTATTTTAGTACATATATACAGAAAGTTTAGTTTTGGCTGTGTTATAAAATTTTTTTCTTTTAAATATATTCCATTACCATATTGTTACATTTTCAGATTTCCCGTTGTAAATTAAGATAATTTTAATTATATAGCTCGTACTGAAAAAAACGGTTTCCGAGATACTTCACTTTTAACAGAAAAAGGTTCATTTTCATAGTGCAACAATTCCATAACTATGACATTACCTTAAGTTAAGCAACTCATGCAAAATATCTTCACTACAGTATACAGGTTGTTTCAAAATTGAAAACATAATCCCTATAATCCATTTATTGCCACATATTTCTGTTAATAATTGCCGTACCAACATATGATTTTGGCAGAGAACCAAATATTTGTTGTAGTAAAAAATGATATACCTTCCAGCAAATTTTCTAATTCGTTGACCAAAAAATGTCTATATCTTTTACCTCACTAATGTCCGTTCGAAAAAATGTGGACCAACGTGTGACCATCTCTTCTGGCGACAAGTTTCATAAATGATGTGTGGATTCCTATCTGCGTAATAATGGTAGTTCTGTCTGTTTACATAACCATTATTGTGAAAATTTGCTTCATCTGTCCATAGCATATTATCCAAAAATTCTTGATCTTCGTACATTGGTTTCCTTATCGTTGTGCAAAATTGTATTCGTTTGTTATAATCTAAAGTCAACATCTCTTGATGCAGCAATATCGTTCTTAAAGAACTTACGCTAATATCTAAATCTCTGTACATTGTTCGCAGGTTGATATTGGAGTGCTCTACTGCTGACTGCAAAACCCGTACTCCAATCGGTTAAAAACTATCTTTTCACGATACTTGCGGTTTGGATACCTTTCTCGGTAAAGTTTGCTCGCCACCACTAAGCAGTTTCGGTTACTCGCACCAAGGATAACTCTTCTTTTGAATAAGTAATTTTCCAATTTGCAAAAATTATAAAAATGTGTAACAATCAATAAATAATATTATAATATTATTGGATGGCGGCCTATACGTTTCTTTGCATTCGATCGAATGTATTACATCGGTTACATTATCCTATACACGTTTTTAAAGTATGTAAATCAGGTAAGGTTATATTAAGAAAAAATTCGGAAAAACTACTTTAGAAATTGTTGATGATTATAGTAGAAACAAATAATGACGACGATGTTAAAATGTCATTGTCGAAATTTTTGTCAAGTTGTTAAATGTACCCATAATATTTCTGTTTACACTTTTTAATATTATTATTTTATTTTCTTTGTTTGCATTTCACTACATTCTACAAATTATACAGTTTGTCACGGTACATAGTATCCACAATAAAATTTGATCAAACGCGTGGTACAATTAATAGAAATTGAACATATAAAAGTGATTGGATATTGTCGTCGAAAGAGAACTCGGGATATATGTATATGTATGTATGTATGTACAACATACATATCCTTCTATTCAACAACGAACATTCAAATTGTCATGCTATTGTGCAGTGAACGATTGCAATAATATATTCAACATTTATAAATGCAAATTTCATAATAAGACCAAATAAAATGTAATTTCTGCGTCAGCGTACGTAATATTGTATAGCTTGTCTACCGATGATACCTTCAAGAACTTTTTCGTCCCTTTCATAAATATTACGTCGTATTTTAACACTTCTATTTGAGATACTATGATAGCGTTTGTATATAAAAACAAATTTTTGAATAAATTGGAAACCTCCGCCACTGCGAATCAAAGCGGGATAAAAAAAGATATCTTAGCGAAAACTTTTACGACATTTCGGTGTGATTTTCGTACAGAAATATAACAAATAGTAGTATACTTATTTCTTAGTTACAGTTTATTGCTTAATTCTAAGTCCTACATAAGAGGTAAGTTTAGTTAATATTTACACAAAAGCGATTTTATGCTTAAATATTTTATTATCACAAAGATAAATTTTCTCGAAGAGCAAAATAGTCATTTATTATGTATACGAAGAGGTTGTATGTGGTTTATATTATTGACGTATTTCAGGGTTAAATTTACAACTTATTTATTGTAAACTACTCAGACTCAAATAATAGCCTTCATACGAGGAGGTATTGAAAAATTCGTAGCCTACTGTGCAAACAAAATTTGAAAGTTAAAATATTTTATTATTCAACATGCTCTCCTCTTAATTGGATACGTTTTTATTACAACGAATCTGCAACAGTTCTAGACCTTTCAAAAATAATTTTTTATCTTCCTCTGCAAACCAGGCCTCCACAGCTTCTATCACCTCTTTGTCAGAAGAAAATTAACGACTTTTTAAACTTTTTTTCCATAATTTTTTTTAGAGTGTTCAGTAATGTCGAATAATAAGTCCCAGTTAATGTTCCACCCTTATCCAGAAAATCAATCATGATTACTCCATGACAATCCCAAAAAACTGAAGCAAGAACTTTTCCAGCAGATTTTTTAACACGAAACTTCTTAAGCCTTGAAGAAAATCTAGGATAAATGTTTCCAGTTTATTTATTTCGAAATGTGAGACTAAATCGCTGTTTTTAACGGACGAATATTTTTAGATATTATAACACGTCTTCGCTCAAGGAAGTTTGGCCAAGAGAGTACATTTTAAAATATGTACTGACAACACTGTCGCTCCTACTTCAAAAAAAAAAAAAAACTCACGTCAAATGTATAGTTCTATATCTTAAATAATACTCCAATTGAAATCCTAATAAGAATAATATAGAATATGGCTCGGATGGTACGAGCACTTTTGCACGGCAAGACTGGTTTCTTAGATGATATTAAAACTGAGAGACTTGCTTTTCAATCCATTGTTGTTTTTTGTAATCCTGCCTCTTGGCTAAACTTTATGAGCGATAGTATTTATCTTCTGGTCATAGCTATTTCGTTTCTCTAATTATTTTACTTTAATTAAGAAAGAACTCAAAATACCTCCTAAAAATTGTAATAAAATTTTATAGAGAATTATTCCAACCAAATATTTTAATAATTTTCTTTCTTGTGCGATTTTACAACTTCTTAATAATTGTTGGATAGTTTTCCTAATCTGATTTGTCATATTTCTCAAGAAGAGGTCGAATAGAGACAACCTAGTAGTTTAAAGGGTCATTCACTGCTCCTATTCGTTATATACACCTGTCAGGAAATAGTTCATTTAAATATTGATGGCTACCTTGACCGAGATATCGCCTAATCTCGATTTAGTATTGTTATCACCGAAACGTTTCCGCTACCACAGTTATGATTTACATGATTCGGGGATATGTTGATGTTTCTGTAAATCAGCCACCTATATATATCTTTTATCTTTTTTTTTAATTGAACATTTTATTCCTTTATTGCGTAAATTCCTGTCAATTTAACAAGTCCTTAGTAATAACACTAAATGAATCGTGGTCTGGAGGTCAGTAACTCATCTAAACTGTCACGTAAAAGGTTTCGTTAAAATTGACTTTTCAACCAATTCGCCCCCTTGCATAATTTAATATATAATATATTATATATTATTCAACGAGAATATAGGGGCTGCTGTTATTCGCGAGGATTACGCCTTTGGTTCGTGTTGTAAACATTATGTGAGTGTTATTTTATTTACCTAGTTGTTTATAAAATGCCGATGCTGAAAGAAGCCATTTATTAAATACCAACACGAAAAAGCAGTGTCTGCCTCGTTCATAATTTGCGAAGAATATAACGTTGAAAGGAATTTTAAATCGGCCTTAAATATTTAATTTCTAAACAGAGGTATAAAATTGAACTCTAAAGTATACTATTACATATTCAAATGAAATGTTTGAAATGTTTTTGTTGAATTAGTAATCAAATTCGATTCTCAAATTGTTCGATAAAGTTTTGGTTGTATTGTATAGCGTTCATTTCACGATGAATACTTTTTTTTCGATTCATGTTTATAGTTAATATAATAAAGGAGTTGAATAGGAACAAATTTTGTTAATCTTGGTAGCGATTTAATTGGAACTTTTTTATCAATCCATCTTTCAAGAAAAATTTCTTAAAAAAACTTTCGAGTAGTCTGTTACAGTTTGTACATTAAGTTTTTTAATCGATCTTTAAAACATCCAGATCTAGTTTTAGTGTATATAACATCTATCTTCGAAGTTTTCGATATTTTTCAACGATGGATAGTACACCTCTTAGACCTCTTAGCTCTGGGACTATGGCTCCTCTAACCACAGAGTTTTTTTTCCGTTGTTGTGGAAGCCATGGTAGGTGACCCAATCATGGCGGTTAGTTAGTCGCTTGCTTCTAGGCTGCGTCTTAAGACGACATGAAGTGGTGGTCTATCCGGATGTAGCTCTCCAAAGTGCTAGAGATACCTTGGAAGGGATTGGATTGTTGGATAGCCCAACTTCTGGGCAGTGCCATTATACATAGTGGCTGAATGGTGGAACGTCGAGGTGTGTGCGTATTTGAGCATTGCTTAAGATCCATGGTACTGCAACTCCAAAAATTTGGACGCGCATATCGAGCAGTAAACCAAGGTACTGCATCTGAGGACTCCTGGGCAGCTTCTATCTCTCTATGGTGGTGATCCTGGGGTTGAATTGGACTTGATGGAAGAGTGAAATGTTGTGCACATTAACACAAACAGTGTCATTTGCGTGCACTGATAAGCTGATGTTCTGGAAGTACGGCACGGGATATCTCTATGGGAGAAGTATAACCGAACGAGGGAAATCACTCACGAATTGATACTCAAACAACCCATTTTCCTTCAGGCCACACTGAATAGAATACCTATTCTGAGTAGAGAAAAACAGCACCTATAGCAGCATTCAGCATTGAATATTGGGCAGTATGTTACCTTCAGTGACAATATTAAGAAGTCTTATCAGAACAGTTGACTCAACGATCTGGGATAAATGCGTTAGGAGATTTATCTGCTCAGAATTTGTAGGAAATAATGAGTTCTAGTCGCGCTTATGCAGTAGGATGATGTTCTCATATTTTCAGACGTAAAGAAGGGTGCTACAGTATAACATGCTATCCAGAATATTGACTAATGTGTTAACGGCATTCTTGGGAAAACGTTCCAGAGCGATACAAGAGCAAATGATATAAAGGTGATTTCTTTATTATACGCTTGTGTCCAAATGCCAATCTGACATTTAACGTGGAATATTAGAAGATATTATGAAGATATTATCATATTTATCACAGTCATACTGTTCCTTTCGTAATTGCAGTTTTCGCCGCCATAAATCACAATTAAAGAGAAAAAGAAGGTGACATATTTTGAACATGGTACTTAGAGAAGGACATGAATGTCATCCCAAAGCAATGCTATAGTATCGTTGGTAAAAAGACGAACGTTCTCTCTGGTGGCATCTTTATCTGGCAAAGCACAGCGAAATTTATCCTGTGAAGTGATACATTTCGGCATTAGGTTGGATTAGAAACTTACGGGATTAGGATTGACACCAAAATTAACCTGGACTTCGCAGGAGTCCGATGCATAATAATATGATACAAAATTGAGGACAAGCGTTAGTGTACAAGATACAGCGGTTTGTTTGCTTAATTGCTGTCCAACTACAGCGATGCTAGGGGATATTTTGGGAATCTTAACACGAAGACGAAGGTGATTATGGACATCATTACTGTGGAATTATTGGTCAGATTTAAAATCAGGTAACTTAGTAAGCCTTTATATTCCCCAAGAGATTGGAAAGATGGTGAAACTAATAAGGTATGACATCAATGTTCAACTATGATAAACAATCTGATAGAGTGATCCTTAGAAAGTCCAATTTTGATAATGATAGAAGAATCAGAATTTACATTATAAATTCTGAGAGAAATTCTCATCATTATCTTCAATATATAGGGTCTACCATCAAAGCCGTTCATCAAAATGTTGTTACATTTTTGTGATAGGGGTGGGGAGGGGACGGGGATTCTTTGCAGATACCTTAACATTTTTGGGTCACAAAGCGTTTTATGAATATAAAATGTTGGGAGTACTACACCTATGTAAATGATCTGTTGCATGAATTCTTAAAACACAATTTTCTAAGTACATTGGAATTATCACTATTATTTTTTCTAATCGAGGTCTGGTGTAAATTTATGGATATATTATAAAACATGCAGTATTTAATTAGCACGCTTTAATAAATTAATCAGACAATTACAGAATGCATGGAGAAAATTATACGTTCAAATATTTGGAATACTTTCACCGACATCATCATATGTAGTCTTGATTATCGTTACAAAAACATATTTTAATGTGTTACTTCCTTCAATTAGCTCTATAATTTCTTTGCGTTTCATGCATATGTATGTATATATTCCAGCACCACTTAATTAGATCCAACATCATTATGCACAGATAAATACATAAATCACACGCACTCATTTAGTTAATACAACATATTACAGAAGTAACACCTTCTTGAAAAGGACTACATTGTTTATATTTCATATTATCGCCTTGACTCCTAGACGTGAGCAGGCGCACGTGTCAGTTACGGGCTGGTGTACCTGTATACTGTGCGACTGGTCAGCGGTTTCTTTTGCCGATATTATTATTTTACAGATCGTTTGAGGAACAACATTTGGCCGACAGCTGGCTTATTCGAACACTTTCAGATTACCCAGAGGGGTATTTGTGGGACTTCTAAATGTAAACGTGTAAACCGGTTCTTATTGGTGGCAGTAAAAAATAACATCATACATTGTTGTTTAACGTGTGGCTTCAACTTTGTTACTTACTACCCATTGTGTGATAGACAGATACCATATAGCAGGTTGGCAAATATTCGCAATGACCAAATGTTATGTGGCGGTGAACATATGTTATTATTAGTTCTCTATGATAATTTAATATTGGTTTATTGTATTCGGCAATAACAATGATTGATTAATTATAATAATTTATCGGTCTTCCATGTTTAGTTTATTATGTATACAATTTAATAACTTAAATTTTTTTATTGGAATAATTAGATGTTTCAACTTGCAACTTCAAATCAGTTATTTACATTTAAAAAATAATAAAAATAGGAACTCAAAATATCGTCAATACTCTTTAATTATATTATAGGAGTATTAGAAAAAGAAAAGTATTAATCTATTATTAATTAATTACCAGTCAGTATTCCAGTAATTTATTTTAAAACAAAATAAGGCCATTCGAAGAAAATGTCGTGGACTCTTAACCGAAGGTGTGATTTTGTTTTCAAGATACACGCACTTGGGGTGCCACCAGTGAAACGCGGGTGAACGTGGGGTAAGCGTGGAGGACCCCAGCTGAGCGGGGGTAGGGCCAGGAGAACCCTGATGAACGGGAGTAATCGCGGGGACACTCAAATGAACTCATGATGAGCGTGGCAGAACACAGACTCCAAATGCGACTGAGCTAGGCCCCATTGGGTTTCTGTTTGTTTTAACCTCTTAAAGAGAAAATATTTTTGATCCAACTAAGATGTTAAAGGTACAAAGGTGTGATAACGATCGTGACTTACTCCCTAGTGAACCTTGGCAGACACATAGGACAGATCTTTATTACTTCTAAGTATCTTCTTTTTCTTGCGTTTCTCGGAGAGTTACTTTTTTTCTAATTTCACTTAAACCTTTTTCTAATGATTCAGATGTAGTTTTTATAGGGGCGACTCCACGGTAGCCCCTTATACTTCCGTGGCAGTTCTAAAATATGCACCAAAGAATTACATTAAAAAATCTCACCCCTATTAGTACCTTAAGGTGGTTAAGCTTATCGTATTGCTTTAAAGCAGGTGGCCTCATCGGACATCTACAACTTTTAGGAGACCTTCAAACAGTGCAAATCACATCATTTGCGTACCATTTTCAAGCCTTGAGGAAGGGAGCTCTTGGGGACCAAAATATGGAAATGAGTGACTGGTCTGGTATACATACAGAACGAAAAAGGGTAGATGGGAGAATATCGAGTTAATGCTGAAGGAAATGTTAAGGCATTTAAGGAATGAATATATATTGCATTGGATCAGAATCTTTCTTTTAAATTGCCAAGAGCTAACTCAGGAAAGAACAAGGAAGTTTAATAATGGGAGACAAAAAAAATACGTCTCTCTTCATCTCTCAGCAGCACTCGAACACATTCAGAAATTGTCTTCGCTTTTCATCAAACAGGAACAAGAAGCTGCTTGATTTTAGAAAGCTAGAGATAAAGACACTTACGGGTCCTATAGAAGAGGCAATAATCTTTCCTTTATCTCATTTTTCTAATTCGGACGACCTTCCTAATAATACGTACTTTATAGTTGATAAGTTATAAGTTGATAAGTCCTTTCGAGAACACTAAACACTTTAACCCACTAAACACCAAAAAAGTTTTAACTAAAACACCGACGCGTTTCAACAGCAATGCTGTCATTATCAAGGCGATAAAAAAACTAGTTTTAGTGCTGTCATTATCAAGGCGATAAAAAAACTAGTTTTATTATCGCCTTGATAATGACAGCATTGCTGTTGAAACGCGTCGGTGTTTTAGTTAAAACTTTTTTGTTGTTTAGTGGGTTAAAGTGTTTAGTGTTCTACTTCTACACCAAGAGATCCAGTGAAGAACTTAAGTCCTTTCGATGGTGCAATGACTAAATATTTTGATATGGTATGCACTGTTAGCTTCAATTCTGGGGTCATTTTCAACAGGATCTCATCTCTAAGCAATTCGAGTAACATGTATTGAAGTGAAGAGCTTGTTTTGATTAAATCTTTCCGTGTTATCGCATTCAGTACTTTATAATTCATCTGTATCCTGACATTCAAATTTTAGACAACGGGGAGTCCTTTTCTATCTGGGCATAGTATGTTTCAATGAGTGATCGAGACGCATACGCTACTGGTTGATTGCCCTGCATCAAAGAACATCCAATTCTTTTTTTTGGGTTAAGATATTTTATAAATGGATCTGTTTACAGGAGTCTCTTGAGCTTCATAAATGCATTTATATGAACTTGTTTTCAAAGTGGATCTGCTTTAACTAGCTCTCTTATGCCCGCTTCCACCACCTGCAGTTAAAACAGCTACGAAATCTTACATCCAAATTTCAAAAAAGGATTATCATTGCCGTATATGAAGAGAATTTTGAGCCACTCCCCACTGATCGCGCAACCCTAACACAATTACCATTTTTGGATTTCAAATTGTATCACTGCCGCTCAGTATTTTACGACATATTGAGTAGATATTTAGAACAAAATTTAAAAATCCAGAAAAAATTCTATTGCCAACCCGTCAGTCATTTGCTTATGTGGGGATTAATTAATCGTCACTATCTTTTCTTTGGTGCAAAGAAGGGTTTGTTTAAACCAGTTTAACTTTTAATCTTCGGATTATTTATTCTATTTAATTAGAGGTGGTGCAAACAAGCATTAATGAAACACGTATCGTGGATATATTTGGTATAAATTGTAACAGATGGTGTAGCATTCCCAAAAATTTGAGTTTTGATTTTCTCAAGATCAGGTGTTAATCTGGTAGTCCCTTCTACTTCCATGGCATTTCTAAAATATGCACCGAATAATTACATATAAAAATCTCACCCCTATTAGTACCAAAAAGTATCACAATCTCACCTCGATATTTGTTGACATTTCATTTCGTAGAGCATAAGTACTTTATTTTTAAGAAGAACAGAGAGGTGATGGCACTTACTGCTTCTTAATAGATCATACTACAACAGTATCATATGCAAAAATAGATAAAACAAACGGTTCAAGTTACACAAGACCAAGTATTGCAACTTTCTGATAAAGTAAAACTTGCTTATCTACCTTAATAAATATGTGTGTTGTAAAAAAACTGCAGAACGACCGCGAGACATAATATGTGACACTGCTTCAACCGTTTACCAATACGTGTGTGAGAGGTTGCTACAATAACATAATAAACAGAGATATAAGAATGACTTTTTCAAAGGAGTGTGGTGCTGTCACAAAGTCGCCTGGGTGGCACAAAGTCACCTCGTTTTACGGTATATAGGTATGTTCATCTACTTGTGGAAACTAAACTTTAAGTAAACATGTCCATAAGATTTGCATAAGATTGTGTGTGTGTGTGTTGGATGGTCTAAATTTGACGCTTAGGTACATACTCGTATACAGGTTTATTATAAATGCTGAACTTTGTGAAACTTCCATAACTAAGGAGCGTTGCAGTAAATATCGATCCTAACTATTCTCCAGCATTATCAATTATGCTACTGGGACCGAAAATAATACTTTTCTGGTATATTGTTGCTTTCCGCTGTCAAAACAAAAGATTAAGAATGTTATGGTTGTTATGAGGTTGTAATGGCATAAGTATCATCAATTGAGCTTATGACGGAGTTAATGTACAAATTAGAACAATTCGAGAATTTAATTTAAAATTCCGGGAGGTTTTAAAAGGTATTACTTAAATTATGTTTGATTACATCATATCTTGACAAACGCCAGTAGCTATTATTACAAGATATTAAGCCAAATTTGAGCCTGATCAAAATATAAACATCTCAAAGCACATTCATTCGGTTTTATTGCACTCCGAATAATATAGAACTAATAATGAGCACATCGATATTGACAGAGTTTACTTTGGAACAATAGGAACCACAAAAAGTAGGTTGCATGCATATCCGGCGTTTGTATCTACTCTGAACGTATAATTTTGTTTTACAAGTATATACATACATATGAGGTCTCGAATAGTAGAAGCCAGATGTTATGCCTCTGTATACGTGGAAATCCTTAGAACCCTTTTGTTCGATTCGAACATTACATATTGATGATAAAACTAAGTTCAGTTTCATATTCATATTGACTACGCTATATTATTATGCTACTCGACTACTAGGTTTGTGTGCATTTACGTAAGTACCTACATACGTATCTCTGATGCGTTATTTAAAACGATGAAGAGCTTGTTCCCGAGTTTTCCATCCAGTATGCAAATGTAATAATTGATTTTTGGTCTAGAAAATGATGATGTTGGGGATTTTATGATTTATATTGGTAATTAAGTTTGCAGTTGAATATGAAAGCATAGCGACTAGTTAGTTACTACGTTTTAATTTAAACTAGACAACGATCCTAAAATATTTTGACTTAGTAGACAATTCTATAAGAATAATTGCTTTTTTGAAGGAGATAAAATTGATTAAAATGTAAATCTATTTCTGCTTCATGTTTTAATTAATAACTATCTACAGTACCACCGAAGAAAGATCACAAGTTGGTCGAAGGAATAATGCCTACCACTGTAATATAATGTTTCTGAGATACTATATTTTAAAAATTTATTGCATCATTTTCAGACAATTGAAATAGGCTCCACTACTACAATTCCTAATCCTCCTTAATCGTTCTTGTCCTTGTTATGCCACTGTCTTCTACGTAGGTTATTATATTTTCTGTTGACTTTTGCTTCCATATTATTAACGCAATGAAGAACCGGTGTAAAACATTGGAAAACTCATTGACATAAATTGAAGAATGTAGTAAAACTAAGTCTCATATTTAGGTTTTTACGGAGTAACTCAATTTCGTTTTTTTCGAGGGTTGCAGGGAAGCTGTGGGAGATAAATAAATAGTAGTGGTACAAACCTAATTCCGCTATCTTTTCTAGTCCAGCCTTTTGAAAAGGAAAAAATATTTCCAAATAACTTATCTGGAGAACATTGGACTACTTAGTGTAAAGCTGTATGAAAATATTAAATGCTAAATATTAAATGTTCAGCTCTTGAGCACGTCCAGGACATCCAGAGTTGGTCAAGTATTTGTCATTCTTAAATGAAACTCTGGCGTACGTGCTGAAAGAATCATCAATTACGATGAACTGTAATGACGGACGATTTAAGCAATAGCAATGACGAAATGTATTGGAAGTACTAGTGCTCATCTATATTGTATGTAAGTCGGAGGACCTAAATAGCTCATGAGTAAAAGTGGGAATGAAAGGACTCAAGTATAACCGTTCAAATTGTATGAAGCACGCACTTTTACCTAACAAATAACGTACTTATTCCAGCCACTGAATTTTACCAATTGATCCCGATCAACTATTAAAGCAACGCTCAGTTGAATTTGAACAGGTAGAAGATAGAAGTGCTGCGTTGTGTGTTGTCTAAAGTGTCAGATTAGATCATTTTCGAGAAGATAGGTCTTCATTCTCAACTTTACAGAAGCCTAAGCCGCAAGCAGTATTTGGAACAATTCCCAGTTTTCCTCCATTTTACCAGTTTGCAGCTTACGCTTTAGCAGTTGATAACAGGAAAATTGTTTCAATTACAGCCGCAACATTTAATGACGATGAGTCTTCTTCTTCATCTATGGGATCTAACGAAGGAGGAAACATCCAATCTTTAAATATGTTTAAGTTTAGCAATTTAATCTCTGTTTAAAAAAGGCCATTTAAGCAATTGCACGAATAACTATTTTTGAGTATGCATTTCCTAATATTTGTACTACTTAATTTACTTGAATCAGAACAGACTTTCTTGGTCGTGAAGGACTTGCACGACACTAAAAAAAAAACTGCTTTCAAGGGCTATACTTTGTGTGTATAATTAGCTAGGAAACAAAATAACATAGACTAAAACTTCACCAAACTTTCATTAATTTCTATCCTTTTTTAGGAGAAATGAATGCAGGTAGTACAAATATATTAACTCCTTTGTTCACATCGGTCAAGGCTGCTTAGAGCACCTACTTGCCACCTTTTCAGTATAGGCTTGCATTACCCAGTGCTTAATTTCTACTCGTTGATGTTGCATATGTTCTCGAGCAAAAATTTATACTGGTTCAATACCTTTGATAAGGTTTCAAAGTACTTGGCAATATTTGCTTTATTGATAACTTATGTCCAAGGTGATGACATCTTTTCCGATACTCTTAGAGAAGCTTCAGAATTTCTTTTCAAAAAGCTTCTGACTGATTTTCAACCTACTGTTTATAAATTTTCAGAAAATTAATGTGTAATGTTCATTCTTTTGCAAGTTGTAAACCTAAACATTTCAAATCTTTTATCGTTAAATCCAAGAAACTTGTCCTTAATTTCGTTATATGTGCTAGCTCCTTCTCCAGGAAGGTATCATTTTAGCTGCCCTTGGTACTTTAAAATCATCTTGTTAATGTTATAGATGTGCTTCCATGCCAATTGCTTTAATGTTTTTCTATTTTACTCATGTCAAGTTAAGCATCACTCTAATTTGCAACATTTTTGAACAATGTAATAACTAATAAAATGGTACCTATTCATACATCACGACTAGACTAAATGTGCAAATTATTATACAAGATAAAACACAAACACACAACACATTTTCTATATTAGCACTGTTAAGAATTTCACAAAGTTTGTAACAACAGATATCTTGACAGTGACTCATTATATAAAAGATGCCATCATATGCACACTTTCTCTAAATCTACATAAATAAATACGATTTTTATTTTGTCTTTGTCAAGTTTCTGTACGAAAAAGTCTAAACATTTTTCAATCTTAACTTATTCATGTTTTAAAATGCTTTGGTCCAAGTATTACAATTTATAATTCACAGACAGCTATGACAAAATTTTTTGGTAGAATAAGGAAGCACATGTTAAAAATCCATATGCTATCTTGTTCCACCAGCAACAATTCTAAATAAAATGGTTTCCACAAGGAAATTTATGATGAAATAAATGCGCAAAATTTCCCAAATAACACCAATGTATGGGACTCTTCCCCGAATTGTTGATTACTTATCCATTAAAACGTAACTCTCAGGTGTAGAAATTATTCAACAAATATTCTTACATAGCTTTTAACCTAAGCTTCTGTAAAATAGTGGCAGTAATCACTTCACAACTACTACATTAGCAATGGAACTTTTTAACGTGACTGTTAACCCTCTAAATGGTAGAAGACTGCAAAATACTAATACATAGTTCAATACTGCTGTATTTATTACTGCATCTCTCACATACAACCCATCTCTCCCCCCATTTTTTTTTTCAAAAGAATGGCAATCTGAAAGAAAACAATTTAAACAGTTTATCTTATATAACTCATTAACGGCCAAGAATAAATAAAATAGACATCTTAGTTAAAGAATAAAGAAGCAGAAAAGGTAATGTTGTGTCTGTAAACATTCATGTTTCATTTAGCGAACTCCTTGTAACACAATCCTGGAATGCAATGATAACAAAGGTTCCATTTAAACGTAGACCTAAGATTTACAGCTCTTAAAAGATTTCTTCTTCATTACTAATTAATTCTTATGCCCAACCAAGTTGAAATTAAAAGAGAAGCCATCCTTGATTTACGATTTCACGCACCGAAAACGAGACTAACCCAACTGAAAAGGTCTTCGGGTAATCCAATTACGAGAAAAAATGTAAATGTATCGATTTAGTATCGAGTCGAAGCATTTATATATACGTAGAACAGGCGAATGGCACGAGCATTAGGTAGGCACAGCTTCCCTTCTGTCGACGGTGTGCTACACAGCTGCTGCGACCCATGGGTGTTACGAACCCGAACCGGCAATTCAGGTAAAAATATCATCCCCCGGTGTACCGTCCGAACATTTCGTTCGGAATCAACGAAAGTCGAGGCAGATGTAGCGCCACATAGCTTTCGAATTTCGCAGCAACAGAAAGTCAGGTTAATTGTCAGCTGAAACTCGTAAATATTGAAGTTGATAGTGGATACTTCTCTCTAAATTTATACATATACGGTGATATAAATGTTTTTCAAGGCGAACATTGGCGAGTCTAATATTTGTATACCATACTTTTGCATATGTAACAGTATAGAAAGCAGTTCGGTGCGAATTCAATTTCCCTAAATTTATTAATTAGTGTGATAGGTACGCTATCGCGAAATTTAAATATTTTCGTACCCTCGTAAATAATGAAATTATCGTTCTCCACAGAGAATATAAGGAACGATAATTTAGGAATATTCGCCATTTAACTCGGCAAATTCTATTTTGAAATTCCGACGAAATTCTTCTGAGATGTTTACAGATTAAAATTGTCTAAAAATGTTTTGCGTTAATTCTGAACAAAAGTATTTTCGTGTAATTCTCTTATATTGTTGTTGGGTATACTAGAGTGCTGATATCCATTTCCAATTAGCAAAAAATTTAGTTTTTTTTGTATTAGATCGCAGATAATCATCGGTAATTAGCGCCCAACTCTAGTTACAGAGTTGTGCGCTAATTTATTCTTTGACAGCCAGGAAAACTTAGATTGAACGTTATTTGATTTTCGAGTTTTTGGCGCGTAGCAAGGTTCTGGTGTTTGATGTTTTGACTATCCTGTCGTGAGTTTTTTCTGAATTGAAATGCTTAATGGAGAACTAGAAAAGACAATTATGTAGTTACTCAGTATACGAAGAAATTCTTCTAAATGCCATGCAGTTTATCATCGAGCCTGTAAATATGTCGTTCGTCGATTCTGACCATGGAGAAACTATGAGATCTTTTCGGAAGTAAAATGATTACATCGACACAAGAATTTGAAAACTGATTCACGATTTTGACATTTTTAGTTCAGGGGTGATCCACAGACAGCGACATTTTTTACTGTTGACATTTTTTTGTGGTATTGTGAGTATCCTTGGTCGAGTAAAAAATGTGAGGCATTTTGTTTAAGGGTTTAAAAATAGTTTTAATGGTTTAATGTTTTTTTTACGGGAATTCTATCTATATCGTCTGTAGTGCCGCAAATACGGAAGAGAACGATAGTGGTCCGTTGATTGCTAGGCTCAAGAATTCCTCATTTATTTATAATATTTTGAATGTTGCTGGAGCTATAACCATTTCTAAGGAGAGCAGTTTTTATATGTCTTAATTCTTTGGTGATATTGTCTGGTTGAGAAGTTGAAATTGCTCTGTGTACAAGGAAGCTGATTACTGATTATTTTTGTCCTGGATGGTGATGTGAAGGTATCGCTCTGTGTATAGATTTTCTATACGTAGAGTGATCTGAGTTGTTGCTTTCAAGCACCATTGTGAATCTTTTATTAATTTCGGGACGCTGAATACAGAAATGAAAATGAAATTAAAAACTTAGATACAGTTTTCAACAGAGCCTCTCTAACAGGAGCCCAATAGTATCCAACAAGCATGGAAGCATTTCAGTTTCTCTGGTACTTTTTCTTCATTGTTGATATATCTTGATGCAAGCTTGCGCCGTGCTCATCGCGTACAGCTCAGTAGTTCCCAGGAAAAAAGTGCAGGTGTGAGTATACAAAATAGATCGTTAGAGATATATTAAACGTAATAGTGAGCTTTTTTATTTCTCAGGAAATTAGTGACCACAAAGGGAAAGTCATTACAAGTATTTATCTATCTTCAATATCTCTTAAGAGTGCTGTTAAAATATTCATTTTTCAGAATATTTCGTATCTGTGGTCTGACAAAAATACGTTCATTCATTTTTGCTTCATTTAGCCTTGGAAATTTTTAACGCAGGCACTGAAAAGCCGACCCATCTCTATTCAGTAGCTTAACAAAGTTTTTCGTTAGGTCCGATTTGATGTGCGGTGATAGTAACAAAATCTGGGATATGTTGGACATTCTTTTGACCTGGCGCTAACGATTGTCGAACAGGTCAGTCTTGTTTGTTGTAACGAACTGCTTTTGCCCTATTGTTCCATTCACACAAAAGAACAGTAAAACTTGGAATTGCCTAGCTGCAACCCCAAGTAAAAGTGCGACAACCTTTAAGTCGCCATAGATCTGTCATTAATGTTATTGCAGAAAAAAAGGACATACGGAAACATCGTCTTCTAATAGGTTCCACTGCTGCAGTCTTGATCCAAGTAACTTTGCCTTACTTTTTGCAAAATCTAGATCTATCACGATATCGTTTAATTCTGACTGGGTTATTTTGTGTGGTTGACGGTATGACGTGCTTCGTGTGAAATTAGAATATTTTAGTGTTGATGGCATATCATCTTCTTGACAAATTGTTGTATTGCTATTATCTGCTTCGTAAGTGAATGTTTTTGGGGCTTCTCAAATAGGATGTTTGCCACTCTGATGCGCAGGTCTAATGGCAGATGATATATTTGGATAGTTGATAACCTCTACTTTCTTCTTGTAGGTATATACCTGTGCTTTGCTTTGTTATGATTTATTTCAGATAACAAAAGCATTGCCTATATATAGGTCTACATTCTACTTTAGACAAGTTTTGTTGAGAAAATTTGGTGGAAGAAAAACATTTGATTATTTCAAAACGTCTGCATTTCGCATATGATTTTTCTCGATACATTCTGTGGTTGTTTGAGCTTGGGTAAATAAAATACGACCTAATAAAGACCAATCATTTACAGACACTGTATTGGATAGTTGGAATGAAAAAAGAGAACTTTCTTAGATACAGCGTCTACTTCACGCCGGGAACACTGGATTCGTTTGCGGATGAGTGGGTCGTCGTAAGATAATAATAATAATACTGTTTTATTAGCAACATTCTGTTATTCAGAATCCAATACAACAATAAATATTATAAAAATCATGATTAAATGTATCCTATGTACGTCTATTCCAAAATTAATGTCACCCCCTGTGCCGAAAAACACGTTATAACTGCTAATGCAAATTAGATGCATGAAGTTTAATCGATATTTCGTTTGCACCCCATTTACAAGATTAGTATTCACTAACGAAAAATCGTATTGGATTATGGGAAACATCATTTTTATGGGTTTGTTTAGTCTTGGGAGCGACATTAATTTTGGAATAGACTGTACATTAAAAGTTATGTATGTATCTCTTACAAAACTAACCAACAATCGTCTAAATTCCCCTAACACTGCTACAGATCTAATCATCATCATCTAGTCAGTATAAAGTAATGATGTCTGTGTTACAGCTCTTTTTGCTGTGGGCACAAAAATATTTGCAGCCGTCCGTGTATTATAATTATGAATATCTTGTACAAATCGAATATGTCTTAGTAGATAGTATTTTGAAAATAAACAACATATTCAGCATGGCTAATCTTTGATTAACAGACACGAATCGCAAAGTTTGTAACATACTAGCTATAGGTGTGTAACGATCGGCATTTAAAATTATGCGCATAGCTTTGTTTTGCAATCGCTGCAGGCGACTATTACCAAAATACAAAACAGATAGACAATATTCAAAGTGCGGTGTAATTATCGTTTTATATACAATTATTTTTTCATTCGCGTGATAAATTATTACTTATTCTTCTAAAAACCCTACCTTTTTACTTATTTTACTAATCATATAATTCAAATGATTTTTAAACGTCATTTTACTATCAATTATAACTCCTAAATACGTATATTCTTTTACGTAATCTAATTCCACTTCAGACAATTTCAGTTTCCTACTATTAAAATTATCCTTTTACCTAGTATCATAACCTTAGTCCTTTTAATATTTACAAATAGTTTATTTATTTCTAGCCTTTCTTCTAATTTATTTAACTCAATTTGCATTTTTGAAATTGTTTCATCCAAATTTTTACCACATACAGACGGCAATGTATCATCTGCAAATAAATTTAAAAGCGTCTCATCTGCAATGGACTCTTTAATGTCATTAATATACAGTAAAAACAATAGCGGTCCCAAAACTGAGCTCTGTGGCACACCATTGTTAACCCATTTCCTATTGAATGTCATACTGCCAATTTTTGTACACTGATATCTGTTACTTAAGTAACTTCTGAACCATTTATTCACTTCGCCACTAACACCATAGTGCTCTGACTTTTTTATTTAAATATCTCTATCTATAGTTTCAAAAGCCCTCTTGAAATCCAGAAACACTACCAGCACTACATCACTGACATCCATGGATTCCTTCCATTGTGCTAAAACCAACTGCAAGGCTGATTGACATGAATGTTTTTCTCTGAAGCCAGATTGAGTTTCCAATAAGATCTTGTTTAAATGAAGGTGTTCCGATAATTGTTGTTTCACGTGAATTTCTATAATTTCTTCGCATAATGGCAACATGTTTATGGGACGACATTCTTCCAATTTATTCGTATTGATTACCTTAGGTACAGGTGTAACAGTTGACACTTTCCATCTGTCTAACATTCTTGGAACGACTTATTAATAATATTTTACAATAACTGTCGTATAGTTGAGCCTCCTGTCTATAATATTTGCATGTCTTTTCTTCTTTATATTCTTTATAATCTTTGTCTTCATTTGTAATCGGTTTTAACTTAAGCAAAGGAACTATGTCTTCTTAGATATCTAGTTTCTGTGACGCCACACTACTATTAGAATTTGCAACTATGTCAGTACTGATTTTTCAAAATGATCTCTAGATTAACTTTTTGCATAATTTCTCTGTTTCTGTACTGTATTTTTCTAGGAAAATTCTTGTTTTTACAATCGTTTACTACTATTTATATTAGATCGTGATCCGATATCTTTGGACTTCTTAAAACTGTTACATTCAGATCAATTCGATCGGTGAAAACTAAATCGATAATAAAACTAGTCTTTCGTGATCCTTGTAAAATCATTGACCCTTTGTACCAACCCAAAGCTTTTCATCATGTCTTTATGAATCGTATTGCCCGCTACATCAATATTGAAATCACCCATAATGTAAAAATTTTTTGTTTGGTTTTCATTAAATCTTCTATGATGATTTCAAACTCAACCAGAAAATCATTTATTGGTGCGTTTGGTGACCTTTAAACTAGTATATATATACATTACCATCTATTTTAAAACTACTTATCCAGCGACTTCTCAAGCTTAATGTCTTTTATATTTGTAACTGTAAAGCATTTTTTTACATACCTAGAGTGACTCGAGCCTCGAGTCTCGAGTAAGATGTTTTGAGATGTGGTAACCTGCCGAGAAAGTTGGAAATAATTTGATGGTCAATACAACCGGACAAACGAGTTAAGGTGCAAAGAAATGTGGATAGTTTCAGACGTAGTTTAGACTTTTGCGCAGTATGTTAAATGATATCGAAAGCTTCAACGGCTCAAGCCTCTATTAAGAGGGCTTTCAGGTTTCGACTGTGTCATGGTAGTGTAATATACTGTGTGCACTGTATGAAATAAGCTCAATAAATGCGAAATAAACATTTTTTACGAAAAATATAGTTAAATATGAGTGTATCCCCAGGTAGCACAGTCCGTTGGCTAAGTGTCGGCGATAGCTCGGGCCAACGTAACATAGTTGGCGCAAAGTCACAGTCTACAAACGATAAATATCCAACATTAGTTAAATATCGGCAAAATACGTTGGTTCAACTTATCATTGCAACGTTCCATGTTCGTTGGCTTTTGATCGTTTTGTTGGCTGAATGTCGCATAAAAGTTTTCAGACGACAATCGAAGCGAGGGCGGAGTCAAAGCTGATCCCGTGGCTTAATGGTTAGAGTTCTTACGTAACATTCACGAGGTGCCCCGTTCAAATCTTACCATGTGACGTTTTTTTTTTCCTTTTTAAAAGGCACTATTTGTTTTATATTCATTTTTATCTCAAAAATCATGAACTTACAAAATATTATTATTGGTCATATTACCCATACATTGTGAGCTATATTTCAAATGTAATGCGCATGCGCATCGATCCGCAATCGACATTTTGATCGAAATACAGTGAGTGTAGGTGCACCGCCATATGCAAGCTTGTGTTGTTGATTCGATTTTATTCGTTTTATTGTGGTTTTATTAGCCCAGCTGTTAGTCATGAGAGAGAGTTATATAGTTAAGAGTTACCGTCTACATTGTACAATATTTAAAATAGCCCCTATTGTGAAAAATGTTATAAGAACAATGGACGGGTAAGTACTTTACATAGACATAGGTAATATAATATGTACTGATAATGTATTTTTCATATATGCCGTGATTGAAAGTTGTGAGCTACCACAACCTGGTGACTAAGAAAGCATTAGATATACCAGTAACTTGAAAGATATGTCAGATTCCGATAACGGAACACTTATTTGTATCTTGTATACTAATGCCAGCCATCCTTACTGCTGATTGTAAGTATGTTGATAATTGCCATGGTTTCTTTCTTACAAACTATATTTACAGATGCTTCATCTTCTATTTCCGATGTTAGACCAGAGTTGCGTATGATATCCTAATTACACATAATCATTTGTGACAACTGATCGTAAGCTATAATTGCCTTTTTAATTTTTCACAAACTTATAGTAGAGCTTTAATAATAAATTCTTCTATAGTTACGCATGAAGTTTAAAAGTTTTTTTTACAGTATATACGTAATGTCTGTTTTTTATTTATGCATTGGTATTTGCAGGTATACTCGTGTTAGCTGAGTTGAATAAGTTGAACCGTGCTGGTTGTATTGAAGACTCAAGATAATATTGAGAGACTTAAAAGCTATAAAATTCCAGATAAAAATTATCGAAGCAAGCCTTTGATAAAACAAACATCTTCCAAGCGATTATAGGTAAGATTTAATTTTTGTACGTTATTTTCTATTTAATTAAAATTTTATATTAAACATAATATTTAGATGCTGTCTCAAAATTTGTCTGCGATATTTAAATGAAAAGGGCTAGTTATGAGGCGAAAGTTAAAGAATAACCGTAGTCAAAATTCTTAAATCAAAAATCTGAAAATTTCCAAAAAGTGGTACGTAATCACACTGTAAATAGCCATATATATACATAGCAAACCCCACAACTTCATTTCAAGATCTGTAATGGAATGAAATATACAAAGTGTCCCAAGTAAAATGTTCACAAGCTATGAAGTTGATTACTTAACAAGTTAGTAATACTTTTTACTCTGAATGATAGAAAAACAGAAAAAAAGCGTTCACATTGTCTTTTTTAATGGAATACTGTATATTTTTAAAGAAACCAATAGTTTGAACAAAATATTTATTACTTACTACTGTGAAATTAAAAATAAGCAAGTAAAAAGTGATAATTGTGCAAATGTGCAAGTGGGCAATGATCAAATATTGTAGAATAAATAATCACATACAGGTTTTCCTAGTTATGTACTTGCCAAATGAATCATTCTTTGTGATTATTGATTCATCCTTAATAATTATTGCTGTGCGAGTGCCATTTATTTACTCTTCTCGTAAAATGTAATATGCTGCAAGTATATCTGATTTGTAGAAAAATTAGATATACTTCGCCATTGTTAATTTAACCAACTTCATAGCTTTAATAATAAGTTTGCAATGGTAAACACGTTACCATAACTTTGGACATGGTGTATACTTCTAATACTTTACGTAAACTAAAGATAGATACATACATATGTTAATATTTTTTTATTTGTTCACAGTTCGAGATGAAGGTAAAGCTGAGCGTAATTTGGAAAAGGCTATTGTTGATCGTACATCTTTGACTACTGCTGCTGATAAAAATTAGGAATCAGCTGAGCTGTGAACATCTCCGCGATTAGGTCAGTGTTTTATAATGTTTTAATATTTTTAGTTCAATAAGATATTTCAGTTATTATATACCATAACATGTAAAGAGATAATAAATTTTGTTCTGTAATAAGATATATCACATCTTATTTTTTCATTTATCTTGAATTTTAGTTTCACTAATAAATAAAATATCGTAATTACTTTCTTTATTTATTGTATGTGCAGATCATGTATGGTGTTATATGGATATATGATTCGATGTTAACTATTGTTAACAACATAAACATAAAAAAACATAAAATTTGTAGTAAGTTTTCCTTATATATTGTCACATGAAATAAAACATCTACGATATAAGTCCTAATTACAGGCAGATCATATCGAGATATACTATGTTACACAATTATGAGCATGTTTGTCTTGAACGCTGAGTATTTCATCATAAGCGTTGATTTTACAACAGTTTTCAAATTATGACTTGTATATGTTCTTAACTATTATCAACATCTTGCATACATAGATATGTAAAATTCAAACAGAAGTTTTCTATTAAATTATCTATGATCTAATTATTGTAATTTGGTAGTTTATATCTTAAATCACGTTTATTTCATATGAAAATATATTATATACAGATAATTAACTCGAATTTTGAGTTGGTATAATATCGCTGTAATTTATTCAGCAAACTAATTAACATCGGATCAGTGTACCTATGTACCATCATATATGTTTTGCATCTTGTATGTTTTATCGTATAGATATCACATACAAGATTAATACCCAATATCACTTCCCGTAGTTACTCCTATGTATCCTTTCGATAAGACGCCAACGTCAGGTGCCGACGTTTCACCAACAGAATGGGTAGGTATTGAAAGTTTATCCTACGCCAATGTCGCCTAAAGATATAAAACCAACGTTGTAAAATGTTCACACTTTCATATACTGCCAACATTGTTGCCCAACGCGTACCCAATGTAACTCGGACAATCAGCCAACGTTACACCAACGTTGTGTGCTACCTGGGTCCTGAGTGGGGCACGTGTATGTAATTTTAATTTTATGTCAGAATACTGAATTATCTCTCTACAGAAAAACAGATATATAGCTACGTATGTATATTATTATACTAACAAGCTAATTGTACAAAAAATGGTTTTCGTATTGAATTGCCACGTATTCTGAGTTACACAACCCCTTCAAATGTCACGGACACGGTTCAGTGGATTATGTTCACGAATCCGTAAAAAATAACCTGTTGCACACTTGTCGAAAACATATACATACATAAGCGCGCCTGTTGAGTTATTGTATGTTGTATTGGTGGTATGCATAAACAGGGTAGTGATATTGCTTGTGAAAGGGTGGCTTGTTTTGAATGTGTATCTAACGTGTATTGCATGTAGGCCGTATAGAGCTAAAGCTAAAACTTTGTTTAGAACGAACCGTTCATCAGGATGCAATCTACTTGTTTCCGGAAATGCCGGATATAAATGAACGTACGAACATGTTGACGTACTCATGCATACCTTTAACGTTCGTGTGCAATAAGTAGTATAATTAGTCTAGAATACACTACCGGTCTAGATAATTGAAACAAATTATCACCTGGGAAAGTCAGGTAATAAACTGTCACTCTCATAGAGTAAATAAAAGATATTAGTTCTAAAACCTATTAACTTATTATTTTACCGATAAGTGTAGTACCTATATTAATAGATTGTTTCTTCTTCCCTCGTATGCAAAATCACCTTTATTTAGTAGGGATCATGAATCACAACAAGCAGGAGCCTTGCCTTTACACTTTCTTATTTTGCACAAATAAGCAACGTAGTTTATGAAAAGAAAAAACAACAAAAACAAAAAGTTAAATGAAAGGTTCTTCCATGCATTTCCTCCATTTCACAACAGTCACGACATTTCTTAGAACTCTGGGAGATATTCGCAGTAACCTGGAGTCCTCTAGAGATTTTCGCTGGTATAGCTTCTTGAAGTCATTTGCAGGTGTACAAAAGTCGTCGTCCAGTTCCCTATAAATACTTTGTAACGATGATCATGCTGGAACCAGAATTGTGTCTTTTTTGTTTTAAAGGGATATGGTGTAAACGGTTACCTATTTTGTCCTAGAGAAATTTTACGTAAGCAGCATCGGGTAAGCGGTTTGGTTCAGTTGCCAACATTAATAGTCTTTTGCTCAAGATAACAAAATTGGGTTAGCATCATTGCGTAGGAACCAGTAGCTATTAAATAAGGTATTAGATGAATTTCGCAAAATCCGATGAACTTCTACTTTTGAAGTGGACAGAGATCTTGATGTCTCGGAATCATGGGATTGTTTCCAAATAAACCGATATCAGGTAATATTTAGTGTAGTCTTGCAAAAATATGAGCTGATTAGATCTGATAAACTGTTAGAGTAAGTAAGAAAAATTGTGCACTAAAAATCAAATATCAACAACTGCAGAATTTGTCTAACCTTCGTATATGCCAAGACTTTTCTGCATAATTTTGGCCATACAATCCTCTCTTATGTTTCTTAATACCTACTCTGTATGTATAAGTAATATCTTACTCGCATAATATCTATCACACAATTTGCACAATCGGGAGTTAGAAACGGATTTAGTTGTACGACTAGTTTTATTCATAACATTGACGACATACATAGTAAGGGAAGTTAATAAACGCATCTTCATACTACTGTGTTTATTGGATTATACTAAAGCATTTGATACCGTTGATCATGACTTAATGATTTCTATTTTATTTCATATCGGCTTGAAGCCTTATTCGATCGATTTAATCCGTAGCTATCTAACTGGACAGAGCCCATTGTGTTGTGGTCGGCGGTCAATGTTCTAGTTCGCTATTTACTTGATCCTGTATGGCCAGGGTTTTATTCGTGGTCCACGTTTATACATTTAATCCGGTAAACTGCACATGTTAAAATAAGCATATATTATTCTTTCCCGGTGTCTGCAATTAGAATCACATGAAATCGAATGAATAGGATTATTGTCTGTTTAAATAACTTATCGAGCAAGATGTCATTAAATTTGAATTCTAATAGGTGGGCAATCCTTACTAATTCATACAAATTTTATTGAATAGAAGAGAAATATAGTGGAGTACCGTAGAATGAGGTGAATAGGATCACTTTTGGACTTTGAAACTGCGTAACGTTTTAACTAATAGGCATACAATTTTGGTATACACATACACACAAATATACACATACACAAATTTGACTAAAACTGTTTTATGTGCCTTGACTAGTAACCTGTTAGAGTCACGAACACGAAGTACGTTGATTATATCTCACTAAATTTCGGAATTTCAAACAAAGTTTTGACACCCGCGAAGATAGCTACTAACAAAGTTTTTAGGTTATATACTGATTGTCAACACTAAAAAACTGCGAGTGACGATGTATTACCAACTTTTTTCTTACTATGCTATTCGGAGTCCATCGAGGTCAAATACAAGGGGTTTTATTGGTTATTTTCGCTTTGGCGATATCTTTAAACAAACTCCGACTTTTTGATCCTATTCACCCAAGCGATCCTATTCACCCCATTCTACGGTATCAAATTTAGGTATTGCAGTTACTTACATTATATTCTAAGAACGTTTAATTTACGTGTGTAGGCGTGTGTCAGGATGTGTGTTCTCTTATTTACTCTCTAGAAAAAGATATTACTAGAATCTTAAAATAAAGAAGAAAGAAAGTCGCGCTCCACCGTTCTTCTTCATCTATCGTCAAATATTTATTGATCCACAAACTCGGTTCTTGATGTTCATCTGTTAATACCGTTTTTTTTTATTTATGCAGGTTCATCCAAAATTGTATATACTCGTATATACGGATGCTCAAAAGTACTGATTACTGATTGTTAGGTGTACAAACATTCACACACAGGCTGTATTTGTATATATCATTTATTAATATTTATTAATATGTTTATAGTTTGTTAAGTTGTTATATAAATACATATTACCATTTCACACGAAATTTAAAATCCGTTTATTAAATTCTAGAAAGGTCTGAACTGGCCTGGGTCATTTTAAAACATACCTTGTCGGCTACGAGTGACAACAACAGTTCTGGAAATTCCCAGCACAAATTAAGAGATACACAGTTGCTCCCTTATTTGTTTATACAATTGAAACATGACATTCCTAGTTTGTAAGTTCTTAATTTTTGTCACGTAGATTTTCCCATCATAAACTAATTGGTATATTTCAAAGAATTGTATACTATTGTAAACGTTCCTTGTTATACAGAATTTTTTTTTCAAATGGTACCTAGCAAGAGTCATGCGGAAAAGACGCAGTCTCGGATCAGGAACAACAACGAACACATCTCTCGCGCCGTCTCGCGCATGCATCTAGTTGTACAAATGTGTAAATATGTGTTTATAGTGTAATATAACAAATAAAGTGTTGTGTAAATTACAAGTCAAAGCGCATCATTTTTTACAAGTTTGTGCCTTTTCCATCCGAGTTAAAAATTAGTGCGAGGCATCATTCTACAGTCCTCATCACAAGTTTTGCATCGCCTCGCACAAGGCAACATCAGCCGCAACACTGATTAGATTAGAAAACTGGTGTACGGATTTCCACAATGAAACAAACGTTTCTATTACGCAAAGATTACCTCCTTATGGAGCAAAGATGATTTACGGTCAAATGTCGGAAAATATAACTTCTCATTTCATTCACAGATAATCTAAATAAAGCAATATGGCCGAAAGAACAAAGCACTTGTCTTCCATTTTATTCAACCTAACTGTATTTATAGATAGATCTCTCTGCTAAAGAACAGACGTAATATGGAGATAATCTTGTTGAAAACGAAAAACTAAGTTTAAGCAAGTTACTACAAGAATAGCCGAAAGAAAAAAAAAACTTGAAGGTGAAAATACAGAAGGTAGATTTAAACTTAATTATACGACAAATTTGTACTTCGAACAAGACAATCATCGGGTCGGTAATAGAGCGTGCATAAAGGAATATCTTAAATATGTAACATTGTAATCCCTGTCAAATTATAGATTGTGTTAATTGTATAGACACATCGAAAAAAATCATAATTAGAGTAGGCTATGTGAATGGATTGTTACTTTAGCCACTTTCACATAATGACATTTATTCCTTGACATTTAATTTGAGGTTATAAACTTTGGTTATACTAAAACATTTAAAATGACAAATAATAAATGTCATTATGTGGTAGTGGCTAAAGCAACGATCAAAAGCATTTACATAGCCTACACTAATTATGTTTTTTTTCGATGGCACTGGACACATCGAAAAAAATCATAATTAGAGTAGGCTAGGTGAATGGATTGTTACTTTAGCCACTTCCACATAATGACATTTATTCCTTGACATTTAATTTTAAAACGTTTGTGTCAAATATTTCTGAGTTTTTTAAATTACATTAAATTGAAAAAATTGTATTCAACACAGAGCAGAAAGCTAAAATGATCGAATGCTACTTCCGTACAGGTGAGAAAGTAAATGCAATATTCAATTCCAGAATGTATGGCCGACTTTCGTGAAGAATATCCTGAATTAGTATTTGAGTACAATAGTTTTTTACAATGTTTTGACAAGATCTGTGCAATTATTCAGGGAGACTGGTGACGTTGGTCGAAAAACTGGTAGTGGACGGCCATCTAAACATGCAGCTGAAAATATTGGAGTGATTCAGCATATTATTGATGAAAATCCAAAAACGTCTATTTCAGCAATGGCACAACAGACAAATCTGTCCTATGGCACATGCCAACATATTCTAAAGAAAAGTTTACACCGTCATGCATACAAGCTGCAATGTTTTCATGAGCTTCTTCAAGTGGATTATCCAAGACGAGTGGAATTTTGTCAATGGTTCCAAAATAATCTCAACAATGAGGATATCCTTAACATGGGTTTTTTCTCAGATGAAGCTTGGTTTTATCTTTCCTGATATGTAAATTCACAGAATATTAGGTTGTGGTCATCGATAAATCCTCACTTTTTTGTTGAAAAATCATTGCATCCCCACAAAATTGGTGTTTGGGTTGGAATATGTCGAAGAAGATTGGCGGGTCCTATTTTTTTTGAAAGTACACTTACTGCTGCGATATCGCAATGAAATACTTGGCCCGTTTATAAATCAACTGGATGGTGAAGAATTATAGAATGGGTATTTCCAGCAAGATGGTGCAACAGCACATACGACCATAGAAACTCTTCAATATCTGAGAGAATTTTTTGATGATAAAATAATAAGCAGGAACACTGAAATCTCATATCCAACTAGGTCTTGCGATTTAAACATATGCGATTTTTTTATATGGCCATACATCAAAAACTCCATTTATTCAACGCCAATACATATCCTGGAAGAGCTTAAAAATCGCATAAGAGAAAAGTGTGAAGAGATTAATAACTCACCGCAAATGTTGCATAAGTTTTTGATGGGTTACGAAGAAGAATTGGGTTATGTTTAGACGTAAATGGACAACATTTGCAGCAATTTTTATAGTTTTATGTATGTAGGATTATGTATATGATCCCCGAAGACTAACACAACCTATTCCTGCGGAGGAGATAACTGATGACGAGAGCTGATTTATCTACCCAATAAAAAAACGACTGATTTTCTAATAATATCAGTTCTTCAATATCGGTTCTTTTCAGAACCAACACATTTACATATTTTTAGGTTAGTTTTCATATCTTTTCGCGTTATTTTTTCTTTTTAAAATGCGCAGTGCTTCAAACATGATGTTTTTGATAATAAATCGTTGTTATTAATACATTTCAACAACCACTGATTTCGATAGCCGTCTTCCCCGTAAAAGTCAATCTGTCCTACTTGTCATTAAATGAATTATTTATTTCTGTTTATATTGCAGTATCATTTCGAGGTTATAAACTTTGGTTACAAATGTCAAATGGTCTATGTGGTAGTGGCTAAAGCAACGATCAAACACATTTACATAGCTTACACTAATTATGTTTTTTTTTCGATGGCATGTTACAAAAATAATACATAAAACAAACCGGACCGAATTTGACATTTGACATAAACATGCACAATATTATGTTAAGCGACTAGACAACCAAATAAGGATAACTATACGAATCATGATAAAATAACAAGGGAGGGCCATATGTGACCATAAGCCATTCGTGGGTGGCATAGACTATCGTAACATAAAATATAATGACGAACCTATTTTAGATAGGAAACATAAAGTTTTAGTTTAACTTGATGATAATGAAACTGTTGCATATTATGCTGGAAAAACTTTAAAAGGGATTAGGGATGAATTTTGAACAGACTTAATATGTTTGATATTTACTTAATCAATCTGTATATGTATACTGGAGTAAATAATGTTAATGTGGTCAGTCACCCTTGCAGAATGCGAAAGAGAGTCCATCAGCTATTTATTAATTTATTCAACGTATAATAACGACTCGTAATATTAGCAGGTGGTTGGCAGCCCTCTACATCGACATCCTGAAAGAACGCCCGCCTATACCTTTTGCAGAGAAGGGGAGGAAGTAAATATACATATCCGCCGCTATCACCGTTTCCTGTCCTTTTATGTGTGCAGGTATTACGCGAGATGCACTCGTCTATGACTAGTACATTATCGTACAATTTAACGCTAAAATTTTAGTGAATTCACAACCGCAGCCGTCGAGACAAAGCAAATAATAGGTTAAGATATGCACGTTGACATGTCGACTTCGAGAATCTTTGTGGAACTTCGACGTTTATCTCTCATTTTGTCTTGTTGTTGGTTCTGATCGTTTTGTTTGTATATACGCTTGTACTTTAGACGTCAATGAACCTGTGATAACGGAGGATGTCCTTTACGCCGATTTCGCAGCGAAACGGTATCCCTTGTATACTGTTCGAGATGTCGAGGCCGTTGGAACGTGTTTCCGTATTCACGCAATGCGGAGCTTTTGTACGATGTCTCGAGTTGAATGCGTGTAGAAGCGATACTTTCTTTGTTGGTTGTAAATAGCTTTGGGTCGGGTATTTACTTTTGGATGATTAAAGATGGGTCACTTTAAATTTTCAATCGAATTGTTAGTATTTAAGGTAGCGGTATGTTTGTGATTTAAAAAACGAAAGAATTGCGTTGTTGACTGGTTGTTAAGTCTAATTTATGGTGGTATTTTGTAATACTTTATAAAAAGCTTACTTACGAATTTCTTATAACTGAAAAATAACGAATGATTTTCTAACTAACATTATCTTCAATAACAAAGCTAAATTTCATTTATAGTAGTTGGAAGAGTTAATGAGTGCAAAGTAAGCAAATGGAGTCTTCCTTTTAGTCTAAAAGACTTGATTTATTAAATAAAAAGAGAGTAACTGTGTCTTTATTCAAAGATAGTTTTTCTACTTTCGTGTGAACTTCAATAAATATTAATCGAGCGCCAACGTTAACTTGCATTCTAAACCAAAACATAAAACTTGAAAAGGTAAAAATATCACCAAACTAAATAAGAAATTACCTTTACTGACGATAAAAATGTTATTGATTCTCTCAAAATTTAAAAATATGAGAGACAAACTTCTGGCTCTCAACACAGCAGTTTTGCCACATGACTAAACAATATGTTGCTGCAAATAGTAATAGTTTCTTACTGTGAATGTAACGATAAATAGACAGTACTGTTACAAAGGGGAAATATCTTGAGAGAAACTCTTCAATAGAGGAACCTATTGGAAACCCCAAAATAAATTTCATAATGTCTGTTTCAATAATTATTGTTTTAATTCTGCGAGTCTGTAGAGACAGTTATTGGAGAATAGTGTTTATGCGTGTGGAACAACCAGAAGAGGAAGAAAACGTATTATGAAAGAATCTAAAAACAATATTGTCGAAGAATAACATAAACATTATGACTGGATGTTGACTCCAGATGGTAAATTATTAGTTCAGCGGATGAACAAATACCCTAACCGATTTGTCAGTAACTTCCATGATTTTGAACGACAAACGAGAGAAATTTCAGAAAGTGGAATCAACAACGACAAGTTGACAATCAAAATGTTTACATTTGTTGTGATCGCAGGACTAATAGGAGCAGGATATGAGAGAACTCCAAGAGATCAAAAACGCAGTAATAAACATGAAAATTCATTGAAAAAATACGTACCAGTGGAGAACTGGCAATACGTTTACTTATCAAAAATGGTTCTCTTCAATGTGCCAGATACATTACTCCACATAGAGCAAAATGGAAATGCAGCTCCTGCGATTGATAGAAAACTTTTGCAGTTATCATACTCTTACGTTTAAGCAATATAATACGTTCCGAAACTCCAATGGCTTTCACCTTTTTTTCTCTTTTTCTTCCAGGGAAAAAATCAACAGTTGTGTTTCTAACTTTGCTATTGTTTTTAAATAAATCTTTCAGCGCAAATGTTGTATTTTTATTATTTTCTAATCATGGGACTCAAAGGGTTAGAAAGACGGTGTTTGTCTAATAATAACAACAATGGGCTTAATTTTTGATGATTTAAAAGACTTGCAGTTAAAACTGGAATAAAACATGTTTATTGTAAATATTTTTCAGTATTATATTTCCACACCATAATAATATTAATATTATTTCTAAAAACATATTTTGTCATTTTTCTTAACAGAGATGTTGATCTTAATATACTATAAATTGCAGTTATTTGATCAAAGTTGTAAACTATGTGCGTAACTTTGACCAACTTGAGAAAGTGAAAGTGCCTCACTAATCCTCAAAGTTACATCAAACTGAAATGCATCGAAGAAATTATTTTGTTAATCAGGTTTAAAGTAGAGTATTTTGGTTAACTATAATTGCAGCAGTTCAAGACGTAATGATATGTATAATACAAAATTATGACACTTTGTTAAGCTGATTTTACGGAGGTGGACATTCATTTTGGAGTATTCAGTTTTACCTCGATCTGCCGTTAGCTACATTTTTTATTCTACTACTACTTTTATTCTATTCCTTAAATTTTTGGGAATAAATTACATGTAACGCATTCATTCTTATGTGTATGGCAACAGTTTTTGTAATATTATTTGTAAAATATAATTTACATTGATCAAAAAGATGTTTTATGTGACCAATTGAAACGTTTTATTTATTAATTTAAAGCAAGCTTACAGAATTGTAAAAGAACGAGATAGATTTCCAATTTTAACATTGAATGACTGAAACGGAAGAAAAGATCTGCTTCTTTGCGCAGATCTTTGAGAACGAAGATCTTCATTTGAGAAACCGACCTCTTTAAAGGAAGTTATTGATAGAGTGTTGTTGGAGGAAGACAGGATATATGTGGAAAAAGATTATAAGAAATACGCTCAACAACCACAGTTGTAACGTCTTCCTCTTTTATTACTTATTGGTTGATGAAAAGTAGAAATTTTATCGTAATATTATAACATTTTCTAGCCTATTCATGTCAACGAAATATTGCTGACTATATAAGCAATATACAGGGTGATTGTAAATTCAGCGTCAGTGAAATTACAGGAATGTTGAAAGCAATAGGAAATATTTTATAAATGGAAGTGTTGCAGCTACATATTTCAGGTATTTTAGGAGTACAAACTCGTAAAACCAACTTTCGGTTTAACCGTAAATTAATTCGTTTTTTACTTTTCTTATGGAACACCCTGTATTTTATTAAATAAATCAATATATGATTTAATTGTCTATATAAAACTATTAAACATTTATAGGCTTAATTAATTGACGAGATATTTTCGTTTAAAATATTCTATGCGATCAAAACTAATAGATACTAACGATAAATATATTTGAAACCTCATCTCTATTGTTCTGACTTTTCTCTGGCCACTGCGGACTTCACTATTCTATGTCAAGTTAAAATCATCTAGCAGTAACTAGTTTGACGCTAATGCTAGGATACCATTAGCAAACTATTACTAACTAAGCTATGCATAGGAGGAAAGTTAATAATTGGTGAAATATAAAAATAATTGTAGAGTAATTAACATGTTATTTGACAAGAAAAAAAATATAAAACCATAAATTAATATTATAACGAAAAAATTTGAAGGTAATTTGAAGCTAATCGTATAAGGCCATGAGCAAAATGCAGTGACCAGAGAAAAGTCAGATTAGTGGTACTGACGTTTCAAATATAATATTAGTTTTACTCGCATAGAACATTTCAAACGTAAATTAACGTCAATTATTAACTTTCAGCCGATATATGTTTAATAGTTTTTTATAGACAATTAAATCATATATTGATTTATTTCATAAACTACAGGGTGTTCCATAAACAAAAGTCGAAAACGACTAAATTTTCGGTTCAACCGGAAGTTGATTTTACGAGTTTGTACTCCTAAGATACTTGAAATATGTAGCTACAACACTTGCATCTATAAAATATTTCCTATTGCTTTATAATATTCCTGTAATTTCACTGGCCGTGAATTTACAATCACCCTGTATAGTAGCTGACTAAGCTGACTATCTAGTGCTATTATTTTAAACAAACTGTTTAAATAGTGCAACAATTGGGGAAAGCATAGCAATTAGTTTTGTTGTAGCAAATAAAAAATCGCTTGAATATGTAAGGCAACATCCAAAAGAGAGGAACAATTTTGACTTGCAGCAATATGAAAACACTTACACCCTAAGCATTCATTTTTGGGGGAATACATTTAGTGTATGGGATATAATCTGTTCTCCTATTAATGATAGACGGACACTGAAATTAAACCATAAAAAAGAGCAACCAGTAAAAGAATTTAAACAAAGCTTAAATCCAAAGTGGACGTTATTTATTCCAAAATCCAGTAATACCAGAATTGGAGCACAGCTTGAATTAATCAGACGTTTTTTTGTACTTTCAGAGGCTATAATTAGTCGTATCGGTGCGTGAATGAATCAAAATTTGGAGAATATTCTTTGAAAACTTTCGAAAGTTTCGTCCACCATTATAGGCGGTGCTATATGCCAATTATAGTACACTTAGTGCTTGTACATGGTATCAAAATAATTAGTGCTATTACACTACCAATTGGATGTACTCCTGAAGAAGCACATAAAGCCCGGAAGAAGTAATTCTGGCAGTAGTAATTGATACGTTCTCGAAAGCGTAATCGTTTAGTTATAGCCAACCCACTCACTGATATCACCTGGCCTGAAGTGGTTCTGACATAGTTTGGAGCCGATACTGAGCTAGTCTGACCTGATTTTAACGTCGAAGTTTCTTTTTAGTTTTGAATTTAATATCTCTCGTTCATTTTGCAACTCCCATGGTCCTTAAAAAATCTTTATGCAAGTTGCTGTCTGTAGGTTGAACTTCTTTCGGTATCCGCTACTTTCAATATTGTCACAACAACATCTCTTCTGTTCAAACGTAACTGTATCATTATATCTGTCATACTGTTATAAAGAGCATATTATCGTCATTGATCATGTTTTCGAATTTGAAATTGAGACAGCACAGCTGTTCAGGTTCTTTTATTGTTACATCGTTTTCATCTACGCACAAAATTGTGATCTATTGTCAAAACCCCGTTATGTGTTTGCTGCGTGTATTAGGTATTATTACATCTCAATACTTGGACGCTTGAGCTTTTTAAAGTGATAGCTTCTTATATTGCGAGGTATAACGTTTTGAATCTGGTATTTATTACATATTTCGTTTATTTTACTTACAAGGAAACACAGGCAAGTGGTGGTGACCGATTTAAATGAAATTTGGTAGGTTTGTAGACTGATGCGGTGTAAGAACGACGTTAACTTCCATAGATGCTAAATCGCCCATTTTCGGAGGGTGGGGCGCCCTAAAGCCAACCCTACCGTTCGATATTTTCTTTAAAAAAAAATTAAGACAAATATATAACTGTTTTATGAATACTAAAAGATAGCGAAAATAGTTTTAAAAAAATTTAGGGGGTGGGGGTTGTTTCTGGAAAACAAAAATTATGACAGGCAAACTATTGTCGCTATCTTTTAGTACTCATAAAACAATTATATATTTGTCTTAACTTTTTTTTGATATGTCTTATAGTTTTGGAAATATTAAAGGAAATATCGAAAGCTAGGGTTGGCTTTAAGGCGCCCCACCCCCCGAAAACGGGCGATTTAGCATCTATGGAAGTTACCGTTGTTCTTACACTGCATCAGTCTACAAATCCACCAAATTTCATTTAAATCGGTCACCACCACTTGCCTGTGTTTCCTTGTTAGTTGTGCTTAGGTTATCTTATTTTATCTACTTTGTTTAGTGCAATAACGTTTTCTGTTATTTCGCTTATTTTATTTTTCCTTTTTATAATTTTTTAAATTTTCATTTAAATAAAATGTTCGTTAATAAATATATTCTATGAGGATGCAATTTAATTCCACCTTTAAAAGTCCTGCAGATATCCCGTGTCTATTTAATAATGTTTCGCATTATTTGATGTGCTTTGTGCTTGGAAACTCTTTGAAAAGCAACGGCTACCTTGAATAGCGCTGAATTCTTCGAGACCTATTAGTTTTTCAATAAAACTCTGTTTGCAGCTTGAATTAATTTTTACTCTCTTTCACATCCGAAACGCTTCAAAGCGAGCAACGGGGCCACGTGTTCGATACGTTTCTCTTTTTGGCCGTTTTATCAATCCTCCCTTCACTGGGGAGTCTCATCAAAAACAATTCATTATGTAAATGCGTGCTCGTGCGAAGCACTCGTGAAAATCAGACGAAAAAGAGCGAGCCAAGTAAGTCGATACGATACTATCTGAAATCATTGAATCGCAAAATTGGATACTTAGGAGTGCGCTGTCAATTGAATATTGCAATCACGTGCGATATAAATAACGTAGCAGGCACTCAATAAATTGGTGCATTTATAAATGTACGAGTTCTTCAAGTTGATATAGATATTATTATTTATATATTTGGGTATTACTATTGTATGTCAACATATGTCGTAATTGCTAAATGTTTCTATATTATATTTAGAGTGTTGCAACATTACTGATTAATAATTAATTGAAAGATTACCCTGGAATTGTCAATATTTTTGTAAATCCATAAATCTTTGAATTAGTAAAATGTTTTTTGTGTGATTAACGGATTCGTTTTGATTGAAAAACTTCAATTCGCAATGATTCGCAATTACACTGAACAATAGGCACAATGTATCTATAATAAAATCGATGAATTTTTATTATTTTTGTGTGCTAACGTTATCTTTTTAGTATTAATTCAAGCTTTAGCGATACGTGATGTCATGTGTCTCTAAATATGCGCTTCAAATCTGAGAAGCAGGTTAAATCATACAACAATGATCTATGAGGTTTACTGCCCCAATGGTCTGCGAAGCCTACAACTCATGGTAATGATTACTATTTCTGCATGATACCTGGTGGTGGACAACGCAGAGGTATATCCAAGAAGAAAAACTCAATTGTCTAAATATACCATCTGCCATGAGACCTGTGCCCCATAGTGACAAATTTCCTATTCCAGAACCTCCACGAATAAAGAAGATGACAATAATTAGGTTACTCTTATAGAAAATATGCTGTCATCGTATCAAAAATGGATTGCAATATGTCTCTAAAGATTTCTTACACTCAAATTTGGACGTCTTTCATGGGAATTGTGTGGCTGTAAGTTATAAGCACTGCGAACTAATTAGAAGCATGTTACGCGTGACAAAATCCACCAGCTAGCATCACATGATAGAATTAAAATTTAAGAATTATGACTATGAATTACCTTTAAAAAAGAAACGAACCAATTAAATTTAGGATAAAATTATAAGAAAATATAGAAGAGAGTATATACTTCAGTTGTTAGCAACATTTTCAGTTCTAGTCAATGAATCGAAGAGGAATTCATCAAAGACGAAAAGTAGCCACTATTACGATCTCTACAACAACAGATACACTGAAAAGCAAGTGCAAATGTGATTAAAATAAGTAGAATATTAATGACCACAGGAAGAAAGTGTTCGATGTTTTAGAACAAATGGTCATCTATGGTCATATATTTAGGTACTATTTATTTAAACGCTCGTAACAAAAGAAACATTTTCGGAATCAATTTATTTCTGTGTCATTATGTCAAATCGATGATTTGGGTTGCTAAGACCTGAAAACTCAAGTTCTTCGTTACAAGAATAAAAAGAGAAAATGTTATTAAGATAGATTCTGAAGCATACATACATATATGCATATGAGACCATATGTTGAAAGTATATTTTTCTATTCCGGTGCTGTAAAGTTCACTTTAGGACACCCGTTTTGGTTGCATAAAGTATTACTTTATCGCACGCTAATTTAATTTTTTTGAAGTTATATGTAATTGTCAAAATATAAGTCTTTAATCTAACAAAGAAATGTAAGACGTTGTACAGAGAATAAAAAACACAATTACGAACATTTTATTTACGCTAATTAAAAATATAAGTGGGATGATAAGATACTAGAAGATTCGTGTGCATTAACAGAGATTCCAGGCAGATTTTGGGAACACACAATATTTTATGTAAAATCTTGTTGATTCATTTTGACTGACACATCACTGCCAATTTTATCAGAAGTCGTCGGATTGTGAATGATTTTAATGGATATATTAGGAACACTAGACAGTATTTGAACAACCTCAACTTCTTTCATGGTGGAATTATCACTGTAACTTTCTGCCACTGCTGAGGATTTCCATCATCCATCGCGCTTAATTGTTATTAAGTAAGCCATCTCTACTATTAGCCAAGTGTGTCACACTGGAACGTTTAAAGCAATGTCCAGTGAAGAGCTCAGGATTAGGTAAATTTAAGTAAGTAGCAATATTTTTTGGTACTTTTCCTATGGTGTTAATACCAATTGAACGCAAGATCCATTTCTATATTGCAGGAAGAAGCGTTTATGTGTAACATGGCTGGGACGAAGTGAATAATACTTTTTAACCAATTCAATCCATAATCTGTGTGTGACAATAAATTATCTTGGAACATAAGTTTTAGTTTTTGGCACTGCAACCATTATGACATCATTTTTAAACTGTATATCATCTAAAGTTATATTCGATATTTCCTCACGACAACAAGCTCCATTATAGCCCATTATAAGGATAATAAAGCAGAATATTAATATGAGTATTATATCAAAATAATGTAGAAAATCAGTAAAATACAACTATAATGATGTTCTTATTACTTACTTTCATCGCTAAATATGTTTTATTATCAGCTTCTATTATAAACTGGTTAATATGATCTATTTCTAAAATCTTGGACTTCTTAGGCTCGTAGCCTGTCTATCATTATAATCTTTTTTGAACTTTTAATAACCGAAATAGGAAAAATAGTATAAAATACACGTTTCATAAGCCATTTTTTGCGCACTTGTTCTTTAGAAAACTAGCGCCTCGTTTTCTAAACTTGAACGCGTGCACAAATTATGTCATAATGACAAGGAAAATCAACCTTTTAAATAAAGCATTTGAATATTTTTTTAGTATTTTAGATTGTATTTAGTCTTACCTTTATTATAATATAGGTTCCTTCGATGCTCTAGACTCTAGAGGGTGTGATATGGGCAGTTGTGTATAACTTTGGCAACAAAACTTACATCCCGCAGGCCGTTAAAGCTTTGGCATAAAAATAAACTATTCGTGCTAAACCCAGTTCTAAAGCAATTTACTTTTGGTAGAAATTATTGCTTTATTGGATTCTGTATTTGTATACGAGTCAAGTCATTAGTTTTCATTCAAACGTGTAATTTTACCAAAAATAAATTTGATATTTTGTTAGCCGTCGAAATTTTTTTTCCAATTCTTTTACAATAAATAAAATAGTAAAATAAGTCAGAAAAATTAATAAAAATATATCATTATAAAATTTGACCAAGTATAAGGAAATAAAGGACGGATTTTTAACAGCAAAAACATAAAATTTAGTTTAA
Source organism: Holotrichia oblita (assembly GCA_023690525.1). Taxonomy (NCBI): domain Eukaryota; kingdom Metazoa; phylum Arthropoda; class Insecta; order Coleoptera; family Scarabaeidae; genus Holotrichia; species Holotrichia oblita. The sequence continues at coordinate 185,362,528 of CM043015.1, read as the reverse complement.
TTGCTCGGAATGATCTCCCCTCGTAGTGTTCCCTTTCATATCTTCTTTTATTCTAAACGGTATGTTGCAAACAATATTTTTTTAAATAATGCTATAAAATTCCACTTTTGTTAAGTTCGAAGTCTAGAAAACGCCTTAACTGGTCCTTATTTTTCAATTAATCTTCTTGGAAATTTGAACCTTAAATGTTTATTTGTTAAGAAATGATGATTCGTTAGAATGCCTTAATTCAAAATCCACAATCTTTGAAAAATGTTCACTGGTACCTCTTTCAAAGTTGTGCATGTAACCGTGAAATGTAATTAATTTTTGGAACTAGATACGTATTTCAGATACTTGTAACTGTAAGTAGTTACTTTGAATGTAGAACAAGCAGACGAAGTTTACGTTCCTTTAATGATTACAAATTCAATATATGTTTTATTTATCCCTATTCCAATTAAACATTAAAACGTTTTGAGTTTACGATTCCTCCGTAGGGTGGGATCGTACCAAAGCTGATTCCAGACAAGTATGGATTTCAGTAATATTTTAAAAGTAGCAAGTGGTAAATCAGAAAGTTCTATATAGATATACTTTATTATCGTTATAAAGTTTATACAAAGCATTAATTAAATATAAACACAACGGCTTTTCTTCGTTTCCTCAAAGATCTTAAAGACAATTCGCATAGGAATGAACAAAACGGTTTAAACGATTTTATCCAGTATTTTTAACGTATAAACAAAGTTAAAAATGGCCGATATTATTTTAAATTTGATCACATAATTAAGTCTGGAAAGGTCAGGATCCTCTAGATATTGATTTTTAAAACAATCGCATCAAAGATTAATAAAATCAAAATGGCGGTCACTTGTTTTCAAATTTGATAAATCTTTTCCAAAAAAATCGTGAGAAAACAGGTTACCCTTCCATATTTGTCACAGCAATTTATCGCTTAGTAGCTACTGAAAGGCCTGCAAATATTAATTCTAAATATACATATGTATGTATATACAGTGTGGTCATAAAGTTTGGAACCAAGCTTATAACCGCATTATTTTACATTTTTAGAAAAGACGCTCGGACAGGTAAATTTTCTTTTTTTAAACTCCATCTTGTGACATACATTTTTTTTCTATGACGTCATTGGTTTTTAGAGTAATGACGTCATCAACCCTTTTTTGAAATGGCAACCATATTATTTTTTTATCGTTTTTGGTAGATCTTTATATCCTCCAAATAGTGATATAAAACAATTGGTATGTTGCATCACAATTTTTTTAAAATAATATAAATTTAGAAAAAAAATAAGAAAATTTTATTTTTGTACAAAATTAAAATTATATCAAAAAAAAATACATCTGAAGTTAAATTTATTGTAACAGTTACCGTAAATTTTCAAAATGGACCCCACCTACTGTCCCAGCCGAGTGTAGATGCTTTGCGATCAATAGTAATTTGCATTATTCGCTGCAGATCAAAACAACAGAAAAAACAACCAACAAACAAAGCGGATCGTAAAAAGCACATGTTACTATGCAAAAAATTTACAAAAACAAAAACACGCACTTTTTTGCAAGATATTTCTTTATGACATTCTTTCTTCTTTTTATACAAATTATGTAGAACGCTAATAAATTGTTTCTCTGGCGACAACATTGTTGAATTCTTGACTTCTACTTTTTGACGTTAAATTTGTTAGACATTGCGTAAAAATTGTTCATTTTCGCTAATATAAAAAATGGCACATTTATCTGAGCGAGAAAGAATCGAAATTTTAATTATGGTTGGGTATGGGGACAGACAAAGAACGCATGCAGAAGCGTGCGAATTGTTTAACCATGAACATCCTGATAGATCTCTAATTGCCAGGTCTACGGTGATAAAACTAGTTGAAAAGTTTACCGAAACTGAATCCGTAAAAGATCGACCACGGCAAGGTAGACCTCAAATAGGAGAAGATGTGAAATTAAATGTGCTTCTAGAAGCAGAAGAAAGGCATCATGTTTCCACCAGACAACTTGCGTTAGCCAATCAGGTGGCTCACTCATTTGTCGTCAACTTATTTTAAAAAGAACACTATCATCCTTACAAAGTTCAACTTGTACAGGAATTACATGAGGATGACGAAGATCGTCGACTGCAGTTCTGTGAAGACGTAATGTTACGTTGTGACCAAAATGCAAATTTCTTGGAAAACATCGTCTTCTCTGATGAAGCTACGTTCTGCCTAAATGGATCTGTTCACCGCCATAATTGCAGATATTGGTCGCAGACCAATCCGTATTGGACTCAAGCGTGTCATACTCAGCCCAGAGGAAAAGTTAACGTATGGGTTGGAATGATTGGACGACGCATTTTAGGACCATATTTTTTTGACGGAAATTTGACTGCTGTGCAATATTTAGAATTTTTAAGATTTAAACTGGTTCCAGCGCTCGCTGTTATTTTTCCAAATCACAAGGATGGTGATGTACCCCATCCAAATACTTGGTTTCAACAAGATGGAGCACCTCCCCATTATGGTGTAGAGGTTCGCCACTATCTTGACGAAATATTTCCTAATAAATGGATTGGACGGAGAGGCGCCATAGAATGGCCACCTCGTTCTCCTGACCTGACTCCGTTAGACTTTTTTGTGGGGTTATTTGAAATCGAAAGTGTATTTTAACAAACCGAACAATTTAGAAGATTTAAAACAACGAATTTGCGTAGAAATTACACAAATATCCCCAGACATAATTGAGGCAAGTATACGAAGTGTTTACACTCGGCTAGGACAGTGTCAGTTGGTTGGTGGAGTCCATTTTGAAAATTTACGTTAACTGTTGCAATAAATTTAAGTTCAGATGTATTTTTTTTAATTTAATTTTAATTTTGTACAAAAATAAAATTTTCTTATTTTTTTCTAAATTTATATTATTTAAAAAAAATTGTGATGCAACATACCAATTGTTTTATATCACTATTTGGAGGATATAAAGATCCACCAAAAACGATAAAAAAATAATATGGTTGCCATTTAAAAAAAGGGTTGATGACGTCATCACTCTAAAAACCAATGACGTCATAGAAAAAAATTGTATGTCAGAAGACGGCGTTTTAAAAAAGAAAATTTACCTGTCCGAGCGTTTTTCCTAAAAATGTAAAATAATGCGGTTATAAGCTTGGTTCCGAACTTTATGACCACACTGTATATATCCATATGAGATAATTGTAACTCACAAACACCAGAAACACTAGAACAAATCACTTTAATAATATATTGAAACCCTTGAACCCAACTCTTAAATATTATTCCATTTACGGTGGGTTTATCAAAAAGAGGATAAATAAATTAACTTACAGATAAAATTTTATTCGTAAGATAATTACAATGAAACGTTTATTGAGTGTTAAATAGAAGTTATCTGCAAGATAAAGCATTGTAGTTGTTAAATTTCATCTGCCAGTTGGCAATATTTGTCAGTTACTTAACTAACACTTTTATCCTCACATTGATTAAGTATTTTCAAAATATATCCTCGTATATGTTTCAGTTTTTATCTTAAGAACATTTTGTAAATTTTGATCTCACCTCCCTGAAAAATTCAAATCCGTCTTGGAGCACACTCCTGACAGAAAAAGGATAAATTAATGATTTGCTTTAGAGTTTTTTTGTAGCTTATGCCAAACTTACTACTTAGATACTTTCCCTAAGTCGTTCATATTAATAAAACAATATCGAGCGCATATAACTATTTGACCTTATAGTAAGCGTCCATAACTGCAAGTCCATCCAGGCAGATTTTTAATTAATTTTAAATTTGAATATCTCACATTTAAAAAAAATCATTGCTAGTGTAACTACATAATTACGATGATCCTAGATGATGTTTCCAGTGGATACAGGAAGAACAACGCGAACAAAATTCAACAGTTAGTTAGCATTGAAATCTAGTAGTAGTAAAAAATGTAATTAATGCTATGCGATGATAATAAACAAATGAAACTAGAAGACAATACACACATTAGAAATATATTTGCATACATACATGACTATTTACCAGATGTCAAACAAGGCAATCGTTCAATAACGTAAGCAGAAAACCTAAATACTAAATTGCGTTCGATGCAGTTCAGCTGATATCAGCTGTTAAAAATATGCAATAAGATTTATTGTAATAGTAAGGATGCCTTTGCTAGTTTAGCTTAGACAGCTGGCAGCATATGGACAGCAGCATACGCACGTGCAATTTATTATCGAATAAGAAATAAGATAAAACAATAATACCCGCATGCGATGCAGGACTATAACTGGATAAAACGATGTTGCTTGTAATGCACTTATTCCTGCCTATATGGCTGGAAGAATCTCTTAATTTAATTGGTTTTAATAACCATATGATCGTTTTTATAACATTCATTCGCTGTGTACTTAATCTAAAAGATGCTCCTTCTTTTATTAAAATTTTAGAAAAGAAACCTAATTAAACCTAATTAATTAAATTTGGAATTAAGGAGGGTGAAACCTGAAAAGAATGTTCTAAATTCGCTTCTTTACCAATGATCCTTTTGATCCTTATAGAATGTTTATTTAATAATACCTTCCACCCCTATCTGCTTTTGTTGTACTCATAATTTATCCCCAATTAAATTTGAACGTTGATTTCTTGTCAAAAATAATATCTATCTAAATACATTTCAGTTCATCATGAACATTTCTCAATGGATCAGTGGCTATAATGCCGGTAACTATGACATCTAAGGAATTAACAATTACAATTAACTTTACCTATATTTATGCGCAGATGACCTCTTAGACAACCATGTCATGTTAATAGACATGTTACTGCCATAAGCTGAGTCCTCTTTAATGCAAATAAGTCCGCAGTTAGTCGTTGTGAAGGTGACTTTGTTGTGCCTGACCAGTACAATTGGGTTTTGCAGATATTTCCGTACTAGTTTGGAGGCTATATATAGTAAGAGGCTACAGTCCTTAAGGCTGTGCCTGACTATCAGTGAGAATGCAGATCGCATCCCCTCGTGGTTGACGACGCAGACTCTCCAACGCACAGGTTTGTATAGCTTATATTTATGTTTGAAATACCGTGGTGTATCGTAGTTGTTCACATACTTTGTAACCCTGGTTTTCCTCATAGACACCAACGCCAGAATTAGTACCTGTTCTTGACCCACCTGTTTTGAGTTTTCGGTTTGTCCCCTTCACCACTTTTCCACTCATCCCAATTCAAGAAAACTTTGAAGGGTTTATCGTAGGACATTCTACTGATTGCTATGTCGCTGCCCATATCAAAGAGTGGGCTTTTTAGCACATGCAGGAACTAGAAAACTGGGGATTGAATCATCTCCAGTTGTCATATCCTTCTTGAGATGAAGAGCACCAGTTGCAACTTCTTCAACAGTAATACACCCCACGCCAAAAGACGAATTCTATGTAAATACTGAAGGAGGAGTAGAATTGTTTCTTGTGAATGTACTGGAGAACAGCTTAGCAAAGGCATTAACAATTGTTTGAGGTTGAGAGAGTTCTTCATTCTCAAAAAACATGTGACCAGGTATTCTGCTATTACCCCTGGTGCCGTTAATAAACGACCAAAAAGTTTTCGGATTTGCGATAATTCCACTTTCATGCAGGTAGTCGGCATAGGCTAGTTGGATTTCATGTTTCAATAAACCTCGAACCCTTTTAAATTCATCATGATAATACGGTAACTCTGTATGTTTCCATTTTCTGAAGTATCTCTCCTTCACGTGCACCAGATGTTTGATGTAACTTGTATACCATACCGGATATTGGCGTTTACAATGTTTAGTTTTGGGAACATAACGATCAAAAATAGAATACAAAGCTTGATAGAAGGCATTCGCTGTAGTATTAATGTTGGTATTATTTGATAGGAATGACCAATCCTATTGGGATAAGGCAGCATGAATTGACTGTACATCAGCTTTATGAAAGTTATATCTTGTATTACTGTTAGAGGGGAAATTATTAACTGTTAATTGGGTGTTAATATCGAATGACAATTTTAGAGAAGGATGATGTGAGTCCTCAGCTAGTAACGGATCTAAATCATGTACTATTTCAAAGCTCCACTCCAGGTTTGTCAATACCAAATCGAGTAAACGTCCATTAGCATTAGTAGTAGTAGGGCACGGTCGCAACTGTAATTGATAATGTTTTCACAAACTACACGAAAATGCAAAATGTTTATTGTATGGACAGTGCAATATCTGATCATAGAATGATGTGTTTTTCTCTACCAAAATGTGAGGCGGGTGTCGATTCTGATTGTCAATATTTTAAGAGAAGTTTTAGTGACAGTAAGATTTTAAATTTTATGAATAAGCTTAGTACTGTGTCTTGGGTAAGAATTTATGAGTATGACGATGTAAATTGTGCTTTCGATTACTTTTTCAATGTTTTTATGGAATGTTTTGATCAGTCTTTTCCAATAATTAAAAAAGTAGTTAATCAAAGTAGTCACAAATCACGATGGGTTACTAGAGAGGTAGAGCGTTCTTGCTCTGATATTAGAGATTTGTATATTCTCCAAAAGAGTTACCCTGCTTTTAAAGAATTGTTTTTGCAAGAGAAGCATAAGCACAATAAACTGTTGAAACATACGAGACGTAATTACTATACATGTAGAATCAACGAATCTTCAAATTCTGTTAAAACTGCCTGGAATATTATACATGAACTTTCAGGTACAGTTCGTAAATGTGAAAATGTAATGCTAAAAGATGATAGCCATACAATAAATGATCCTAACGAAGTTGCAGAATTATTTAATAATTTCTTTGTTGAATCTGTACGTAACATTATATCTCAAATCACTGCAAGCGATCAATTAACAAACAACGTAATTGTCTCCACTAGTATGTATGTAATGCCGTATGATGAATATGAAACACGTGAGATATTCAACAAGATAAAAAGTAAATCTACTGCGGGTCCGGATGGTGTACCAGCCGATTTATTAAAAAAAATATCAGAATATATTACTATACCAATAACATATTTGATTAATCTATCCTTCACAACCGGTACATTTCCAAATAAACTTAAGGAATCTTTTGTTATACCTTTACACAAAAAAGGTTCTAAATTTGATATAAACAATTATCGTCCACTAACGATTTCATCCAGTTTTTCGAAGATTTTTGAGTATGCAATGTTGCACAGACTACTTGGTCATTTAGACAAAAATGATATTTTATCCGCTAATCAACATGGTTATCGTGTTAATCATTCGACTTTAACTGCAATCGATGCCTTTTATGAAATAGTTATTAATAGTTTGAATTCGAAAGAATTTCCTGTGGGTATTTTTTGCGATTTAAGCCGAGCGTTCGATTGTGTGGACCATAATATTTTGTTAGCTAAATTGGAATGCTATGGTATACGTGGCGTTGTGGCAAAATGGTTCGAAAGTTATTTGAGAGGAAGGTCTCAATTTACCAATATTCGACATAAAGTACACGGTAAAGTAAATTTTATAAAATCAGCGAGTATTCCGGTTGATCAAGGTGTTCCTCAAGGTAGTGTTTTGGGACCCATTCTTTTTTTGGTGTTTATTAATGATATTTCCAGCTGTCTGACAGATTTTAATTTACTGATGTATGCGGATGACACTACCTCTGTCGTGTCTGACCCGGATATCACCATAACCGAAAAAAATGCCAATGTACTTCTCGAAAAAATGCACAAGTGGTTTTCTCAGAATTATTTGTTTCTAAATACAGAAAAAACCAAATATATGATTTTCCATAACATACGAAACAAATCGGTTTTTAATACTAGTATCTTTTCACAGAATGTTGAACTGGAATGTGTTCAGGAATTGAGGTTTTTGGGGTTACATATTGACGATACGCTTTCATGGAATAGTCATTGTAATACTTTGATCGCTAAACTCAATACATTATGTTACCAGATACGTAATTTAAGAACAATAATTGATTTTCAATCTTTGGTATCATTTTATTATGCGAATATACATAGTAGGTTGTCATATGGTGTAGTATTTTGGGGGTCATCGTCGTACAGTCAACATGTATTTAAAGCCCAGAAACGGGTTATAAGAAGTATGGCAGCAATAGATAGGAGACACTCATGCAGGACTTTCTTTAAAAGGTGGAATATTTTACCATTATCAGCAATTTTTATATATGAACTTTTAATTCTAATATTCAGAAACAGAAGTGACTTCTCGTGCAATAGTGATGTTCACTCTTACAACACTAGAAAAGGGTCTCATTTTCATATACCACAGTTTAATTCCGACTTAGTGAAAAGATCGCCGCGTATTCTGGGTTTAAAAGTTTTCAACGCTCTGCCTCAAGATATTAAATCAAAGAATGGAGAAAAACAATTTAAGCACGCGATCAAAGCATTCCTTTTGCGAGAATGTCTGTACTCGCTAGACGATTATTTTAATTTGTGTAATAAATGTAATTTAGTTATTTAGTTTTATATGTTTACCAAATTTAGTAATTATATACAAATTTAGTAATGTATTATTATGATATGTAATATTGACTTATCTCACACATTTTTGAAATGTTTCCGAGATCAATAAAATTTGAATTGAAATTGAAATTGAATTAATCTGTCTCGACCACCTAATTCCTCAAATCCACAATGGCAGCCTTAAGATCAATTATATCACATCCCAAAGCAGCACAAGCCTGGCAAGACCACGTTAGTCCTTGCTTAGACTTCAAAGTGCGAACTTCCGTAAAACTTAAATCGGCACAAACATGATTAAAGAGTTTTTTGCAAACGCAACATACCTACTACGCTTTTATGTTCTTCAATAACCGATTTGCAACAAGAGTACGAGACAGTTACCGGAGGAGACATTGCTAGTAACAATTACGATAGGCACAATAATTTTGCAAAGATGTGTAAATGTTTATTGTGTCCGTACTGAGTTAAATATTCACGCGCCGCACTCGATAAAGAAATATATGTGGAATAAAAACCGTTGTTTTTGCGTTCTTCTCATCCACCGCGATGAAGATCCGATCATTCATGACACAAGCAAATATACGAAAATCTAATATTTTGCACCAATCGTAAAACACTAATGACACTCAATTATCATTAACATGTAGATAAATACTAACATAATCCGGCATAATACGGCAAAAATTAACTTGAATGAAAATACGAAAGTATAAACGAAAAGCAAGAGCAATCGAAAAATACGTGCTTTCTCACACGATATATCTGACAATCAATGTTGTTTTAGAGATTGGTTGGAGACGGTAAAAATATGATATTGGCTGACAACCTACCTACTCACATTAGGCCACATATAGCCAGAACATATGTATTGTAGCCAACAGATGCAACACACTTGTTATAAACATTGGATGTAGCTTCGTTTAGGCACTTCGATACGGTTTTAAAACACAAACTATTAAAGTGGAATCTAAAAAGAAGAAAAAGCTAAAGAAAATCATTTGTTCAGAATTTCAATGTTGTGAGATTGTATTTCTCGATAGGATTGCGTGTCAGTCTTATTTATTGACTATCTTAAAAACTCTCGATTACCATCTGATAAATGTCAAAGGATCGAAAGAAAGAAAAGACTTGATGTGCCTCTAGGAAAAGGAGCCACTGCAAAAGTCTTTAATCATCAAGATGAAAGTCATAATGAAATTATTGAAGCACAGGAAATGACCACAGTTCAAATTCTGACCCAGTAGAAAGTGATTCTGAAGACATTAATGAGATCGATCTTATTGCAGCAGTTGAGACTGATAGAAAATTAGACTTAAGTTGTACTCAATATTTATTTATTATTGTTTAATATATTTATAACTAGGAAAAAATGGAAACTGTGAGAGATGTGGAAAAGTAGTTTCACAAAAAACACTTATAAAGTCAATTTTCTTCCCTATAATTCGGCTACATCTTTTTTTTATACATCGCTACATTGAATATATTCATGAAATAGAACGGAGTGATGTACATATTTAAGGTGCTAGATAATCCACAAATCGTTAGAGACAGATACAAATCTCCTAGTACAAATCTCCTAGTAGAAAAAAAGCAACGAGATTTTGAGATATATTTTAAAATTTTACTACACACAATGGTGGCAATGCTTTAAGGTGACGTTACACAGTTGTGCGGGAAGTTTAAATTTTCCTCATTCTTAGAGTACCGTAGATTTCTAAACGTGCAAGAATATCGAAATTATTGTAATTTCTATAAAACTATAACTGCATTAGGCAGTTGCTGATTAACAAAAGAAAATTGGAAGACCTGTAATAAAAAAATTAGTAAAAATTACTTGACGAAGTAAGGCTTTTTTAATGATATCTCTTAATCATAACCTAGATATATACATGTAGTTCCATAAAAAAGACACAGTAGCTGGAAATATAGTGTAATTAAAAAATGTATGGTATTTTTTTAGTAAAAGCTCAATAATTTGATGCCGAAGGCAAATGTACATGCATGAAGTTCAGCGATTGTGCAACAGATGACGCTCATTAAATGTCAATAGGTTTGTTCCTTTTAGACGTTTACAACACGATGCATGCAGTGATATTCGAAACTCGCTCTTACGACAATGCAAATGGAATAGGGTATTTTTATGGCGCATGATAGTGCCTTTTACTATATAAAGCAAGAGACCAAATCGAACAAAGCTAATAAAATTTTCAATTGCCATAACAAAATTTAAAACCTTATGAGAAATTATTAATTATTTTCTAAATATTGAGGTTTACTATTAATCTAAGGCCTATTTACGTATTTTTTTTGAAAAAAATTTTGTTTTATGTCAAATTGAAATTATTTTTACCAAATTATCGTTTTATACTATACTTGCAATTTAAACAGTTTAACAAATTAGAGGAAACAAAAAAGTATTTTTGTTATTAAATTATATTTTTAATATGTTTCACCAGTATGCAACAGATTACTAAAGAAAGTAATAAGTTAATAAGGATACTTAAAAACCTAAGAAGTTAAATAAAAATACCTTAATTTTTACACAAAAGGCTAGTTATGGGTAAGAAATAACACAACTTGCTTTTTTATTAATTATTTCTGGAAATATAAAAGTCTGATAAAATGTTTCTAATTTAGGAACTATTTCATTATTGATATAATAATAAATTGAATTGTTTGTTCTACAAACGTTTTATTGATATGTAAACTGGTACAGGTAGGTACTTTTTTAATTTGAATTAATCCATTATTAGCTATAAGATCTAGAAAAAGTTAAATATATTAGACCGAAATTTTAAAAATTTATATATAGGACTGAATATCATATTTTACGTTTTGCCCGTCGTTGCTGCATTTTCAAAAGTCTAGGGTTTTTATAAAGAATACATTGGCGAAATGATGTATTTCTTGCTCTTCTATCCATTCTGCAAATCCTGAAAAAAATACTCTACACTACTCTATGCATGTACCTAATTCTTATGCTAGCAAAACCTTTAGTAAATTGATAAGCTATCGCAGCATAAAATATTTATATAAGTATATAACACCGCTATATACACAAACCTGGAATTAC
>CM043015.1:185178104-185350494 GCA_023690525.1 Holotrichia oblita | reverse complement strand
CTATTAAAAACTGTGTGTATAGTATATTACAAATGGTCCTCACTAGAGACGGCAAAGAGGGGCAAGTTTCAGTGCAGTGCGGAGAACAACATGGAAGGGTTGAGCAGCCGCATCAAGGCGAGCGATCAGTAACGTTTACGTACTGGCATCATTTATGTTCATGACTTTCATGAGTGAGCATAGGCGATACGGACGCATGGATCAAAATAATGACAAAAAATATATTATATGACGTGCTGTAACACTTACTGTTTTAAGAAGCTTCCATGAAATCAGAAAGACGGCGGCATCTATTAAATATTTGAATCATTAAATATGTTTCCACACTTGTTTCAGTCAAATGAGTATGGCGTGCGGAATAAATATTTTTTATGATGAAAACGACGGTTCTACATCGAGTGATCTCATATTTGCAAATTTAAAGTAATCCTTGTGACAACTTAATGGATCTTTCGATGAACCTTAACAAATTTGTGTTTGTATGAGAAAATCTGACTCCTTGTTAATAACACTTTCAAATAGGACATAACTACAATTTTTTATTTTTCAATTCTGTTTTAATTCTTCTTTTAACGTAGTCACAAGCTGATGGCGTAACGTTTCTTATCGATCTTAATCTGAATACTTGCTCCAGAAGGAGACGAATGCTTCTTGGTCTAGTAAAGTGAACTGTAGATTACATAGAATAAAACAAACAGCTATATTAAATGTTAATTGTTCGCTGTATCGTTTGCCACGGATTGCAAAATGGTGTTTTACGCTTTTTAGGTGGCCTTCATAATTCTACCAACTACTACATGTCAAATAGTTATCGCATCTTACACATTTAATTCTATCGCCTTCACATAGTTTCTTTGAAATACGCGACATTTTCTAAGTATGTGTGTATTGATAAGCAGTCACAAATATCAGTGGAATAATACCGAACAAGTGATACGGACACTTGAGTTTCCGTACCACCCCTCTACGTTGCTCACCGCCCTGCATTTTAAATTGCCCCTTTTTGCCGAGTCTAGTCCTCACTATATAAAATATAACCATTACAATGATTACTAACCAAACAAGCAAAACGCACATGTTATATTTATTTCCTACACACACAGAATTGTGTTTCCCTTCTATTTACCAATAATTATTAAAATATTAGGACAAAGATAAACGCAATATGTATATTCTTTTCATATGAAGGTATTTTGCAGATAAATATAACTTCAGAATTATTATCTACCTATGTACCTACATAAAACCGCTCTCTTACACGAACAAATTCTTTTTGTTAAGCATTTGCATGTAGAATATCTATGATCACGATTATGTCAAAGAATATATCGACATTTCCAAGTTAATTTAATAATAATATGACTTAATTGATTGAACTTAATGTCTAAAACGAAAACTATAAACATATTATCAAAATAAGTATGCATTGAATCTATGCTTCATTTGGAATTGGGATTTGTATGCTAATAATAAATGCATATATAGACTTATGCATACATGTTAAAGTAATCAGAACAAAATTGACTCTATTGTTTGTCAATTTGGAGTGGTTTATTGTTGATTCAAATTATTGGCACTTTTTGAGATACTCAGTGTCAATGACATTTTTACAAGTAATATTACAATGATAGTCTTTCTAACTTTCAAACATTATGAATGCGTTTCTCTTCGACTTAACTGTTAAGCTTAGCTTTTATTTTTCCTTTCTTTTATTTTCTTATATCGAATATCCTGTTATTCGTTGAGCTTGAGAACATGGCAATAAGCTATAAGTTAATAATGAAATCCTTATTTCATAGATAACCTAAACTAAGGAGTGAAAGGCACGACTACTTCACGCTACGTAGGAAACTGAAAGGACAGTGGGTAAGACATGTGGAAACCAAACCCCTCTCACACAGGGTGTGTACCAATTACAAACGAGACAACTTTTATTTTTAAAGTTCTATTAAATTATTGTATCATTCTCTACAAACTTTCTTCATATAAACTTCTTTACAATTTTGTACATATACTTCATTATTTTGGAACAAAAGTTAAACAGCAATTTTCACAATAAATGCGTTTTTCTTCGCCTCTTGTACTGATATTTTTTATTAACAGTGTTTCGCAGGATTTTTGTAATCAGAATAAATTGACTTACACTAGTTTTTAGAATCTACTTTTTGACTGTTATTTCTATATTTCTTGGTAATGTTTTGGCAATCCCCAATTCTATAAACATTCACAATATTTAGTTGAGAAACAACGCTCGAACAGGTCAAATTTAATTGTTTACTGCACCGTTTGGTGTGCTTGCAATATAATTAATTTTTTTAAATCTGAAAAATATTCAGATGAGTCATATCCAACTTACACCTTTATTAACGGTGATAAACTTTTAATTATATAAACAGGAAAACTTGATGTTACAGTATCGTGTTATTCAATATTTTATAGTTATTGCTTCCTCTTTTTCCTTGGGAACAAAATTCATTTTCCCAATAATACGTCATTCAAATAGACAGTAATCCAACGATCTGTAATCATTTATACACCCAGACGTATAAACCTCGTAATACTTCTTTTAGTCTGAAATTCGATTACTTATTCAAGCAATTTACACTACAAGCATCCGCACTTTCCTCAAGATCGCTAACGGACCAAGTTTCAAGATGATAAATCGCATCCCAATCGTAAAAAATTAATGGTTTCATAAGATGTTGGTGCATTTAAAGGAAAAACAAACCTACGTGATTGATGACGAATATCACCGTTGGTTACCAAGCGAAGTTTCATATTCGCAGTTGCACTACGAACATCGAGAATTCAGCCAGAAGTGCAAATGTTCTCCCGAAACTACCGCATGGATGCGCCGAATTGTTTGCTGATGTATAATTTGCATAAATCGTTAGAAGAAATATTTGTAGTGAATAAGTTTGTAGTAAGTTTATCGATCATATTAATATTCGCGTTATAGTTTCGCAAACAAGTAGTTAATATCAAAATATTTCTTGTCGAAATATTAATTTGAACGATGAAATGGACGAAATTGGGTATAAATTCAATTTATTACCGAGTTATTTACTCATATCTGTGTCTTACCAATAATATATAGTAAACAACAATCAATTTTGCTTAATAGGTCAAATATCGTATTAAAATTAACTTCGGAAGTACACAACGTAGATTAAATTGCTAGAGATGTTAGACCAATTACGTAATTATAAATCCATTTAGTTGTATCCTAGTTAAATAATTTCTAAGGATCCTGCTTCGCTAACGCTAATTTAGTTTTGATTGTACTTCTCCCTAATGTATGTATCAGATGTAGATATTAGATTTGTTGTCTGGATGTAGCGTAATCGAATTTACTCCTAGTTGAATTTGCTTTATTTCTGTAGTACGATTTTTTAAATAATCCTGTCCTTATTTTGCTAATTATTTTGGTTGTATCATACTAATGGGTTTGCAGCAACAGAAATGATATATAGAATATTTAGGATCCGGCTGGTTCTCTCTATACCTGAAAAAGTTATACATCTTTAGCGTGTTCAATACTCGTTAGTTTAAAGATTGCAACAACGAATTATGATATATCATGCAAGCTTTCATAAGCGTGCATAAAATTTGCCTAACTAAAAGTTATTTCATTTCAAAAGTTACTAACTATTAATCGTTTTAATAAAGAGATCTGGCTACATATTCTGAAAAATCGCATAAGGACTCGCAATTAAATAGTTAGTATCCCTAACGACACAGTTTCGGATCAGAATCAGAACCGCACGGTGTTTAATATCTGAAGAAATTATTGCTACGCAAGAACTCACTGTGTTGTAAAACACCTCTATGAGTTTGGTTCTCTGTGGTCAGTTGCTAATGGGAAGTTTTAAACAAGCAATTTTAAGTCCAATTTTCAACATCTGCTGAGGCCTTTTGTCTTAGACTTATAAGTGCTGTTGAATTAGCCAAAACGAAATGGTCAACGCTTGTGAGGTGTAACAGCGGAACGATTACATTAAATGCCCAGGTCAAATTTTTGGGGTTTGGTTGCAGTCTTCGCTTGAATGGGAATACCATATAAATTATACGATAAAAAAGTTAAATTCGACGTATTACGCTATCTATAAACTACGAGATGTGTTACCTTTGATGCCTTGCAAAACTACTATATGGCGTGTGTTGAATCAGTTATGACGTATGGTATTACGCTGTGGGGAATGTCATCGTTCGCGAGGAGTATCTTCGTATTGCAGAAGCGTATATTGAGATGTACATATGTTACGGCTGGATATGCGAGAATCGTGTAAAAATCATTTTATAAGACAAAGGATTCTTACTCTACCCTCATTATACATTTTCCATCTAATGATACTGTATATAAAAAACAAAGATATTTGTAATGGCCAACTAAACAAGATCAGTACCCGAAACGCAAATTCACTATCAATACCTGAGCATAGTACAACATGCTTCGAAAAAGGACCAGAGTATATGACTATTCTGATTTATAACGCGTTACCACACCATTTGAAGATCATCGGCAGTACAGGGGTTTTCAAAGCTAAGCTAAAAGAATACCTTATAGAGAAGGCATTTTATAATGTACATACGTGAATTTCTAAATTCTAGTTAATATTTGTAGAAATGTATGTGGCAGTTTATTGTTTGCATTATATGTATTATATTGTAGTCTTCAGGCTTTCACGGCCGCTGTTGATGATCGAAACGTCAAGTACCACAACTTTTCTACACGGCAGAGAACTCGAGAACCGAAGAGCAGCCATGTATTATATTTGTTGCCAGTTAATAAATTATTTTAAAAAAATATTAGGACATCCTGTCCATAAATTTGGTTTAAAAACTGCTTGCTGGAAGGGTTTTTTTTATACTCAAATGCTGAAAACGCTCCTCTGTTAAAATCAAGCAATATTCTTCCAATTTTACTGACTTACGATCTCTTATCCATTCTACCTTAACCTTGGCAATCATTGTAACTGGAAATCACTGTCAATAAATTAATAAATTACCGCAAACTACTACACAACGAAGAGTCAGGCTTCCATTCTAGTTAAAATTACGAAACTTTGCTTTGATTCATAGCATTTAATCTTATGTGCGCTTGCTGATAATCTTATTGGTATTCTGGTTTTGTTAGATGATTTGCTCTCTAATTTAAAATATAATGAGTTCGGTTCTACTTGTGTCAACTGTTTCTCTTTCTACCTAAATCATCTTCACTTCCAGTTACATCTGAACTTCCGCACGGTAGCATTGTGTGTTAGGATCATTGTGTTACACAACATATCACTAGAAGTGAAAGAGGTGAATTGCTGGGAGTGAACCCTGTCCACAGCGTTGTGATGCATCTCACTAGAATCGATCTCCCTCCCGAATACCGTTCGCTGTTAGGAAACAATTAATAGCATAATATTACTTACGGTGAGATAATGTTGTAACAAAGCATAAGAAACACATTTACACACACAAACATACACAGCAAAAGTTTTAGTAGTAGGTATTGTATGCAAGGAAAATTATCTTGATAACCATTTAAGAAAAGCGTTATGTGAGTCACTGATACTTGGGTAGATTAAGTTTGTCCCTACATTAAGTTAAGCTTTGATGCTGCCAAACTCTCACACGTAGGTTTTGAACCTGTGAATGGTCGTTCGCTGGCGCCACTTACTAACTTGTTGGTTCTTTCGTTGCTTCTGATTCCAGAGTGGCTTGGCACCCTTACGTTTATAAAAATGTAATCCTAACCTTATTGTTTCTTATCACAGCATTAGCATCAAAATGCAAATTTTATTCAAGAAAAGTGATGATGAAAATAACAAAACAAGAACCAATATTAAAGTTAAGAAAGGAGCAACTGAATATACTCTAAATTACTATTAAATTTTTAGGAGCTGTTAAAGAAAGGAAAAAAATGGAATGTAGATTGAATAAAGTAGTAAAGACAATTTAATTTTAAGTACCAGAGAAGCATTTATTAACTTTCTCACATTCCCTATATTTTAATAATTCAAATAGCTTTCTAAGTTAAGTTTCTTAAAACAATTAACATATTTCCTGAAAAATACCAAAAGGAATGACTTCAGTTTCCTTTTATAGATCGTAACAGCAATACTAACGCTCTAGTTCTACTATAGAACAATTTTATTAACCCGCATTATTATAAGATAATTATAGCTTAAACCTCTAAAGATTCAGTATCATAAAAGAAATAATCACGTAACATTGCGTATAAAAGGGCAAAGATGTAACACCTTTCCTTTTGAAGCTATACAACGACTTCTACATACTTTAAATTATATTCACGTTTCTCTCTTCAACGCAAGGTGTCACTTATTTTAAAAACATATATACGGCGCGTATGTAAAGCTAATACATTGGAAGTCGGAAAGGAAAAGAATTTTTCAAGGAACAGCTGTCTGTGTCGACTCGAAGAACAACCAAACCTTTTCGATTTCCTGTGCGGCGATGGGGGTTAGTAATTGCGTTGTTGGTAATTTTTTCTAGACGACAGCCATGCTTTATCTTCGTTTTTGGTTCACCTGACCTCCTAGAATTGGAAAGGACGGATGCTGCGAGCTCGGAATCGAAACACTGCGACCGAGTAGAGGCCGGGTGGTAAGAGATAAAGGTGTCCATTGCCCGAAACATCTGCCGCACGTGTTCCTACGTCATGGTAATGACTCGGCTTGCAGCCTGAGATCAATTAAATGATACTGGTTAGTCGTTAGCACTGTTTTAGGAATCTCGATTTCGAAATTTTATTAAGTCGAAAGAGCTGTTTCTTCGGCTATAGTATTCATTTGCAATTTATTTGAGTAGTTTCACTGTTGCACAAATATGAGAATAATAAGCCTAAATTTATAAATGAGAACATTTAAAAAATTATCATGACCAACAAAAAATTAATTTCCTTTAATGCACTAACAGTTATGTAAGCCCGATGTATGCGATTATGATAAGATCAAAAGAATACTAAACTTACAAGTAGTGTATTCAAAAATATTAAAGTTAAAGTGTTTTAGTTAAAATTTTATAACAAATTCACATCGTTTATGAAAAGTACACCCAAAGTAGGATATTTTAACCGAGACGGTTAACCACTTTTAACATCGACGGGGATAATGTACTACAACAATTTCTTATGTCAGATAGATGAGAACGTTCACCTTCCAAAGGAGACAACGATATATGTACAGTGGCCAGCTTTTAAATCGACACCACCGCAAGCTAACGTCGATCTTATCCACTAATAATAATATCTACTATAAATCCTAACTGAAGGCCACACAATGTAACCCTCTCTACATTGTTATTAAGGTTTAGGAAATTCCGTAACGGTATCGATTATGCTGCTGTCCACTGTACATACATACGAGTACAGGCGATTACTAGAGTAGAGTATTGTTTTGAGCTTCAGAATCTGATCCCACTAGGTACTCGTCACTATGCCAATTATGTGGAAACGGGAGTCGGAAGACAATAATAATGTATATAATATATAATAAACATATATATAATCTATAACAAAACGATATATCCATATCCAACTATATCCAACTGAAAAATTTTGTTTTAAAATTCCGTTTCGTTTGTATAATACTTTTAATAGGCCTTTCTCACCAATTACTCTGTATAATAAAGACAGTAATGATAGATTGTAAAGAAAAACTGCTCTCAAGGTATGAAATTCCATGTAGCAGTCTTGTTAACAGATGTCTGAGATTGTGGCTGATCCGACGATGTTTACTTCGAAAACTTCGGGAATCACAGCAGAATGAAGGCTTCCTTCAACAATGGCAAATATGAAGGTGGTTATTCCAAAATACCTGGAAGAAGAGGGTAGCAATACATCAAAATTGAAAGACAACTCAAAAAACTACGAAAAGCAATTCTTCGGTGAGAATAGCGTCAACTTCAAAAAATCTGTTCATCAATCATCATGTTGGCTTTTTTAGATTCACATGAAGATGATATTCACAAGTATACTGCTGCAAACCTCTGCCAGAAAGGTCAGCTACAAAACTGTAAAAGGGTAGAACATTTTCTCCAGAACATCTGCCAGTTGGACATTGAAGTCAAGCTGGACCACCAAGAACTGTATACAGACATCGTTCAACTGGTTAGTTTGGTACAAAGCTATATGAAATTACCTTTCGTCAAATGTAGTTCTACAAGTCATTCGAACAAAAGAATCCGGGAGTTGTTCTTAGGGACAACTTACCCAATAATTTTGCTAAGAGTGGCAACAAGGAAGCTGAAGAACACGACATTTGAAACTGCTGTTGAAACCGTTAGATGCGGCGGCGTTCGAGCTTATGAAGAAGAATGGTGTGCAATTTTAGATGTCTGACTGAACAAAAGTCACTACTCAGGATTTTTCCAAAAAATCACTTATCCACATTATTGAACAAACTATGGAAACAAATTTTGGACACAGTTGGTAAAGATTTTACGTCTGGAGTTTGAGCAGCCAGATTACATCCATGTAATCAACGAGAAATTGTGTCCAGAGCTAGTCCTGGTGCAGTGGTAGAGGAATTTATTCCTGGTACTTTGTTTCTGAATTTTGTTTCCCAAATTTCTCGGCAATTGCAGAGAGGCAGCATCTTAAGTCAATCCACAGATGCAGAGCTAATACTAATTCAAAACCAGCTGATGCCGCCTCTAATTTGTGCAAGCTGTTGGGGGGGTGCATTAATTATTATTATCAGTGGTAAAGACACCCCTTAATGCCATGTTGCAAAATGTACATGACACAAGAGAGTGCCAATACCTGCGAGAAACAACAAACAGAGAAAGTGGTATCGGGCAAGATAGTGTCACGTAAAGTAGTATCAGCAGTAGAATGAGCAAAACGAAGACCGCTGCTATGATCCAGAGAGAAGATGATAAACTAAAAAATTGTTATAAACAAAAACAGGTTCCAACAAATGTGGGATATGCCAACGTTTGTCGGAAAACTATAACAGCAGAAGTAACTGGATATAGTGCCAGAAATTGATTTTCAATAGAAACAGTATTAATATGAACCACCACATTTAGCACAAATAAAGAGCGCTATAAGAGCGCATTATGGGCCAACCTAAATAAATCCTACTGTACAGCAATAATATATGAAACCAATCGTGCTGTTTATTCGGTGTCGAAATGTAGCTAATGTTAACTACCTTTAGACGCCAATTAAATAACATTTTATTGCAACAACCTTTTTATTCATTTGATGAATTTATCAAGTTCAAGTTTTGACACGTCTCCACGTTGTGAACGTTGTTTTTTGTTTATTGTACTACCTGTATTTTAAATGCTACTGTCAGACAACATGTATTTGTTTATTGGTAATAAATATATTCTATTCTAGTCTATTCTATTCTATGTTTATATATTTTAATCAACTCCGCAAATGCAAGGCAACAAATGGCTGAATTCAGATAATTCTGCTTTTCAATTCGGCCGCCCAAAAAGAAAAATTTAAATAATTTCCTATCGCTAAACTGAGATACACACATACATACTAAACCAGCACAAAGCTTAACAAGCACAAAAGTCTAAATTGTATTGTTAAAATTGTATTGCTCCAAACCGTGGGGGTACTTACCAGGCCATGGAGTCCAGTAACATCCTAACACGTGACCGAAAAGAGAAGAAATTCAACTTCTGCCGTGAAGGAGGAAAATCATTATATAGATGCCCAATGTTAAAACTAAAGGATCTTTCGAACAAAAAGGTGCGATGAGCTGGCGGCGTAATAGCATGCGGAAACCGAATATTGATATTATGCACATCAGTGCGAAACCTTATTCTTAGATAAAGATACGGTGGTAGTTCGAGGTTTATAATTTTGTAAAAAAAAACAATACATATGGAATCGACGTCGATCTTTCATATTAAGCCATCCTAATTATGTACTTATGAGAAATATTGTCATACTTTTTAATTCCACAAATAAACCTAACACAACTATTCTGCAATTTTTGTATTCTGTGTGTTGTACAAACGTCCATGCAAGGACATAGCATCGCATAAAAGCTTTTTGGTATCCACTGAAACACAATCTTTATTAGAACAAAGGTTCTTCAAATTGGAATAAGCTTTCCTGAAACATTGTCCCACGTATTCTTTAAATCTAAGTTCTGAATCCATATACAACCCCAGATTTCTGACCGTACTGCTACATTGCAGAGGTAGATTATTAATCTCAAAATGCAAGTTTTTTGTTGCAAAATCAATATCAGCCTTTTTACCAAAAACAATAACAGCAGTTTTCTTAGCATTGATGTGTAAAAAATGTTCGGTGGACATTTTGACAATGTTGGCAAAGTTAGAATTTATAGTGAGACTGGCAGCAACTATGTCTTCACGATTACATGAGAAATATATTTGAGTATTGTATTTTTCATTTTCTTTCTATTGTGAAAATAATTATTTACGATACAAATGTTATTTAAACATCTTTGTATATACACGATACTCAAGTGCATGTATAGAGATGAACACACGTTATATGTCAGCCTTAATATGAAGCAGTTTTGTGGAAAATATACGTACACGTTCCGCCAAATCACAAACATTAAATTTTCCGAAAACGTGCTTGGGCTTGATTTATTCCGGAAAAAGCGCCATATACAATTTCCATTTCAAAGCTAATTTATTCGTCATTTTCCATTCTACGTTGTATGTGAGGCTGCCTTAAAACGGTAACGACTGATGGTATTTTATCGCACACAGGTGGTCCTGTCTCTTGTCAACCAGAGTCTAACTTGTATAACGTCAGTTTCCACCGGAACGTAAAAATATGAGATAATACTAAAATGGACCGGAAATACTACGGTACTCTATGTTACTCCTTTTAGCTGCAAATTCAATGTAAAATGCTTGTGAATGAAACAAAATTATGTTTTTAATTTGTTTGCGTAAAAAAAATGCAAGGTTCGGAAATAAAATCGGGCATATGACGGTGTTGTTTGTACAATATTGTAAAATGCGTAGAATACGTAATCTGATAGTATGACTAAATAAATCGATGTTGGGGTATACAGTTCATCGAACAAATTATTTCGTGGACTTGCATGTTAGGTATAACATGTTTACTCGACTGTTATATAAACTACCAGATGAGCTATAAGACAAAACGCAGCCGACAACTTATTCTAGTAAGAATGAACCATTAATTAGTAATCTGGTATTAATATTGGTTATCTGCATTTAAAATTGAATTTTACTTCATAATAAATTTTTGATAAATTATTACTTTTGAAGATTTTCTTGGCATATTCGTTTCTCATCTCGTTTCAATGAGGGAATGCTCTATCGCCTTCTCGAGACGATACAAAAGAAAAGCTAAACTTTCTGGTTCTTACAAATTAAAACTAAAGAAAATTTAAATCGTTTTACATGAAAAACCAGAATCAATCTTTTTGTAATTTGTTTCAATCCCTTCGGATTTCCTTCAACGCAATACCCCGATTATCATATTGGATTATTCCATTTACTTATTCGTGATAGTAGATATTTATAACTCATAAGTAGCGGCATATAGCTTAGTGCCAAAACAATCAATATCCTATACCAACATTTTTAGCTCTATGCTATACAATATTATTTTAAAAGAACACTGCTCTTGTTGAAACGTTCCACATAAAAAAAATATTTTTATAATGGTTTTTATCTGAGAGTATAAAAATTCTGGAAGAAAATCTAGCCACAATACAAACAACTGTGCATTACCTTAATCATAGACTTTAATGTTCTATTTTGACTTTTTTATTTGTGTATTAAATATGTCTTCAATTTTATGATTATTTTGTGACATATAAAACGTTCTTTAACAAAAGAAATATAAGTTCTGTAATGATTAAATTAAAAAAAAGAACTGAATTATCTTAAAAATATTCACGGATAAGTGACTGACAATGGTTTCGGATATAAAAAATAGTAACGGTTGCATGACAGTTGTCACTTCAAAATTACTACCATTTCTGTGTTAATATATATGTCCATATATGAACCAAATGTACTATTTAGACAACAAATTTCATTTAAAAAAACAACATATAATGCGAACTAAATGCAAAATGGGTTCTAAAACTAAAATTAAAGCATCGCGATCGAATTGGTATTTACTTGTTGGAATTCATGAACCCTCAACCACGTATTCAATATTCTCTAATTAAACTTCCCAGACAGGGATTCGGGATAAGATCCGTAGTATCATATAACAAAACAACGTACCTTGTTACAAAATTTCGAAGAAACTAATCAACATAATCTAAGACATTTGTGAATTCAAAGCGAAATATCACATTAAAAACTCATTGGACCTAGTAAATAAAATCAAGGACATACATATGCCTACTAGCGCATCTATTTCCGAGTATATCTGTTATAGAAACTATTAACATTGTTAAAAATCACCTCTTGACGCACAATGAAAACCCGATAATAATAGCTGAAATAACAGAATCACTTAACATATATCTATCTCAAAACTATTTCTCGTTCAAGAACAAATTATATAACACTAAAAAAGGTACACAAAATTTTGAAATAATTTAAAAAATGTTAGAAATCAACAAATTCAAAAATACGAACTTACTATTAAATAACCAATTAGACGTATCTAACTCCCCACTATTAAATGTATTTAAGAAACCACCCCCCATCAATGTCAACAGATATTATAACTTGATTTTAGTTAGTAATACATGCTTGATAAAGCCACTGGTGTGAGCGAAACATGTCGTTTATTAATACAATTTTTGGAAATTGCAATACGTTTGTTTTATTTCAAGGGTTTAAGCATTTCCCACCTTCCCACCTGAAAGCTCACATCTCTCGATCTGTGGAGCCTATGACCATCATCTGTTGGGGACTATAAGAATCTGTTCTTCAAAGTGGCTAAAAACGTTCAAAAAAGGAAGACCATCAAGTCCAATTCACTATATAATCCACATAGTTTATGTAGAAATTTAGAACCGCCTCAGAGGACTTCTTTTCTCAGGTCGTAACCAATTCATGTCTAGTTTTAAAACCAACAGAAAATACGTTTCTCTTAGAAAATAAAGCTACTGCAGGATAAATAGCGTCAATATCTTATGAGAAATCGTTGTTGAAAAATAAAATTATCAAACAAACTGTAGATCTTCTGTTCATTGTTAAGAATAAACCTTTTCCAGCTTTCTTCGTACACACACTACACTTTTTCTACAACATACAGTCCTACATACAGGGTGCGTCAAGGCTCAATATATCCATTAATATTAAAGATATCACAAAACGTTATGTACAATAATTTTTTTTTTAATGTGGTGGGTGCTTAGTTGCAGTGACTCTGTAAACTGTATCGCTTGTCTGGCTATCACTGCAACTCTCGCGGTGTAGTTTTTGTGTGTGTATGTTGTGTTCAATTGGCTTTGTGACAGCATCATATCGCCTTTTATGATGCCGCGCTGTTAATCACTTTGCTCCCAACAGCGAATGGCAAGTCGATCCGGGATTAAACTCCCTGAAAAAATGTCACCGTCCCTCACACACTATATATCATTTAAAATTTAGATTAAGCATATCTTTCTCATTCCTCCGATATAAGGTTTCATTGAGCTATACCGAGTATTTCAAAAGTTATGGTCAAATTTGTGTGAAAATCATTGCGTGTTCAACGTCCTGTGTATTCCACACGAAACAACTTGAAATTCTTTTTGTACTGAAATGACTTTTTTATATTGTTACAGTTTTATAGCAAAGTGATATTTTGCCAATATTGCGAACACTGTGTACAGGGCGATTCAAAACACAAATGCATTATTTTCTCATCATCTTTAAATGGAACACCCTGTATTTTATATTGAGAAAGGGAAGGAGAATGTATACACTTTCATTTTTCCGTTAATTTCCGAGATATTTAATATTTTCTTGATAAAAGGTGAGCTTTTTCAAAATAATTGCAAGATGTCAAATTAGCCATGAAAAAATGACAGTAAAAAGCTATTCAATCATAAGTTGAGATAAACTTATTAAATACAACACAACTACAAAATGTTAAACTTATACCGGTAATTAATACTTAATTATTTAAGCCAAATGTTCGCGATATAACGGATTTCACAATAACAGTTCAAAATGTCCACCAAATAGATCAAACGACATTGTAGCCGTTCTTCGGCTAATCGATTTGCCAATGTATGTTTGGTTCACCCTGGCAATATGAAACAGCCTGTATATGCGAAAATAATTTAAAAATATGTAGCTTAAGACTGTCTATGATTGTTATTTATATTTATTATTATTTCGTATTAATGGATATATTGAGCTTTGACGCACTAATGCCTCACCCTGTATCTATAACAGTGTTTTCATGTAGATTTGATTGAAGTGTATCTTTGTTTTGTGGTGAGTGCAGTTGTAGCAGCTTCCTAAGCTGTATCGCTTACCAAGACTACCCACTGCGGGTCATGCTGTAAAATTATGTATTTAAGTATTAAGTAGGTATTCATGGCCTGGTTACAACATTAACGCGTTATTAATTATGCCCCAAGAGTAAATGGTAGCTCAATTGGAATATCTGGGGAAACGGACCGTAAGTACTACCCTTACCTATGGGAAGTCACTCGTACTTCTGCGACTATCGATCTGTTGATTTTGTAGTCTAATTATCTTAAAAAAAGTATGATTATACAAATTATTTATTCTCCGGAGTATTAATTATATAATTTAACCGAATGCCGTTTCAACTTAACTGAATACTCCCAATGATAATGCGGTGATAACAAATTAGATATTTGAAACCACCTTATTTTCATCGTCGTTGACCTTGTAAAAAGAACACCTACTCGCCTCTCATTATGTAATCCAATGTGGTTTCTTAACCGTACACCGCGACCAGAAAGCACCCTAATTAACCAGCGTATTAGGGTTTCGGCCCATATATACCATCTCATAGTCCTAATAACATGCAATCACACGTATATGTAATTAGCCGTAGAAATACAATACGCACAATGGTCTCCGGAGAAAAACGAAAGCAAAGAAGGAATCGGAGAGAGGATCCAAAAATCAGACGGTTGAAGCCACTAATTACATTAAAGTACCGCCTATCTTTTTATTCCGTAATACCAGTTCACCGAATTCGAACTATACATCGACTGCTGCATATACGGTTTTAACAAGGTTAAATTAATAGAAAGAAGCCAAAAGGGAAATTCTAGTTTAACGTAATTAAATCGAACGTCAGCCAGAAATGAGTTTGATCAATGTCGATTACATTTTCGAACGTAAGTGTTTCGTACTTTCCGTATTTTAAGTATAGCATTAGCTAATAAAGCCTCAACAGGTTCAAAAGCAATGGTTAATTTATGTTAAATAAGTTTTCATGCTGGAGGGTTTCTATACAAATTGCAGTAGAGTGTGTAGTAGCTTGGAATTTTAATTTTAATATAAAATTCCCGTTGAAATGTATAATATACATACCTATGTACATAGTTGCTCTGAATATGCATTTTCCGATAGCCAATCAATGGCTCAGTGTCTTATTAGTTAAATTAGAACTACAAATAACTTTTAGGAAGTGGAATATGACGAATAGGTTATGATGTATATGTGCATGTGACTTTAGTGAAGGAACGGGCAGGATATAGCAATGCTAATAAGCAGTAGCCGAAAATATTGGTGAGAGGAGAAAATGTACTGAGGTTATGTATAACTGATACAAAAAAAAATCAAAAACAGAAAAGTTTCAACTAACTTGGAAGGAGATGTGGGAAAACTATGAGGCAACTATAATAATAATTTTTCTCGAAAAACGAACTAACTACAAAGTACAATCTGCACAGTCTGTCCCAGATCCAGTGCGACTGGTCTAAAAAACATACAAAGCGTTTATTAATTTGATTTTTTATTCTTGCTTATTCAAAATAGTCTCCTTTTAAGCCACTACAGTGCAAGAAACGTTCAACAAATTTTTCGAAACATTTTTTATACTCATCCAATGGAATAGTTTTTAGTATGGCGGTCGAAGTCTTTTGGATGACCGAGATGGTACCGAAACGATTTCCTTTCAACACCAATTTCATATTGGGGCATAGCCAGAAGTTGGACGGAGCCAAATCAAATGAATACAGTGGACCAACTGCCTGACTCTCGATATTCTGATCGAACTCATCGAATTCTGGCCCACAATCGTTCTAGAACTCCAAGATAATATTCTGCGTTTACCGTCCGACCTTCTGGGACGAATTTACTGTGAACAATTCCCTTTGAATCGAAGAAAACGATTACCATTGTCTTGATTTTGCTCTTCTAAAAGATATTTTTTTCTTTTGGCTTTTTGGTGACTTACTTTGACCATACCGCACTCTTACATTTTGTTTTTGGCTCGTATTGAAAACACCACATTTTATCATCAGTTACATGCTTCCCGGATCTTTTTGGGACATTTTTAACATGTCTTTGCAATGCTGAACAATCTTTTTGATCGTCTGTCAGAGTGTTTGGCATAGACCTTCTCCTGCATAAATTGTAAAAAAGTGTCAGAAAAACTGAAGATAAATGTGGACAACCATACGGCGTATGACAAAAATTACTATTATACGAGAATTTTAGAAAAAGAAAGAACAAAAGTTAAATATATATAGCAATAAATGCAATATTATTTGCTTGGGAACGATCAAATTATGGTTTTGCCAGCGATTTTTAAATTATAAAGATTTAATAGTTGATTTAGTATACACATGGAAGCGGCTAGTAATAGGATTAGTTGATACACATGTAGATGATTAAATAACGGAAAACTAAATCACCATAGAGGTTTATGAAGCAATAAAAGCAACAACTACAAGTGTAAGAACGGGTGGTATATTGATATATATCAAGAAATACCTGAGCTATGAAGTGAGGACTATCTTTGTTTGCAACTGGCTGTAGCTGACAGTTATTGAATTTGAAATATTTTGATGGAAACATGGTGATCATGGGTGATTTTAATATTGACTACAGTAAAGACAATTTTAAAAGAACTCAAGAATACTGGAGAAGTAGCTGGAGATGGAATAAATACAATCGCCCTGTGAGTGCAAAGAGATTATTAGATGTATTCATCCAATCACTAACGAGCGGTTTATTTCCCAAAGGATGGAAAACATCATATATCATATATTAATGGACAAACTAGAAGCAGTTCGTATTTCCGATGTAGTTAAGAATTTGTTTTCAAGTTACTTAAGTAATAGATCGCAAAAAGTAAAATATAATGGTACAGTATCAAGTGCCACACAAACTAAATGTGGTGTGCCACAGGGAATTTTTTGTTTTATTTAACATCTATGTATGTGAACGATATGTTGACGTGTCTGGAGCGGTGTAATGTGTGCAAGTATGCGGGTGATACGATGCTGTACTTATCCGGTACAAACATCGAAGGCTTGGCAAAAGTCATGAACGAAAAACTTGAAACACTTTTTGTGCGGTTGTGTAGGAATAAATTATTATTATTAAGTTTATGTTTATAGGAAGCAAATATAAGCTATACAATGTCTGGAAAGAAGTAAAATTAAAATAATTATTAATAACGAAAAATTAGAGTCACTAACGCAAATAAAATACTTTTTTTTTAATGTGTGGTGGGTGCTTAGTTGCAGTGACTCCGTAAGCTGTATTACTTGTCTGGCTATCACTGCAACTCTTGCGGTGTAGTTTAGTGTGTGTAAGTTGTGTTTAAATGGCTTTGTGACAGCATCATATCGCCTTTTATGATGCCGCGCTGTTAATCACTTTGCTCCCAACAGCGAATGGCAAGTCGATCCGGGATTAAACTCTCTGAAAAAATGTCACCGTCCCTCCAGAGAATTGAACCCCGGCACCTATCGTCCTCTCACAACAATAATCAGCCGCCTAACCACTGCGGTCATCGACCCGTTACTTAGGCATAATAATAGATGCTTTAAAAAACATTTGAATTGTATAATAACTAAGATATCAAAGAAAGTAGGTTTTTAAGTAGGATAGGTAAAAGCTTATCAGTATACGTAAAATTAATGATATTTAAATCCATCATAGCACCACATTTTAATTATTGTTCCACAATTTTGTTTAATGCTCAACAAAATGCAATACAACAGTTGCAAAAACTACAAAATGAATGTATGAGAATAATATTAAAATGTAACAGATACATACCTATCCAACAAATGTTAGGTACGTTGCAGTTAATGAATGTAAGACAGAGACACAATTAAGTTAGGTCATGCATCACAATATTTAACTGATAATTTAGTTCAAGTAGGAAATACATATAACTATAACGCAAGAAATATAAAAAATTATTATATAAATAGGTATCATCGTAGTCAAATAGCTAGAAATGTATATACAGGGCGCCCGAATTTCGTAGGGACAACATGGGTAACTTTATTATTTGAAGACATAGAGAGGCGGTTAAATTAGCAAAAAGGTGTAGATTCAAAAGCTCACTAAGAATCCATTTTCAAATTTTACTTGTCATGGTTCATTTGTTTAATATTGAAGAAAAACTGAAATCTTCTAATTTCTTTTATTTGCCGTAACTTTTTTGTTACTTGAGATACTAAGATGCGGTTTGAAGCAATTCAGATTGTAATCTAAATACTTTTATTGACGCTTAATAAAACAAATTTATTTTTCGCAAATTTTTAGTAATCTCGCCTAACCTCAAAATATTAAATTGGAATCGTGGAGTTTTTGTGGCTCTTTTAAAAGGAGATTTTTTCCTGAATACAATCATGTATCGCATGATATAGAAATTTTGGCAAAATTTGGAAAATTAAGCTTATTTTGATTACGGGCAGACATCACAAATTAAAGTAATATCATTGACACTTCTGACAGGTTTGTATCATGACAACCGTGTTGTTTTCACAGATAACGGGATAAACGAAAAGTTGTTGACAAGTAAAATTTAAAAATGGATTCTTAGTGAGCTTTTGAATCTACACCTTTTTGCTAATTTAACAGTCTCTCTAAGTCTTCAAATAAAAAAGTTACCCATGTTGTCCCTACGAAATCCGGGCACCCTGTATAAATGGATTGAAATTGTATAACACGATATCAAACAAAATTAACGAATGCACATATATATTTGTATTATTGTTAATTTTCTTCGCTCCCCCAATATTACATGGGTGTATGTTACAAAAGTGAAAAATTACACCCCTTTACTATTACAAAGTTATATGTGGTCTGGGCTATAAAGAACCGTGTTTGGTATAAATATCACTAATACAACGAGTACAAACAGCAAAATTACGAAAGTGTATGTTATTGTCGTCACATGTTTGCCATAACAAAGGTGTATGATTGTTCATGGAACCTTGTACGAAATTAATGTCGAACTAAACGAAAACCAAAGTCCTATTTTAAAACATACACCTTTGTACTTCGCCAAATTATAATACATCAGAATATCAAAGTTGTTTGAGATTCATGGAATTTTGTTGTATTGAGGTTTTCTATACACAGGTGGAACAAATGAATTATAAGGAACTGCTTTTTTCCAAGATAAAATGCGTAGACCGCTCAAAATGCCTTTTTGAGATCAAATATAAAACTTTCTTTCTTGATTTCACTTGATTCGAAGTTCCAAAGTTGTATGATACACGTTTCTAAAAAAATATTTTTTCTTAGGAGTAACAAAGTTGTTGTTTTTTTTCTTCAGCAATTGCGAGAGCCCCTGGTAAATATTTCTTCTCTTTTGTATTTTAACATTCTATTTACATCCAATCGAACCAAAAGGCATAAATAAATCAATCAGAAAAGTTGACCTTTTTAAAATCGCTCTTTTAGAATTTTCAAACTCGATTTTCTCAATTTGAACATTATGTTGCTTAGAACCTTGTAATATTGGACGAGCGAAAATGTGTTGAATTGCTTTTTTTTTATTTAATAAATAGTTCACTGCACCATCTTTATTTAGAGATTCAAAATTTTGCATAGAGTTATTTCTTCCCTTTTATGTATTTACGGCAATTAGAGTGATAAAATATAATTTTCTTTTCAAATATTTCACTTATTCTTCGTCAAAATCAATCTTAATATCAAGTAATTTATTTCTTATAATCAGCTTTAATAAACATATATATATAATAATTTATTTCAAATTTCATCAACCGATACTTATAAGACCTTATTATAAACTAATATTTTATACTCAACAAATTTATACCAAAACATTTAGCCCCACTTATGTTAGAATTATGCTTATACCGCACTATTAAGAACCACCTTGCGACCTGCCAGATACATGTCATCCTTTTCATTTTCGCCAGGTGTTGTGTACGTGTTGTGAAATTTAAAACATGGATGCAGCTGGTACTCATTTAAGTAAAGGCGGACTTGTGTATGTATGTGCATTTCTATCTTAAAGTAACCTTTGCTTAAACTGCTTTAAATTGACTAAATGCATGGGTCGCATTTCAATAGAAAAATTATGATTTCTTCTCATTTAAATAGACGTAATATTTTACACGTAAAGCTCATGTATGATAAGGATTGATATGATTCTAATTATTTCTTAAAGACACATTACAATCCGTCGTTGGATCTTTCATTGTAACGAATTTTAGCTGAGTGTAACAACTGATTTTTCAAATATAATACATATAGAAAGACAATATCCAACACTTAAAATTTTCATCTATAGAACAGTTATGATGGGAAGTGTCAGTTTCTATCGTATTGCAATACATGAAAAACTAGCAGATAGCGTGTTTTGATTGCAAAATAACCTGATCGAACGGTAACCCGAACGAAATTTACTGTACCTAATAGACGCTGGGAAGTAATGAAACGTTCGCCGTAACCGTCCCCACCTGAATTGCACGCCAACCGCACTCTCTCCCTTTATTGCCATCCGGATCGCGTACAAGAAAACAATTCCAGAAATGCCGGAATAATTGCTAATTGAGTGCGGTCATGTCGAAATGGGTCAGTGTAACGAGCTTGTAAAGCGCAATGCGATGACGATGCGAGGCCATCTACATAGACCATTGTTTCGGAATCACGCACGCAAAACAACACTTACTTCGCATTGTCGTCGAGATTACGTTGCTATTATTGCTGCGCGGATGGACGCGAATAATTGTTGAAAATTTTGTTTTCATTGCATATAACCGGACACAATGACTAAGTATCGTTTCAAAAAAATGGTTCTTTGTGAGCGGCTGAATACGAGGGGAAATTTATTTGCATGAAGGAAAAGGATATTTCTTCAAATAGAATTGTTTTTAAATGACGTGTCATTAGAATGTAGTTAATATTTTCATCTTTTTAGATTCCTCACGAATGGCATCATTCTCAACTGATCTACGGGCTATATTCAGCTTTCCTATTTTTAGGTCCTGAATCTTATACAATTGCGTTTTGTTTTTATTTTGTTGGGAAGTCTGTTTAGTGTATTTTATCTAGAGGTCCACAAAATTAGGTGGCCAAGGGATTGTAGTTAAGATAGATGAATCCGAATTTGAACGCACTAAATATCTTCATCAATATCTCGAAGTCATTGACAATTAATTAACAAAAGAAATTGACAAACAATTTATTGATCGTGTGCATTACTGTTGAGTATCCAACACGTATTTTAATTTAATTTACTATACAGTCTTTTACTTTTGCTTTTCCTCTTTTGTCAATTGCTTTTCAAAATGTGTCTAATGCTTTTCCAATGATTCTGTACTAGTAGGCTTGTTTTGCCAAGGAAATTCCTTATTTGACAAATGTGTTTCCGTATTTGTCAATTGAGTTCCGCAAACATTTTACGTGCTTAAATATTTAGTGTATTGATATGGATAACAATGGTCACAGGAGAAGAAATGCCAAAATAAGCAATGAAATACGTACTTTAGTCATTAATTTTTTGAATAGTGGTTCCACGGTGAAAAATGTAGTACAACAATTTTCGGTTTTACCTGATACCGTTAGAAAAATGTATGCAACTTATAGGAGGACTAATAATGTTGCAAAGGTAAGTGCTAGGCATCGACAGTCAAAATTATCTTGAGCTAGAAAGAACAAATTTGCGACTGGATTAACGAGGACTGCCCCATTACTCTGCGTCAGTTGAAAGAAAAATGTTTAAACGAATGGCCACTTCTTCAACAAATATCATTGTCGACGATTGATAGAGCCCTTAAAAGCTTTCACTACTCTTTTAAAATAACGTCATTTGTTCCTGAAAGAAGCAATATACCACAAATAATTCAAGCTCGTTTTGATTATGCCGTGCATTACAATAGAATTATGCTGGAAAGAGAGAAAATTTATTTTATTGATGAGTAAGGTATACAAGTGAACTCAAGAGTTTCCTATGGAAGGTCTATTAAAAGTACTCGAGCATCAAAAATAAAACCCCAATTAAGAGGACGCAATTATTCTGTTGCTGCTGCCATGAACATTAATTCCTTGTATGTGATTCAAATACAAAATATGCTCTACAATGCAGTTCATTTTTCGGAATTTCTTATAACATAATTAACCATTTACATCAGGACGGTGTAGAAGTAACACATCTTATTATGGACAACGTTAGGTTCCAACAAAATGATGAAGTATTGGCCCTCATGGTCATTTACCAGTGTTTCTACCAGCTTATTATAGCCCATTTCTAAATCCCTCTGACAAACTCTTCAGCCAATGGAAACAAATTATACGAAGAGCTCAACCGGCGAACGAAAGTCTTATTTACCAGATTGTTTATAGAGAAATGAAATTTTAAATTAAGTTACATGTGTTAGATTATGTATGTCTTTATCGTAGATACATTTG
Organism: Holotrichia oblita; assembly: GCA_023690525.1. Classification (NCBI taxonomy): domain Eukaryota; kingdom Metazoa; phylum Arthropoda; class Insecta; order Coleoptera; family Scarabaeidae; genus Holotrichia; species Holotrichia oblita. The sequence goes on along the minus strand of CM043015.1, from coordinate 185,327,712 downwards.
AATAAATTCCTTACTCCCTCTAAATATGTATAAAATATGTAATATAAAATAATAGGGGAAAAGTATTTGACATAACAGGAAAGTGATTTGATAAAAGAAGAATCTCATTTGACAAACAAATTTGACGTTTGCAAAACGAGAAAATCATTTGACAAATACGGAAAAGCAATTGACAAAAGAGGAAAACCAAAAGAACAAGTCTGTAAATGTAAATCGGTATTTAACAATGAGTAGATGAAAGCACTTTTATACACTAGTTTCGCCCACTCATTACCATGCAAACAAACGGAGTGAAGGAAAGAAATGGTTTCAAGCTTAATAGATAAAGGAGAAACATGTTAAGCAGGATTAAACAAAAGTAATTGAAAATGTCAAGGTTTAGTATCCAAAACAAGTATTTACAAGAGTCCTTATAGAGATAATTAAAAGAAGTACCGGAAAATTAACTAAAACTTAACTGAATTGTTTTTTAGACTTGCCGTTTATAGTTAACTTGTTTGTTCATCAACATTAATTGTTACAACATTTGTATTAGAAAATAAAAAGGAAATGAAAGTCAAGTTAACATTTTTACACACAGAATTGAATAAGATTTATATTAAAAATTTGTATCTTAGGTCGCTTTTAATAGATTCCATGTAATAAAAGGCGTCATTCAGTCTTAATTTTATGTTCTTCGCGCCTAAGTTTAAATTTATTGTTCCCAATGGAGACTCGAGTTAAGCACTGGTAAGAATTAATTAAGTTTGGAAGGTTTGTGGAAGATCCAGATTCGAAATATTTCAATTTTTCTAACTCATTAACTTAATCTCATTTAGCACTCTCTCATTTTTCTAAATTTCATGTTTTAAAACTTTGTGTTGCAAGATTCAATTTAAAATTCTTTTTTAATGAGTATTAAACTTGACAACGAACTCCTAAAACACAGTTGTTAGATTGATAGTTATCTCTTGTGGAATAACAGAATGAAATATCTGAGTGGTAGTAAATTTCTATATCCTGTACAAAATTTTCGCCCTAGTTTATGCACTGGTGATGTTATTTATTAAAGTAAGAAGTCATTCATACACACTTTGCATTTACTAATTCAGTATGTAAAATACAAAAAAAAGTAAACTCTATATACAGTACAACTCGGATATAACGAACCACCAGTTAGTAATGCTTAAGAAACATGTTCAAACATTTTTATTGAATATATATACATATGTATGTAGTATGTATAAAACTAAACGAGAATATAGATATTTATATATATGTTACATATGTAAGAATCAGTAATTCTAGATTGATTCCTTTTCCCAACAGTTTTTGAAATATTTTTTTCTACAATACTCGAAGAGGCTAGAAAGTTGGCCTTGTCATTTTCTTCAGGCAATGACAACTGTACAAGGCGTTTTACGGTTTGCAATGCTTCAAGAGCTTTCTGTACAAGAGCTTTCTGGTGGGAAATGAATCCCCTACAACGTTTGGTTCGTATTCGATTTCTTCATCACTTTCGTTTAGAATTGTAAAGTCTTCGGTTTGTTCTTGTTCCATTACCGATCTAACGATTTCAGAATCATCAGGGTATTCTGCGACTGCCAACTCTTCATCCATTTTCTCATATTCGTTTAAAATATGCTCTTCAAAATCATAAATGTTATTGTTTTGAACCCATACAGATTGTCTTCATCAGCTTCTTCGACTCTTTGCGTTAAAATCCACTGACGAAAAGGAATGTCAGCTGTGAATCCAGTATCCACGTAAAAACCCGCATGACGGAAACACTTCGAAATCGTTTTTGCAGACACGTTTTCCCAAGCGGTCTCTATCAATAAAATGGCATCAAGCAAGGAAATTTTCATTTCGACGTTTTGATCATCAGACTGAATCATTTTTAGGAGTAATTGTTTTCGATAATACGACTTTAAGCATTTTATAATGCCCTGATCCATGGGTTGGAGAACTGAAGTCACATTTGTAGGAAGAAAAACCACTTCCACCCACTCCAAATTATCCAATTTAGGGTGTGCAGGACGGCTATCAATCACTAAAAGAATTTTTCTTTTGTTCCTTGCAAGTTTTCGATCGCAAGATATATATTAGAAGATTTGAAAAAAATGTCTCCTGTCATCCAGTCTCTTTTGTTTGCTTCATATGATACTGGCAATTTCGGAACGTTTCTGAAACATCGAGGCGTCTTCGATTTTCCAATTACCAAAAGTTTCTTCTTTTCTGAACCGTACATATTTGCACAGACCCAGGCAGTAAGTCTTTCTTTGGAATGCTGTCCTCCAGAGCATTTTTCACCTATAAAATATAGGGTTCAATCGGGAGTAAATATTGCTGTCAACATGTCGACACCGAATACCTAAATTACAATAGTCGTAGACACAAGCTTTCCAAACAAGAAAAAAGACTTTGGTATACGTATCTGGCCATACGGTCATTAGCCAATTTCCTGGTACTTCTTTGTTTACAGCACCAGTTTCACCGTGAATTTTACCGCTTTTTATATTATCCTCGTGATCAATTAAAATTGTGACGTTCCTGCTGCCTCACTGGCGTAATTGAGCAAATTGGTTCGCTTTTTCTTGCAAAATAGGACCACTGATCGGCACATTCTGGGTTCGTTTCAACGCAAAACCACTTGAGCAAAGATTTATCTACGTCGGATCTTTTTGCTTGACGCAGTTTTTTAACTGAAGAACTTACACTTGATTGCACCTTTAAAAATTTGTCTCTTTGAGCCCAAATTGTCGACTTTGTCAAATTGTATTAACGGCAAATATTTCCAGTTTTGTGGATAATGAAAGAGATTTGCGAGAAGGCATTTTGTATGAAAACACAGTGACAACATAACCGTTCGTGTTAGTGTTACTATCGCTTGTTGAGGCACGTAATATTTTGTTCGATAAAGGTCGGTGAACGTCGTTTCCTCGATAGTTCGTTATAGAAGGGTTCGTTTTAGACGATCAAAAAACATGAGAATAATAGGAAGTTTTAGCGGGACTTTAGGATTTGTTCGTTATAATCGAGCGTTCGTTATATCCGAGTTCTACTGTATATGTAAAGCAAACATTTTTTCCAATATGTTCTGAATATTTCTGAAGATATTGTTCCAATATTGGTAATTTTCAAATACACCTTTCGATAACACAATGGCTTTCATCATCACATCGAATATTTCGCGATGTACTTTATTCACATAAAAACGAACAATAAAAGCGTTACAAGTTATACTTGCGCTTGTTTTTATTTCATCGTGAAAGCTTCAATGACCTTATATAAAGGAAGATGAACGTATTTGTAAACAATATATTATATGGATGATACCAGAGAGGACTGGAATTGTTTTATTCAATGCTGTACGACAGGCGGACCCCGCCTTTTAACAGCCGACAATAACGGTTCCTCGTTCGCCCTCGCCCTTTTGTATATGAAACTGCATAAAAACATACTTACCGCCGAACACGATCGCGAAATAATTTATGACTCTACAGTAATGACGGAGACGTTCTCACTATAATCGCTAACATCAGCAAAGATCTGGATTTATATAGATTGCGAGGGAATATCAATGTTGTCTTGCTATTGTTGGTTTATCCGTCATCTTATGAAAAAGTTATAAATTATGGGTTTCTTAAAAATAAGTTTTGTCCTAATTTTGTAAGAAAAAAAACAAATATAATTTCTGCTATAAATGTTTCACAAAACGTAGGTAACTATACTAAGAAATATTTATCCCAATGTAAAAATCGTACAGTTAAAGTTAATGTTAGGTTACTATGTTAACTGCAGAAGAAATTTATAATTTTTTCAAAATGCTCTCCCAGCTTTAATTGATAAGTTTTCATTCAAACTCAGACTGAAACATTGGTTTATACATGGTGGAGTACTGTTTCATATTATTAATTTCATATACTCTTTGAACCGACAATATACTCATAAATAGACTAACCGAGTAAATAATTGCCTGCAAGGTTGCTGTAAGCTATCTACCAGACCTCTCTAAAATGTTAGATCTGTTGGCTCTTAACATAAACGTCTGGATATGCAATATATTTGTCCTACTACTGGCTACGTAGGCTGCTCATTACTAACTGATTCCGATCGGACGGATGTAACTGGGATTTACGATTTTACACATCGATTGCCCCTGAAGCAAAAAATTTTTTAATATAAATATTGAGAGTTGGGTGGTGGCAAATCCTGCTCCTACAAAGCCAATTTTTGGTGTTCCATCATTGTGTTCCCTTGCTTGGGATAAAGCAGCTATCATCAACATAATATCTGGTTTCCAGTGTAGGGGAACTTGGCCTTATGATAGAAATATCTATCACGTAAAAGATCATTTTATATTAGCTCTCCAAACCTCTAGACCTGAAGAAGCAACACTCTCGTCTTCAGACTCAAGCTTTATTTCCCCAATAATTTCAACTGACCCCCCAAAAAAGGATGCACTGCTTTTCAAAAAGATGACAAAAAGAAAAAAAATGAAGCAGTATTAGCGGATGATAGCAGTGAGGGCCTTGAGTTTGGAGATTTAAATGAAAGCGATGAAATAGAATGTTGAAGTCGTACCATAGGTAGGATTTACAGAAATAAGGCTAAAAAATGCTGGCAAGGATTTGAGACACAACAAAGAAAGGATATGGAGTGAAGCATTTCATTAACAGAAGAACAGAAGTAGTAAGTGTGACCATTGTGGAAAATCAACCAAATCCAGTCACCAGAGCAGTCATCCAGAGCAAAATTCGGACAGCACATACATACTTTAATGTAGACTTACTATAATATATGTAGTTTATCGTAAGTTTGAATCGTTTTCTTTTTTTGTTTGTCTAAAGTATTCCTTTATATGGGCTCAGCAGTTTAAAACAGGCAATAAAAAATAAATTAAGAAAACATTATTGATTGTTAATTTGGGAAGTACCTAGATATACATATAACTAAAATGCTACACTTCCGGTTAGAAGCTCCACTACTAGTATCCCAAGTTTCCCCAACTATTTTTCGTGATATAATGAAGCATTTTAGACAAACACTAGATAGTTTGGTTTGAAAAACTTATTGAAAACGATTACATTTTTATAGTCGTAAAATTGCAGGAGCAATGTCGAACATCTTACAATCTTAGAAGTAGGAAATGCACAGGATCAGATACCAAGTTAAGCTGCAAACAAAATTATTGGGTATAAACCATGTCTAAACCAAAATATATAGCTCTTTTTCGAAAACTGTTCATTTTATCGATATTGAACGACAGTACCCTTTTATAGGATATACTTTGGGTTGTAGTATGCCTTTTAGTATCAAAAAATGAGCATTATTGTGTTAAAGCTAGCCTTCTCTTAACTAACTTAGGCGGCTGACTATCGTTGTGGCAGGACGATAGGAGCCGGGTTTGGATTCTCTGGAGGGACGGTGACATTTTTGGGACGCTGTTGGGAGCAAAGTGATTAACGGCATTGTAAAGGGCGATATGATCCTGAAGCCATTTCAGCACAATTTACACACACAGAACTACTTCGCGAGAGTTGTAGTGATAGCCAGACAAGTAATACAGCTTTTACGGAATCACTGCAACTAAGCACCCACCAAATATTAGAAAAACTACATAGAATAAATGTGCTTGAAACAGTCTGTATATGAAATAACATTTTTGAGTTAAAAAGTTAACCTTAAAACACAAACACGAACACAGAGCTTTTAAACATAACTGATGATACAGGTGGTAGTTCTGATGAGGGTAACTTGACTCTTATGTGCTTACTGGATTATTCCAAGGCTTTTGACACCTTACACCATAAATTACTGTCAGCAATATTGTATCATATTGGTCTTGATTCTACTGCAGTGAATCTTCTTTTTGGTCACATTACTGATAGAAAGCAGTGCGTGTCAGTTGATGGCAGTGTTTCCCTATTTCTCCCAATTGTAACAGGTGTACCCCAAGGTTCTGTCCTGGGACCTCTTCCGTATTCTATCTACATATGTCATATTGTTAAGTATATACCTGCAGTTTGCTGTCATTATTATTTTTACACATTGAATCAGGATATAGAACGTCTCTGTACTGTATCGAGGAAACATTCCTTTTGTATAAATCTTTCATTCTAGGATTCCAAAGTAGTCTTGACAACACCTAACTGGATAAGACAGTGCTTGGTTATGTTGTATGCCAATCCAATTGCAAGGTTCCAGTATCGATGTATAGAAGTAAAAAAACTTATCAAAAAATAACAAAATTGCTTGTTCAGACAATACATTGTACATTGAAAAAATGCAGATATAATTTTTGTATTAAGAAATGAACATACATTTTCACACTATACACTTTATAGTATCTAGGTAAATGAGGTTCTGACTCCATATATTTGCTTTGTGGTCGTAGACAAACCCTCTAGGCTATATAATCATGGCGTATATAATCTCTTGGAAAAATATTGAATTACAAATTAAATTTAATACAAACAAAATTTACTCTACCGACCGCCAGGCTTGAAAATACAAATGGACAACACATTTCATCTTGTCGAATAAATCTTTCATACTAATGTAAACGGTCCACCGAGGGCGGTTATAATGGAATAAAATTTACATTTAAGTATAGTGAGTTTGTGGAAATGATAAATTAACAAGTCCTTGTTCCATACATTTGTATTGTAGATACATGAGAACAGGGTTGAAATTTTCCGCTATCGAAACAAAACTTAACGAAGATTTACATTTACACGTAGATTTCAATATTTTGCACATAATATTTGTTTTTCGTATTCATTAATTAATTAAATTCGTATAAATATAAATCTGTTCACTTTTTTGCAATTAATACATGTTTGTGCAAGTGATAACGAGCGATGTTAAATGCGATTTGAATAAAAGAAACTGTTTAGGTGCAATTGTACATTCAAGCTCTAAAAGCTATTGGCTTTAACCATTGGAATAAGCCTATAGGGTATATTGTCACTTTACATTTGATCTACTCTATTTCCTTTATTGCCATAATACATTGCATCCAACATCATTAACCGCGTCTCTATAACACTGAAAGCAAGCAGCTCATGCAGGATAACAGGGTAATATATGGTGTAATCCATTAGCATTAAAGGGATAATTATCGAGTTAACGCCATCCACATTACAAAACAAGGAAACGATTACAGAAGCAGGTCGAAATATCAATGCAAGGGATACAGAATTAGAAACTGTTTCAAAGAAATTAAATAACATTAATACTTTAACTTAGTATTATTAAATATTAGATTGTTTCATTTAATTTTATTTATTTCTTTCTAAACTCGTATGTTAGCTTTAGTAAAATTGAATGTATAAACTAAGTTTATTACTCTACATCAACTACTGCCAGCACGGAAACGACTAATTAATTTGTCGTACAACTACATATTGTTGCAAAGTTTCATTTCGTTTGCTGCAGCCTCCCAAGTCCCCATACTTTTAGGGGTTAAAATTAGTTTACACTTTGATAATTTGATTTGCCTCCAGAATACTAAATTCAATTCGTATCTAATTTAATTGCGCAGGTGTAAATATGCTTAGAATTCAAATTACGTCAACAAGAGAATTTAATATCTGTAATTTTCATTACTGTTCCATTTCCAATTTTACTTGTTACTTGTTTATCTTTCTTTATCTTACATATTCATTATTATCACTTCAAATATTGGAAAAATAAAACTAGATCACTGTTATATTTAAATTTGAACGGAATTGTAACCAGATTATAGTTTCATCGCACTGAGGTGTCCAAATCCAGTCTCTTATTGTAAATAGATTCTTCAGTTGCATCATTTTTCATCATTACATTTTCATTTGTATCATTGTCCTAGTGCTGTTACAATAGGACCAGTTTGCATTTTAGTAACAACAAAAACACTGGTGGCAGCAAAGTCTATCAAGTATAGTATGTATTGTCATAATACAACTGGATGGATAACTCAAGCACCCAATAATATCCATGTAGAAGATACCATTGACTGTTTGTTTCAGGAACAAACGCATGGTGAATTGAATGAATTTTCAACAGCCCCTCATAAAAATATTAGATACATGAAATCATTTCAAAAGAATCAAATTTTCTGAAAGCTCCTCTCAAGTTTAATTAAAACTTTTATGGAATAGTGGTTCTATCCGCCTATTATCTCTATTATATCTATTGACAGACGAGGATCTTACAATTCGACAAGAGATTGAAATCACGAATTCTTAACTTTAAAATTTAAATAACGTTCTCGGATATGAAATCAATAACTCCAATAGTTGTCGAATATCATGTACGATAGTGTCTTGAATCCAGAATGGATGGTTGGAATCACAATAGTCTATGCTAACGATCTGGTGCTGATAATAACGGCAGAAGACTCAAGAGAGCTGATGTTCAAGGCAGATGAGATGCTGGAAAGAATCTCCGATTGGATAAAATTCAGTGAGCTAAAAATAGCGCCTCAGAAATCGGAGGCAACTGTACTGAAGGGATCCTGTACTATAGAAAACTTCTGTTTTCAAGTGCTTGGTATGAAAATCTATCCTAAGTCAGAATTGAAATACTTGGGTGTCGTTTTGGCATCCTTGGTCCTTGTGGCATTGCATAGACTGACCAGCCTGAGTCAATTGAATTATTAGCTTCTTCGTCAGTAATTAAAAATTACTTTGCAAACTCAATTCCTCTTCATTTATGACCAGACTATAAAACGACTATGTATTCAGTAACATGATTTTTAAATTCACATTCAATACACGAATATCCCTTTGCGAGTATCCGTGATAGAGATCCGTGAAATGAAAAATTTGTTTCGTCCATGCAATGTTTCCAAAGTTTAGTACGGAAATTATAACCTTTTCCAAATAAATTTTTGCAGTGCAAGCTTAAATGGAATTCACGTAGAAGATGGCTTTTCTTAGAGAGGGTTAGAGAGGTTCGTTATGCAGATGAAAATCCACATAAATATTTTGTACAAACGCCTGCACAAAGCAGAATATGTTTCAGATTAATGGAAATTTTTATGAATAACTGGAAGGAACTGCAATATTGATTTTCGAGGGGGATCATTTTTAAAATGTTTCAACATAATGTTGATAGTAATAATCGATATGATATCTTTCTATCTAGTAACACAAGTACATACTTCACCTGAAAGTTAATCTTAAAAAATATCCGTCATTAATATTTGTAAAAAGAACAAACAATTTCAACTTTAAGGAATCCAATTCACTTTTCGACTTGAAGCGCGTTCCTTCAGATTGAGGTGATGCCCCGACTCAAAATTGAATTTTGAATGCTAGTAAAACGTTTTAAGTCGAACAACTTCATTAATTTCCGTGGAAAAAGCCTCCATCTAACAGCGACGTGTTCAATACGTAACAACGTTAAGAGGCGAGCTTCTCCGCTTCTCAGGCTCCTTTAAAACAAGTACGTACTCACCTGCATATCTATCTATCTATATATATATATATATATATATATATATATACACGTTGTATCCTGCTATAGTACGACAATATTAAAGCCTACCTATCCATCTAAAGTCGTCCAATCCGCTCGCTAAACGAGCGATTCGGCTGCCAGGTAGCGGCTTTCGTTTAATACATTTTGGCCCGTTTCGCGTTTAAGGTTATGTCGCTCAAGACGGTTTTATCTCTTGGCAGACTGTTCTTCGACAATCGGGTCCGTCGTAAAACGCGAGTTATTACCACCGCCCATCCCCGTGGCTTAAGCGAATCCAGAAGCTTTTCCCACTTGGAAATGCCTAGGGTGCAATAGATGTACAGCTCATTCAGTTTTCAACTTTCCAGAAACTAAAATTCGTCGATTTTCTTTAGCACAATTTAGTGTACAAGTAAAGAAAGCTTTTTTAATATTGTATATAAGTTTTACATTATACAATGAAAAACATTTTAGAAAACAAATAATTATTGAAAATACTTTGAGAATCAATAAGCTACTTAATACGTTTGTATAAAATCTACCAGAACCAACTTCAAGCGTTTCTGAACATAAAACGATAATAATTGAGATTTTTTTAGCCATCTCTTTAATCGTTGAATATAACCGACGTGCGGTTTCACCAGGCCGGGGCCAAGGTTCATGTACGTAACTAGGCAAAGTTTTCCAGGGCTATTGATCTTCAGCAAAGGTGATTAGCTGATACGTTCGCTCAAATTAATAATAGAGGGTTTAAATATATAATATTTGTGAAGATATAGGTAATGTACTGATTGGTATGATGCCTCGGCTATGGTGGTTATCTCTTATTCTCTTTATTTTTGAAGACGTTGCTCTGGCGCAGTATGCACAGTGATCGTTTCGATTAGCATATAACTCTGTGAACAAATTTATAATGCTGCTAATGCCATTGGCATCTCTTATCAAGCTTATTAAGGAAAACCCATCCATTTCCGTGCTCGACGTATCAACTCAACATCAAACACATTACGAATGACAAATGAGTAATGTGCAAATATCTGCCAAACATTAAGCTGATTGATAGTTCATCAGTTCATGTGAACTTTATCTAAAACATTAACTGCAAAACCCAAAATAACATAAATATCGTCCGATACGGTTTTGTGAAGCCTTAGAGGTTCTTGATAATACCAAGGGGTAAATTGCTAACTGTGAACGAAAATATAAAAGGAAATCGTGTTAAAGATGAGCAAAAAAAAGTTTCAAAATCACTTTTTAAAGCAAGGCAAGTATGCAAATTTGAAATCTAATTGGCGCAGTTAGTACAATAAAACTGATGTTGGCATTGGTTGAAATGTTACTGAGAGTAGTGCTATGGTATTGTTGAGCAGATGAGTTTGAAAGAATTGGTTTGATCAACAAGTTAATTAATTAAATGAATTGTTAACGTTAATAGATTTAAAGAAATAGGTGACTATCTACAAGAAATACTCACATAGAGCAGTAAGATATAAATAGTATCTGCCAGGTTTTGGGTTTATATTTTTACATATTACACAGATAACACACCTGACTTGAGCAATTAACAGGGATTTCTGCTCGTAGAATATTTTTTGCGAATTAATTTAGAAATTAAGTCCCGGCGAAAAGGTAACGTCACTTGTAAATTCCCTTTGACTTTAGAGTCTTTAGCTCATTTGATTTTAATTCGAAAAAAACTGAAATCAAGTAATTAAAATACAGGAAGCTTTAAATCTGAAAGGGCTGTATTTACTTTACCCGTTCTTGGTTCGTAATTCTCCTTACAGCTGCCTTTTTCGTCGTCGATGTTTTTCGTTATTCGAGTTGGTGGTACTTCCTCGTTACAATTCTCCTCGTCTGAAATAACATTGATATTAAAAACGAAACCGTGCCGAGGTTATGACGAGTTTATTGTTTTGAAAACGGCAAAAGTTCAAAAAGCCGTATCAACGTAAATTGCTTTTTTGATATGGACGCCTACTTCAGTTCTATAACCGAAGAATATGAATAGGTGGTTTTTTCCCATTAAATATTCACAACGTAAATACAATTTTATATAAGTTATAACTACACTTCACCAAATTATCTTACTTTTATGGTAATATGTATATTAGAATATCTCGGTTGATGTTACAACAGATACTAAAAAATCTTTTAGAGGTGAGAGTTCATCGCGTAGTTATTAATAACTTGTTTTATAGATATAATTTATTTTCTACCCCCAACTCAACTTCTTGATCTAAAAAGTGATAATTGGAACTAAAATTTTATTTATTATTATTATTATCTACACGTACTTTTAATAAAAAAGCAAAAAACACGTTTATTTTTAGATTTCCACAAGATACAGAAAGGTACATTTAATTGCTAAAATAACAAATAAATATCACAGAATTTAATTTATTATTTATATTTATATTGCGGCAAAGTTTAAACCATAAAAGATCAAAGTGTTGGAAAACACTGTCCCTTCAGTATGTTATATGCCGTTAAGGTTGAAATGTACTATATAAAGAAAATCGAGCCTTTTCTAAACAGTTCTTTGAATTAAATTATTATTTTCGAGTAGCATACAAGATCTCCTATAACTCGTCCCCAACTGAGGACATTGGACATGGCGAACAATACTGGTGTACTGTATAGAAGTTCATTTATTGAAAACAAAAGACAAAAGAGTTGGAGTTTCCTTTGTAACCATTTCTTATACCGGTCAAATGATTTCTTGTTACTAATCAACAGAAAATACTTAAGGTGGCCCAAACAGATATCTTCTAATGGACAAACATCCACGCGGTTTCTTTTTAAGGTATTTAGAGATGATATGGGACTTTTAGTAATGGAGCGACCTCGTTTCCTGTTAATTGATTTATCCTTTTTGTGAGCATTTTGGCTGCAGATCCCTAAAAGTAAAGCAAATGAGGCATCTTCTTTTTAGAAATCTTTAATTGCCATGGTATTTTCTTGTATTTTATCCAAGCATTTGCACATGCTAAATGTATTACATGAGCAAGTAGTGTGTCCATTTTTTTTGATATGATAAATGTGCGATAAATTGTTAATAACAAGTCTATCTTGTCGGTCTCTCCTGTGTGTTGATTGTAAATTTGGCTTAACTTCAACATTTTTTTTGCAACTTTACCCCATCTTTTGTAGACATCTGTTTTACCCGCAACCTTGCTGGTAACAATAAATACCGAATCATGAGAAAAAAGAACGAAAAAGGTAAATTAAACTTATACGGATGAGCTGCGAGGTTCAATGGGCGCTCCAGTGCACAAGGAAAGGAACACTTTTGCTTACAATTTCATCTAACAACTAGTTGAAATAACCCGAAAAATAAGAACATTACGTTTCACGTCTGATTGCCGTCTTAACTCGACTCTCTTAACTCTACAGAGAGAATGACATGCGCCTTTGCTGACGCGCAAAAGAAATAAACAAATTTAAAAAAAAACGCAAATAAATTGTTAGCGCAAACAACATCTTTCTATCCAATTCGATGCAAGTACCACTGACTTATTGTCATGCCAATTTGTTATTATAACTTCTTACTTATAAGTTGCTCACAACAGGCTCTACCAACCTTTTACATGTCAGCCGAAAATGATAAGTTATTGAAGCGCTCTCCTGCTAGGACAATGGCAATTTTGTGAAATATGTAAAATAGTGTCGAAACATCCATAAATAGAATTTGATAATTCGTAAAGATGATGAGGAATGCAGCCAGCATCAAACAAACCATTCTAAATTTTATACTATTAGAGGGTCTATACAAATTAATCTGTTGTACAGTGGATATTTTCACTGTAAACATTATTCAGCTAAATGCTTTAACCTTTAGTTTTCGAATTTTATTAAATTCATATTCAAAAGGTAAATCTACTAAGTACAGCAGTCAATGATACATTTCTATGATAAGCAAGTCCCACCAAAAAACCTCGTAAATATAAAATTGTGAAGCAATTGAATATATTAAAGTTGGATAAAATTAAGACAGTTCGTAAACTTTTGTGAATGTTTAAAAAATTAAAATGAAATTAAATGAATTAAGGTTGGGGGAGGGGAGAAGGGGAAGAACGAATGTAACTGGAAAGAGTAGATTATGTTTCTTTGGGGGAAAATGGTCAAATATTGAAAGTTACTAGATTTAGCAACAAAGTAGAAGGTGGGTGGAAGTGTGGGAAAGAGTGGGAAATTCAAAAAGAAATCTAATAGGAATCAATAATAATGATCGTGGAGTTCAAGTCGGCTGATTCGGTATTATTAACATGTGAAGCCATTTTATTTATATTAAATAATAAGCTATAAATATCACTAAGATTATCCATGTCAGTTCTGAAATTCATAGTGTTACTTACAGTTTGTATGAAGTACATTTCTAAAAACGACATTTACTATAGTTATTCTCTGGTGCAATTATGAAAGTGCCGTCAAAGACAATTGAATGGCCACTGTGGAGACAATCCATCAAGTCTTTCCACAGTACGCGCTTAAGAGCTCTGTTCACTTCTGAAAAAGATCACGACAAGATGATCGATGAAACGTCAAGTACCACAACTTTTCTACACGGCAGAGAACCCGAGAACCGAAGAGCGGCAATCTCTTCTATAGTTGATAGATGCAGATTTTTAACCATTAATACCGATATATACGAGTTCACAATGGGCTACAAGGGATGTAGCAGATGATGTTGAAATGTTTGAAATAATTTTATATTGACGAGGTTCTTTGGTAGGACTTGCTTCTTTCTTCATTCTAATCGTAAATTTTTAGGATTACTATTGTATTTATGATTCTATGTCTATTGTATTTATAGATTTGCCTTGTGGAGGTGAATTTAATAAAATTCGAAAACAAAAGGTTACGATAAACGAGCCTTATTTGTTTGTATGAACTAAGATATCACTGCCTGCTAACCTCATTAGTTTTAGTATCATCTAAATTTTACGCTGAAGCTAACTTAGTAACAGCGTAGTGGCCGTACAAGCTTAGGAGATGATGAGTGTTCGGGCGACTAGAAACTGTAACCACTCACGATAACATTGCTAAAGTTCACCAAATAATGCTAAACGATCACCAAATTAAAATGAGAGAAACACCAGTAGTTATGAAGATGTCAAAGAAGATAACCATAGAGTTATCTTAATCGATTATCTTCAAACAGAAAAAACCGTTACCGGAGCATACTATCATCACTACTCATCATTTACTTGACAAGCTAAAGGCAGAACTACCCTCCTTACGCAGATCTAGCGCCAAGAGATTTCGTTTTATTCTCTAATCCAAAAATTGCGCTCGGAGGACAGAGATTTTCGTCAACTAAGGAGGCCATCACCTTCGTAAATAGCTGTTTTGCAGAGATAGACGCCGAGTATTATTCAGACCGGTTGAAGAGATAGGAACATCACTGAGAGAAATGTGTATACACATACACATCACACACATACATACACTACAAGGAGACTATGTAGAAAAATTAAAATAAATTTTAGGAAAAAATGTCTTGTCTCTTTGCTAGGTTGGAAACTTGTTAGACCACCCTCATACATTCACGAATACATTACTTTTTCAAAGATCCTAGAGAAAATGCTAATCATCCTAATGTGTATTCAATTGGTTTAGATGTCCTTCCTTAAGTGTCAGAAGTGACAACAGAATGCTTATGTGCTTGAGGAAAGACATCACTAATAAAAATTTCATTAATAATATGATGCAGAGGGTCTATAACAGAATCGATACATGCTTTAATTACAACTATGGGAACCTCATATGCTTTCGTAAAAACTTAGTAGACACACAAAGTGGACTTAAAACCTGAAAACTGTTGAGCTTAATGATTCAAAACACTAACAATAGGTGCAGTATTTGTTAGAA
Source organism: Holotrichia oblita (assembly GCA_023690525.1). NCBI lineage: Eukaryota > Metazoa > Arthropoda > Insecta > Coleoptera > Scarabaeidae > Holotrichia > Holotrichia oblita. Next base: position 185,312,409 of record CM043015.1, on the reverse strand, counting down.
CAGTGTATACTTCCAAGGGAAATATTGATTGGATTTCAATCCCTATAAAACTCCACCTGAAATATCCTTTAGAGCTTATAGATCAATTACTAGGCAGGTATTATACGTACATATACACGCAGTAATATTGTGCAGGTACAATAATTGACCGTAACATTACACAACGTAACAATGCCTGTATACATATACCTAGTTTAGAAATCTTCCATTATCCAATTATAACGGTGTTTGCCATGTACCAATTAAGTCTCTATTTGTTTGAGTTTACCTGAAACAATACCATGGATAAGCGGGATTATTAGTTAATTAAACTTATCTACTATGAGTTTGTATATTTCGCAGAATTGTATGCCGAGTTATGGAGGTAGACAGTAAATAAACGACGAACTTCATATTATACATTGACAACCTGAAAACGTCCTCAACGTGTTCGTATAGTAAAAGCCCGTAGACGTTCCATAAAGAAAATGAAGCCATAATCACCTAGTTAGATTCGTATTGTTTCAAATAATCTGGTTATTATATCTCACTTGATTTGGAGATTTTCGCTCAAATACACACCGCAGTTACGGCATAAAGGTTACTACAGCGCAAAGTTGAAGTATCTATTTAGACTCTGCATTGTTTTAGGTTCACTAATTAATGCGAAAATCGATTCACTTGTTTCCTAGCTGTTGTGTGTATATTGGGCGCAGTCAAACATATTTAGCGCTACAGTTTTTGTGATCACATTTGAGAATTAACGCAATCGAGTGTACTTATATTAGTATTCTTTAATATTATTTCTTAATTAGTCTAAGAGATACTCATGTGTCATCATTACATTATTAAGGTGAAATGAAAATATAGACTAATGATTCTCAAATTTTTTGTCCTCTATTCGTACAAATATTTTTTTCTGTGGTAATTAGTGAAAGTTCTTTTGTGTGAAAGATATGCAACCAGACTGTACCATTTTATAAATAAATTATTTCAAGAAAATTAAAAAAAGCACCTTTTACATAATCATATTTTTAAAAAATCTTTGTATCTTTTGTCATCGATCTTTAGCAGGCAAATTTATTAATCTCCGGAGACATTGCTTGAAAGCAAAACAGTTCTATATTGTTCTATATTGAGGACGACCTTATGTCTCGTCATATCATAGTAACAGGAATCCTTTCCTGTCACTTTTGTTTACATATCTCAGACTAAAGAGTTAAAAAAATCGAATGCTATTTATAGCTAACTATTATTTTGGAAATTATCTAAGTATTTACCTGCGTTAAGTATGTATGTCATCTAAATATTTACCACGAAACAATATCATTAGATTGGAAAACAAATAAACCAGGATTTCATATATTTGCCGGGCAACATTTCGCGAAAAAGTACATTAAAACTGTAATTTTTTTTCGGAGTTAAAGTTAATTACAAAAGAGGAAGAAACAAGGCTAGCTACGGCAAAATTAATTCAGCAATAAACATTAATTATGATTATTGTAGCTGTTAGGACGTTACGGCTTTCGTCATATTTCCCGTTTTTCCGGCTACGTGAAAGAAGTAGAAAACTTTTGTCATTTACTCTCGTGCTGCATGGATTTGGTAGATATGGAGGATTAAACAAATAATTTTTGTAGCGAACCTTCGCTTATTTAGCTAATTTGTCCAAGTAGAAGTTGTACACAATGGTTTTGTTAATAGGATGTGCTTGTATTTTCTTTAAAGGAATTTTTTATCTTTTACTTAAAAAAGATTTGTTTTGCAGATAAAAATAATTACAGCAGTAAGACAAAAATGAAATAAGTATGAAATCATATAAAATATGTTCTGTTCTGAGAGCAAATACTAGTGCATGTATTGCATCCTGTGACTTCTTTTTTATTTGAAGCTAAAAGGTATCCGCTGTACCATTCTCCATTTCCCCAGAACTTATGTAACATCCTATGATTTAATTTCGAATGCAACGAAGAAAACCATTCACAACATTTGTTGTGTTAGATGTCCTTCCGACAGTGAAATTCTTCTTTCGAAATTCGAAAGACTGTAAAAGAGTCACAGAGATATCAGGTTTCAATTAGCTATAATATTACAACTTTATCTACTTCATGCTAAAGTAGTATACTCTTTAGTTAATTTAATTGCAAGATCCTATTGCAAATTGGATGGAACTGAATTATGTTGTGTCTAAGACATAAACATGTGTTTTATAAGAAAACGGTTATTGTTTCTAAAGGGATAATTATTCTGTCAAAGGTGCGAAAGCCAATAGAAACTTTTTACAAGAATAAAACAGGTTAAAGCTGAATTGATTTTTGTGGTAACTCTCTACCTGACGTTGACGTAATTGTAGTCCTTGCAATTTTTGCAACCGACTTTTTCCTTAATTATGTTAAATTTGTACTAGTAATATCATGCAGTTTATGCTATGAGCCAAGATAAAAAAACTCCATTTGAGGAATAAATAAAAAAGGACAACTTTTATGTATGTACATACATGATATAAAATTGGAGGCTCTTTTAGCTTGCTTTTCAAAATAGAATCTTGTGTTATGAAAAAACGATTCAGAACCTATTCTTTATTTTAGTGGGGATAGGAGAAGTATTTTGCAAAAACAACATTTCTGAAAAATATAACAAGTTTTGCAATGACTCGACATTTTCATTTGTCATTCGTTAGTCCCACTATTCCAATTTTGAAATAGTTGCTTCAATTTTTTTCCCACTCCAGAACAATTTATATTAACTTCTAACGATCTGATATACAGATTAATGAGGTAGTCAAAAATGATGGACAAGTACGTTAATTTTCTACGATACTCAAAGATTTCTTGATGAGAATTTTTTAGAGCAGCAAAATCTGTTACGATCAACCTCAAGTCATCGCGTAACTCCTAAAATTGTATCAGTGCTATTGCAGTTTACATTTCTTTGCATACTTGTGAGGAAGGTTGTGAGTTCAATGCACTCTCTTAATTAAATTCTCAATTTTGTCCGTTGTGTTTTCTTCAGTTACTAGAACTTTTTCCTTACCAATGCTTGCAGATATGTGGTACTATGATATGATACCACTCAACAGACAGTTTTTAGGCTACATCGATATTCATTTTTTTACATTACAGCCCATCAATTTTGCAGCATGAATTAAATGTTGCAAAATGCACAAAAAATGGTGACCAGTCTTATCAGTATACATAGAGGTTACAACAGGTACAAGTCCGTGTGCAGAGATCAACAGATTTATTTTCTTATCTTTCAATTCCTGAAATATTTCCACTTATAGGCATGGTCATTTATATTATTAGTATTTTGACACTTATTAAATGTCAAAATATAATATCATATGTTCTGGAATAAATTGGTATTTAATTAATTGTTGTTTTGTTGACCTATAAGTGGAAATATTTCAGGAATTGAAAGATAAGTTCATAAATGTCACAAAATAGATATATTAGTTATATTTTCTCGAATATTTTTTATTTCGAAATTAATAATTAATTGCGACTTGAACATGTCTGTCAAAGTCCCTAAAAAGACCAAGCTGAATTTTTTGAAGCAAAATAACCACTAACCTGTGTTTCTACGTCGCTTGCGTTAATAAATTTGCGTTTTAACATATCATTTTTCAAATTTCGAAATAAATAATTCATCATTTTTTATTAACATTTCCTTTATAGGCTAGACAATTGTTTCGCAGAAATTATTAATTAAGAAGGTTCATGTAATATATTTTGATGACAGATTTACCCAATTTGAGATAGTCACTATGCACGATCCCGTTTTTATTCCGGAAAACAGTAGCCACGATCTTTTTGAATGTCATTTTGGTACGCTTGACCTCTGGCGATGGCTGATCAGGAAGCTGCCATTGGGAAGCTGAATTTTTGGTCTGTGGTGGTTCGTAGTAGACTCAAGTTTCAACGATAATTAGCAGATTGTCCAATAAATCATCCCGTTCAGCACCATACTCGTCTAAAATCGATTGAGCATCATCAACTTCTTTTGCTCATTATAGAACAAATTGGGCACCCACTTTGCCAAGATCTTTCTAAACTGAAAATGCGTTTTAGTAATATGTTGTAGGCATCCTTTTGATTCGCCGAGTTCAGGAAAAACTGGAGCCAGTGATATTTTATATTTTCATTGGACCAGACCAGATGATGGCTTTTAACAATCTGGGATTAACCGAATTTCGAGGTCGTTCTTCTTTCGTCTGCGTGGCGGTATCTGTACTACCTTCTGTAGAGGGTGCAGCTGCAATGGCTTTCAAACTTTATGGGTAGTTAATATTTGTAAATCTTTTCTAAGATAGTATTATTACATTGTTGTGTTTTCCAAATAGCGAATAATATGCGATCAACAAACTTATCCTGAGATACGCCACAATTCCCCGGTCAGAACTCGATCTCCGCAACTCTGGTCTGCCACTACCAAAGAACCACCGGAACATTCCAAGTAAATATTTTTGTTTTGAAAGAAAGGTAGATAAATAATAAGTCACTTCAAGAGGAAATCCGTTACGGACGAAGTGTGGGACTCTAGGACGGGTGGTGCAATATACTGTATACCCACTAAAACCTCCTGCATCTGCAGCCTCAAACACACCCAGAACCGTCGTGAAACATATTATTAGGTGCATTCGGTGAGCTATTTTGAGATCATCATCTGGATGGCTCCCCAATTGGCTGTTGTTTCCACCATCCTGGCTACAAGAGTCCCCAATTTTAGCAAAGGTTTCCTCCCTCAAGGAATCCCACATTTGGCACACAAAGATGGTATGTTCTACGATGTCCGTCTCTCCGCAGTAAATACAGGTGTCAGTATCATCTTTTTTAAATCTCATAGCATACGATCTGAAGACTCCATGTCCGGTTAAGGCCTGTGTTAAGTGGTAATCCAATCGTCTATGCTTACAGTTCATGCTCCTGCCAGGTCCAGATGGTGTTGTTTCTAGCCCTTATCTTTATCTCATTCATGTCCCCGTTTCTATCTTGATGAAAATATATTCTTTCTTTGACCCACAGGTCAATCGGCACCGTTCTTGTGATCACCTGGAGGGCTTTTCCGGACGCTGTTCTGAACGCCGACGCCACATGTAGAAGCATAACTCTCTGCAGCCTTTGTAGCTGCCTATTATATTTTTCTATATTCATGATCTTGCCCCATACTGGGGCCCCATACAATATAATGTTGTTCATGGCGCTGCACAGCAAGGTACGCTTCAAACTATCCGGTCCTCCTATATTGGGCATTAGACTGGTCAGCCTGGCAAGCTTCTCCTCTGTCTTGATGATGACTGCTCCCACATGATGTCCAAATTTCATCTTTTCATCAACTGTAGTCCCCAAGTATACTAAAAAGCTAACATGCTCTCTCCTGCGTCTTTCTTTTATTATTACCGCCTCCGTTTTTTCCGGTGCAAGAGTCATCTTATGTTTCCTGGCCCATTCGCTAATTTGTATAAAACAGGTGTTTGTATTTTATATTAGCGCTTCCTCGTTATCCGCACCTACTATCAAGGCTAGGTCATCGTCATAAGCAATGGTGACTGCATTTCTGGTCAGTTCTAGCGAGAGTACGTCGTCGTATAAAATATTCCACAGTATCGGTCCAAGTACGGAACCCTGCGGGAGTCCCATGTTGGTCTCTAGGGTTTCTTTTCTGTCTAACATTATTCTTCTGCCGGTTAGATAATTTGTTACGAAGTCGATAAGGTAATCCGACATCCCTCTTTCATGCAGCTTTTCCACAATTAATTTGCCACTAGCTAGGTTAAAGGCATACCTTATATCTATAGTAATGAGGACACACCGTCCAGTTTTAAGTCCACTTACAGTTTCAATTACCGTTTGCACCGCTTCTACGCTTTTTTCCTTTTTCTTCTCAACTTATTATAATATAATGGCTATTCCTTTTAAACATAATCTATAAATTTGTAAATGTCAAATCAAGTGCAATTCATTGCAATGGCTAAAATGGGTTAGTGAATCATTTAGAATCACGCCTATAAAATATAACACTGCTTATATTATTTCTAGTTTGTAAGTTAGGCGGTACTATTGAATTGCTTTCTCTGCTATAAATTCTAAATTTTCAACCCTTACAAAGTAATAGTAATCTGCACGTATAACTATATTCCAATAGGTATTGAAAATATGGTAAACCTGTATGTAATCTAGCAATAACGTAGAAGATTAAAACTAGTATAAGAGTATATCTCAAGGTAAGCTCAACAATTTCAGACATATATAACTTGATCGAGTATACTATAAACATAATTTAATGTCGTCGTAAATGTACACGGTCGTCAATTTTTTGCCGTATAAAGATTTTATTTGTTCAGCATGGTTTACTTGATCGATACGAAAATTAGATTTCGTAGGAATTTCACGGATTGCGATTATCAGATACGTAGCGTCGCGACGACTTTTTTCTCGGGCGTTTCCAATTCGTTACGTCCGCTGGTCTTGTATGCGAAACGATAAATTTTCGTGCAAGTGTTTTTAAACTGAATTTAGAAGACATCGATAAACCAATACATTCCCGTAATACTATAAAAACTGAAATAAATCTGAATATACAACTCAAACTTAAGTCTGCATTTGAAAAGCTTTATAGCAATTTCGAATGGTTCTAGCTTACACACCTAGTCTGAATTGGAAACACCCCCAAAAATATCGGTTCTAATATAGAAACCTAACAGGTTTTTTTTTTTACAAAATTACAAATTGTTGTACTGTCATAGCTGGTAATCTCTTTATATTTATAATAAATTCATCTGACGAATTAATAATATTTTTATTATTTATTATTGAAATAATTCTCTGTTCTTCATCTGTTAAATATATTTAATCATACTTTACTACTTATTTTTTAAAAGCGGTGTACAAAACTTTTAAAATTATTTGAAGAAACCGTTTATGAAAGACTTTTCGAATGCGCAAGAATTCATAGTTCCGTGTATTAAAGAACGAGTCGAAACCAAGTCTATTTGAAATACATATCGGCACAAAAGATCGCAATCCCTTCATGTTGCGGCGGATTTATCAAGATAAGCACCCTCGAACGCGAAAGCAATTCTCCAGAGTAGTGCTTCAGTCCTTTCAGTCATATTGGTAGAGGTAATTCGACCGTCCTTAGATTATCAATAGACCGCAATTAATAGAGATACTATATTAATAGACAGGCGTACGCAGAAAGCGTACACAAAGTCCTACGCAACTGTTAATGACATCCTCTGGAATTTCAGAATTGTTTCTATATAATACTCTGCTGCTTACAAGTATCGGATATATCCTTTGTATTTGAGTTGCTCTTTTTTGTGGATTTAGCTTACCACCAGGTCAAGTATTCGAAAAAGGCTTCACAACAATAATAAATAGAATTTTGTATTTTTTTTAACTTATTGACTTGCAAATATACTTTGAGAAACAATTCCAAGCATTCCAAAAGATGACTGGTTTTTACGTTGTGGAAACTGCGGTTGCAAAAGTGCATTGATTATGGATTATTGCAGGTGATTATTTTGAACATAAATAAAAACAGAAAAAAGACAGATAGCGTGCCTCTCGTATATAGTGGGACACGGTATATAGTAGGACATTGCATTTTTCAACTACCAAATATTTATCTATCACTACCGCCATCGCCAGTTGGATATGAAACGTTCGGTGTCTCAGAGGTGTAACAGTTGTGAAAAGCAAATTATAGTATATTATTTTATACGGAGGAAAAGTGATACTTTTCATGGCGCGCTCGTGTTTAGCAGCCGAACGAAGTCTGTAAAAAATTCAAGACAGAATCTTACGGAAACAATGGAAAATAGCCAGTTAGCCCACATAGAAAATGAGATAGCTATGAAAAATGGCATTAATGATATTACAAAGAATGGACTCGCAATACGATTAGCAGCGATCAAATTTGGTGTTAGCAAATCAGCCCTTCATCGTAAGGTTTTGAAATATAACACCTTTAGCGGTGAATCCCAAAACTTTAATTTCACAACACGGTTTTAAATTTGTATTTACAATAGAGAAAGAAAATCTTTTAAGTGAAAACCTACTACAGGCTTCTAGAATGTGCTATGGATTAACATTTAAAGACACCCAAGAATTAGCCTACCAATTGGGAATCAGGGGCAATTCATTTTTTATTATTTGATAATTAAGCATTGGAACAAACACCTCCGCAGTTATTGTATTTTCAATTTCAAAATACAACTTGGCATGCTTAATTACAAAACAATAAAATATCTATTAAGTGCCTCTGGATGCTCTGGTAATTAGGCATTACAATATATACTTTTACAATTATTGCTTAATTAACTTTATTGATTAACAAATAAAAATACAAACCACGCTTTTATATGCAACCGTATTCAACGTTTTCCGAATGTATTTAACAATTAACTTCAAAAAGCGGTAAATTATTATTTAAAAGTTAGTCGTTGAATTTATCTAATTCGTCAACTAACCATTTAAGCTTGCTATAAATTGAAAAATTGTTGTTTAGCAATATTTACAAACATCGCATTATTTTATTAGATTTCAAGTTCTTTAGCGGATCTTTGCTCAAAATGACTAAAACATTACTCTGTCTGCTCTGGTGACATTATAGCTTTTGAAAGAATTAACAATGGCATTATGCCTGTTCATTTCTATGGATGACTAGATGGATTAGTCTTGATGATTAAATAAAATGTGGTACAATGGAGGCCATTAATTAGGTTTTCAATACATTCATACAGGTCACAATTTTGGCTTCTCCAATGTTGCACTACAAACAAGTGTGCCAGTAAGCTATCTAGATAAAGGAATAAAAATTAAGTTTTAAATAATGATTTCTCTCCGTTGCAAAACAAATTTTATAATTGTTGGAAGAAGCATGTATATATTAGATAATTTTTAATACCAAAACTTTTAAGAAAATTACTTTCTTGGTATATGTGTGTGTAAACTTAGAGACGATTTCTTTCAAATGATTTTGCAGCGACAAAGTCTAATTGCCTACTAAACTTTAAATGAATAAACCCTATTCGTTCAGTATGCAAAACGAATTAAAACCGTTCACGCCTCAGTACGCTGTTACTCTAATTGAAACCATTATTTTAGCAGTAGCAGTATTTGCGCATTCCATGCAGATTTCATTCACACAACCAATTATAAATAAGTTTTTAGTCGTAGTTTTTTTTTTGTATCGCAAGTAATATATTTAGGGCTATATTTTATTTTAGATTTAAGATTTTACAAATTCCAAACCAACCCCTCCCTCTATCCCTCCCCACTTGCACTCCATATCTGAACAATTTTTCAAACAAGATTTCGTGACAAACACATTCAAAAGCTCGCTAATAGTCCAGGAAAAGCGCAACCACAAAAATAAAACCATTATCTAAGTCTTGAATTAATTTATAGTGGAGCTCACTAAATGCTGTAGCAACACCTCTACCGGTCACATAACCATATTGATGGGGTGACAGCAGCTCATTTAAAAAAAATATGCCGTTAGTTGCCTTGTTAAGGGACTTTTCATGATTCCTTTCTTAAATAATGGCTCTATAATTCATAAAAATTAAAGCGCCATTGCTAGTAATACCCGCAAGAAAAAAACCACGCTCTAGTTGCAGATATGTTGTTAAATACATAAGATACATCTACTTCTAAATTATCAATGCCATTAACAGTAGGAAAAGTATTCGCTACCATCTTATCTAGAACTTTTTAGTCATCAATAATAATTTCAATTTTCTATTTGTGTTTCGGCTCTCCCCTAATTTTGGATATTAATCCCCACATTGCTTTCGTTTTATTCAACGCTTTTCCAATGTTTAGGTCATTTTGTTTTTGGCGTTCTTCAATTAACGCTTTATTGCATTGTTTGTTTATTTCAGTATATATAAACATTCACAGATAAAAGACTCAAAAATATAAAACGTGACACAAATGATTGCTACACATGGAAAATTGGTTTGTCACAGCTTCCAAGTGAAATACATTCTCGTTGAATCGTCGAATTCTAGGACTGTATCTTTCGATTGAACATTTCTGGACAATGTGAGCGTGTATTATTTAAAAATTAGCGTGACTGCCTTCCAGGTAGGATATACAACAGCAAATTATATGGGAGACATGATAACCGATCTACATACATATATAGTCAGGGTGTAGATATTTTTTACTTTTTGGAACTTTTTGCAAGGATATTTTGAGGAGATTATGGCTCCTGCCCAAAATTCATTATATACTCGCTGGATATTTGCTAATGAGATAATGCTCATTGCCGGCTGCTTATCCTCATACCATGTGCTCTCTCTAATAACCGTTAAATATACGATGTTAAATACCGTTAAATATACTACCTGAAACAAATAATAGCACAATTTTGGAAATGAGGTGGCGTAGGATTGATAGTGGCTTTCATCGCATTCATTTTCGCCTTCTGTAATCCGTTCCAGTGTAATATGTCGTAGGAACAGGAAAAAAAAGAGATGGATTCAATGGGTAGGTGGTCAAGATCCGAAACGCATAAATTGGAAGATGATTTTCAAATATGAAACTGTTTGGGCAAGTATGATTTACCAAGTGTAAGCACCTGGCAGAATTACGTTTTACTCGCTAAAATGGCAATTATCTTGAGGAGTTCCATAAAAATATCCATCCCTTTCCAGGGCAAGCGTGGATAACTTTCTGGGCTATCATTCTTGTAGCTGAAGGATCTTGTGGTATTGTTAATCGCTTAGTAAAAAAGCAGAAGATACATGTGATTTATATGAGAGCAATAACTAATGCACAAAGTGCTTTTGTTACTTCAGTTGTTTTAGAGCTTGTATACGAGGGATAAACTACCATTATTGAGAATTGATCAATCTAGTTACCGTAAAATGGGGTCAATAGGAACACTCTGGAACATTCAAAGGCTCTTACAATTAATAACAAAAACAATATCACTTTAACAACCATTGGAAAAGTCCGGCCTATGGTTGTACTAAAGAATGGTGTATTTGCAAAAAGAATAAAAAAAAACAGTTTTTCCGATAAACATTCTTTTATGGTTGTTTTTATTTGCACTGAAGTTGGGGTCAATAGAAACACCGGTTTAAAAATCATGTATTTTGCTATTAAACCCATTTTGGGGTGAAAAGAAATACAAAAAAAATTTTTTGGACATTTGTTTACATTAGAAACTTCCCAAAACATTATATAAATAGAAAAGCATCAAATGTTGAGATTTATTAAAAAAATTGCAAAACTATTTATAGACGTAGGCAAACAATCTTAGAACTATATAGGTATTGTAAACATTAAAAAATTGAAGAAAAAGACAAGTATTTAGTTAAAATATTGGAAACATAGGAACTATTCCAAAAATCTAATTGCAAAAAAATTTAAACAAAACAGTATTATTGTTTCTTAATAGGTGGGTACCTACCTACCTATTATAACATAAATAAAATCTTAAATTCTGAATAAAAATATTTTTAGACTTTGAATTCCCTTTGACAATTTTTGTTTGGTTTGGTTTTCTTTTTTGGTCTCAAAAAATGACGGCCCAGAATTAATTTCTTTGTACTGCTTTGACCTAGAGTCGTTAATGTACTTCCGCGTCATCTAAAGCATGAAATAACAGTGCATCATAAATATATTTTGTTGTTAAAATAGTCACTTTTTGTAGTTGTTTCTATTCACCCCATTTTAGTACTTGAGGTGTGATTTTTTACAAAATAATTTTTTTCTCGGAAATGGAGTAAATTATTAACATGACCACTTAAGCAACGTTAATAGTATACAATGGAAGTACTTCAGTTAAAATCTAAACAATCTTACCTTTGCTTTCGTTGCCAAAACAAACAAAGTTTTTTAACCTATATTATGACCAGAAATTTTGAGGTTTACCTTGAACTGTATAAAAGACCTTATGCCAGCCTTCTTTTAATTTTTTTTATAGTGTATAGTTAGTTGCCATCATTCTACATCATTTTCACGCAGCCAAACCAAACTTTTTTTTATTAGTTTAAAAGTAAACAAATTATGAAAAACTTTTCTACTTTCTATTTCTATTCACCCGTCAGATTCTATCCACCCCTACGGTACCCGTGCAAAACAAATTGTTGTTTATTAAATGGTGGATTATTTTATCTGTCAATTGCAGTTTAGTTTGTGCAATTCGGTTGAGTAATGTCTGAGAAATAGTCCATAGAATAAACTTCTGTTATCGAAAAAAATGGAATTATTACGAAAGAACTTTCTGATAATGATTTACTGTCTTCAAAAAAGGCTTCAGCGCGTATGGGCGAGGAAAGTTTTAAATCGGCATTTGGAGATCATCATTGGCTACTGTTTATAGATGGTATAAAGAATTTGAACGAGGTTGTAAGTCGGTGGTACACAGAAAAGGAGCTGGCCCTCCTTGAACTGCTGTTAATCCCGAAAACATTGCTGCGGTGAAGAAGATGGTGGAAGAGGACAACCGCATTACCTATGCAACAGCAGAGTCTAATTTGAAGATTGGATCTTCGCAAGTGAGATCAATATTGCACGAACATTTACATCTGAAAAAGGTTGTAACTCGGTTTGTACCCCATCATCTGACAGACTTACAAAAAGCAGAACGTGTTAAAATTCGCCAACAAACTTTAGTTATGTCGAATGCTGGAGGCCATCAAATTATTTCTAAAATTGAAACGTAGGTATATACCGTTTTTTGATGTTCCCACTCGCCAAGAAAGCCCAATCTGGATACATAAAGATGAGGAAACTCCTAAGATGGTGCAAAAACAACGAGCAATGAAAAAAGTTATGTTGGTACGCAGTATTTTTTAGAAGTACGGATTTGGTGGCCGCAATTAGAAGATCAAAAGACAGTTACCGCTAAATGGTATGTTGAAAATTGTTTACATACTGTGTTCAGTAAAGTGCCAAGAAAGGAAATCGTGTTACATCATGATAACGCATCGTTCCATATAGCAGGGACAACTGTTCAGTATTTAGCGGAAAACAAAATCAAAATGATAGAACATCCCCATTACTCACCGGATTTGGCGATGAGAGACTTCTGGCTATTTTTTGAGCTGAAAAAACATTGGAGGGGGAAAAGATTCTAGTCAGAAAAAAGATTGACATCGCCGTTAAGTGTTTTTTTTATAGTATCCCTAAAGACAGCTTGTTGAACGCTTTTAAACTATGGAAATAGAGAATGGTGCTTTATTGTAAATGGCAATTACTTTGAACATACTTAAAATAAAAATTCTAAAAACTTGTATCAATTTTTCTATTCTCAATAATTGTAGCCTGTGCCTCATATAACACCAGGTATGCGCTATCATATCACTACATACATTATATATGTAATTCCGATTATAAAGCAAGGTATATTAAAAAGTCCAAGATTATCAGACTGGGGTAAGACGTGTGACCTATTTTTTTCAGCCTGCTTAATTGCGAAGTTACTATTTATGATTTGGGTAAGAGCTGAAAGAACTTCTTGGAAGTACTCATAGAAGGCGATAATGACGAATTTATAGAAGAGATTATAGAATAATACTTCTATAAATATACAAAGACATTTTTTTGTTACGTAGGCGTATAAAAGGATTTATATATAAAGAACGAAATTGATCGTACTGCTTTGCAAGATCGCCATGCTTTTGTACTATATGCTTCAATCCCACTAAATTGGTCGACAAACTATCAAAGATGTGCTATGTTTTTAATGTAACTATTATAATAACAATGATTTTAATTATCCTTATATTAATTTCAAATTTTAATTATTCTGTTCAAAGACTAGAGAAAAACTTACTTAATCAAGAGCTGAAATTAATCAAATCCAGGCATGATTTAAATTATTATAAATAACGCTTAAATTATCAATACCGCTTCTAAAATTGATCGCGGTGTATTCTTTTTTCATGCATAATGATTAGGTAATAGTTTAGTTGATCAGGGTATTAAGTTAGCACGTCCTGATTTTAGAAATGAGAATTTAAGCAAAGTTAGAGAAGTATTAGAAGAAATCTCTAGCTTATTTCTTGATTGTCTAAAGTAGTATTATTCAATTTCAATGCAAACATTGTATTTAAAGTACTTCTTATTACTCCAATAATTATGCAGTGACAAAAGAATTCCGAAACGAAAACAAATCGTAACAAAACCTAACTCTTAAAATGGCATTCTTTGCGAAGTGAATCGTGATTATGTGACCTTTACACGACACAGACATCTATGTCCGACAATTATTTACCAAATATTGTTGCCTATTCCATCTTTTCGGAAAATGGACAATTTGTTTATTCAAATCCTGTAACCTCGTACAATTTCACCATCTCAAAGAAGATGGACTCCACTGAGAATTTATTTTGATTTTCCTTGACGGGTTATCGTATTCTTATTTACTTTTAATTAATTTCAATAAGTGATATCTACATTGTCCATTGGTCGCTGCTAAAAAGATTAATTTATCTCTATTATTGATATTCTTACATTCCAAAATATTCTATTTAAATCAACTAAGTAACAACACTTTCGCTTCTGTAGCTTATCCTTCGTGCGAAGAAAACCTGACTCCAAGTTAATTTCCTTACAACCTGCGTGTGTAACCAATTGCACGCATCCACTTGAAGACAACTTGATGAAAATTTCAAACGGCGCTAATGCAGACCTTATTATTTAAGCGTGCCTAAGTAAATCCAGTGACGCGCAACATACGCACACCGTTAAAGCACCTAACCCCAATAACACTTTGTTTGCCACAGGAAACAGTCCCTCAGTCACCCGAACGACACTCCTTTCGCAACGTTCGCGCTCCCTTCCCTGTAATAATTCAAAGGTAGATTACCCGATCCGGATAATCACTGAATTATTAATCAGAAAGCGTCTTCGTCGTCCTAGTGTCGTGATCATCATAGTCGTCTTCACCTCTGATGTTTTCTTCTTACGTTCCAATTTCACCTTAGTCGACGACAAATTAAATTGAATACAAACAGGGCAGGACCTTCCTGTTACTACATCGTATGGACGGAACTCGGTCTTATCAACATCAAAAATCAAGTCGCCGTGCCCTAGTAGTCGTTAGACGACGGAAAACCTTAATTGAATGACGAGCGTTGTCGTCCCGTTCTTTTGTTTTCTCGGATATTCGACGGATGTTGACAGAAAAGAAATAAGGCAGTAGAGAAAACAATGGAAAACCGATTTTGTTGAAAAATCACTAGGAAACCTTTATTACCGGTTTACAGCGACGTAGACAAAAATTTTTATTGTTTGCTCGTTTAAAGTATCAGTAATCGATTAATTGGAAGTTTGTATTAATAATTTATAATAAATATGGATAAACAAATGAAATCTATATCAATAAAAACGTAACATGCAATGTCAGTTATTCCGTTTAATTTAAAGTTAAAATATATATTAAGAAAAACGTACAAAAATGTAACAATCGAAAAGTAGACCAATCGTTGCATATGTTGACGACTTAGTTGTAATAACCAAATAGAGCAAAATAATGGAAAGAACTATAAACAAAATAGTAAGAAAAAATGGAGAACATACAATAAAAAATAAACATTGCAAGCAGATGATACATGAACAAAGAAATCCTGGAAAATAAATCAATATCGAGGGTCTATAGATGCAGTGGTTAGGCGGCTACCAAGTGTGTGAGTGATGTGATCACTATCAGATCCAGTTTTATTATTTTAATGGGAATAAAGAACGTCAACAAAACTTTCTTGACGTTTCTAATTCTCAAATATCAGTGCGTTACCATGACTGGCCTCTGACCTGTGATACATTTAATTTTTGTGATTTTTTGTGTCAAAAAATGTTGTAGAAATCCTAAATCATTTAATTAAATATAAACAGTTGTATAACAAATGGTGTACGATACACGTGTTAAAAATGCTATTTTATTTCACTCGTAAATTGCGACAGTCGCTAACGCTCGTGTCATAAACTTTTAACTCGTGAAATAAAATCGCACTTTTAACACTTGTATCGTAAATAACTATTATAGCACGCTTATGTCAGTTTATGGTATAAAATTCAATTTTTAACCCGGTTAGCTTGCGTTAAAAGTGGCACTTTTACAGACAGTTGTATAAAAAATATAATAAATGAACTTGAGAATGCTAAGTATTATTCAGTTATTATGGATAGTACCTACTCCTGATCGAAGTCATACAGCGCAGTTAACTTTTATTGTAAGGTTCCTTGACTGCTCAAAGGATGTGGCAAATATAAGAGAAAGGTGGAGGAGGTGGGTGGTGAAGGAATTTTCGAGTATTTGACTGATACTATCCTATCTAAATTTAATTTAAATATTAAGGATTATGCGTGGTCAAGGATACAGCAATGGCTCTAATATGCGTGGCCCAAATGCTGGGATACAGAAACGTATTATTGCCGTTAATCCTAGAGCTACGTTCGTTCCTTGTGTTACTCATACATACTTTAAATTTAGTAGTAGACGATGCTACAAAATCAGTCAATGAAGGTTTAACGTTCTTTAATATATTTTTTTATTCATCTCTGTATAGATGGAATATACAAAAATCAAAGGTCAGTTCTCTTAATATTTAACCTGTATCAGGAACTCGTTGGGAAAGTAGAATAAAAGCTATCAGACCTCTCTTTTCCAATTACCCGAAGTATATGATAGTCTAATGGAATTATCTACAAATCAGTCCAGGGATACTAATATAAGGCACACTGCTGAATCTTTGGCCACAAAAAATAAATTTTTAAATTCGTTTGTTCCTTAACAATATGGCATTGTCTTTTGGAAAAGATAAACGTTGTCAGTAAACTCATTCAGAACACGTCTATAACAATAAAAGAGTGTCTTAACGCTTTACAAAATTTGATACAATTTGTTTCCACTCAGAGAACAGACGAAAATTTTGATATTTTAATGGAAAAGGCAAAAACTATTAGCAATGAAATTGATGAAGACATCGATTTCCCACCAGTTTCTACAAACAGGATTAGAAAAAAAACGTCTTTTTGTATATGAGCCGACAGATGAACTAGTGGTAAACCCTAGAGATCATTTTAAATATTTTTTTTATTATGCTATTCTTGATTGCACAAAAAAATCCTATCGAACAGCGATTTAACCAGATAAAAGAGCATGCTATTGTTTTTAATTTTTTTACTAGATATTAGAAATATTGATTAAGAAATAGTTTAAAAAACCATTTCGATTTAGACATATATGTATTTAACGGACGAAAACGACAAAGACTAACGGTGCAGAGCTGTCCGAAGAAATAAATACTTTTAAATCACTGGTAAGTAAGGACACAACGCCTAAGGAAATTCTAAATTATTTTGTAGCAAATAATTTAGATTCTGCTTAGTTATAAAAAAACTATTTACGGGGTGCAATGTTTTAGAGTCGTTTGTCAAATGTAGCTATAATTATTATAATATATTATAATAATTTAAGTGATGTCATCAATAAATTTGCAACTAGAAAAGCTATTTGTATTTTTAATATAAAATCCAACATTTTAACGCAAGACGAATTGAACGAAAGCAGGCATGATAATAAAATTTTTGGAAATTATAATTATAAAAACTATAATTTGACTTAACAACTTAAATGAGACTATGGTATAATAAAATTATATAACACTCTATTAATTTTTACGCCATTTTACGATAATTAAAAAAAATTTTAACTTTATCACCTGTACACCTTCACCATCATCTAAAATCTAACTGCTTTTTGCATTAGTGTAAACCAACACTGTTATAGCGTGACGCATCACCAAAAAAAGTTAGAAATCGTTTTTGTGATATACTGAAACTCAATTTAATGTAAACATCAAAAATACAGTTTCAACAAGTTTAAATGACGAGAATATAACTCTATTCTTATTTTTTTTATGGAATAACCAGTCTTATTTTATTTTTGAAAATTCCATAAAAGTGACTTAATATGTAATACGCTTGAAGGGCATACCGCATACTTCAATATAAATAATTTGCACGGATTAAATTAGAAATTAGACTTACGGATCCATTTAGCCACATGTTGTACTGTTTATTTAATTTAAAACGAATTAAAAATGTTTGGATATAACACTGTTTGCGAGCAATTAAACAAAGGAAATATTTTTAGAAATGTTTTGTAGAAATAATAATTTGACCTACTTTAGATCACTCTTTGGTATGATGTAACACTGCACTAATTTTCACACAGTTTTAAGTTAATTAAAAAAATGTTCATTTTTGTCACTTTTACAATTTATATTAAATTAAATGAATATCGAAAGCATCTTCGCCACATCTCCTCTAAAATCCAACTGCTTTGTCCATAGGTTTAAACTAATAATGTTACGGGCGACGTATTAGCAAAAAAGAATTTACAGTCGTTTTTGTGACATACTGGAACTCGATTTAATGTAAACAGAAATACAGTTTCAAGGAGTTTAAATGAGGAGAATTTAACTCTATTATTAAAAAATTCAAATATGAATATAACTTCCCTACGTTGTAAAATTGTTTAATATGAGAAGTAATTTAATATTTTACATTATACAAGGTCGTTCAAAGAGTATAATCACGGTGGGTTTTTTTTTATAGAATAAGACGTTTTATTTTATTTTTAAAAACTCCATAAAAGCCACTTTTTAATTAAATTAATTAGAAATTATGATAAATAGCGTTTAGTTCGTAATAGCTATCATTTTCAAAAAAAAATCAATCATTTCTCTACGTTTGCACGCATTTTTGAGACAATATTTAGGCGCAGGTGAGTGTCATACAAATCATAACGTCCAATTATATACATTTGCTCTTAGATAGAGATTGACATTGTTTTTGTCACAGCAATAGAATAAAGAAAACATCACTATAAATACGAAATATTTGTTTAATAAGTTAATTATTAGCAAAATTGTACAATTGTAATTAATTTTAATTTACCTTAATATCTTTAATTTTGTATTTTATATGTCTTTTCATATAATTAAATATATATATATAATAAATAAATAAAATATTTGTTGAATGAAATAAATAGTACTTCCTTATTGTATTTATTTCAATTAAATCTTCCAGAGTAGTTTCGCCTAATTGTAGGCCTCTTCAGTGGCTAATGAAGTATTTTATATACAGTTAGTAATTAATAATATTGATATTTGTTTTCGTTTAATACTTACAATTGTCTATTATGAAGGATTCAATGAAATTTCAGTACAGTTGTTCGAGAATTGCATGTCAAAATTGTTTAAATTTATGAAGTGGCCTAAAATTATTTGTTATAAGCCTATTACATGAAAAAATTTAATCTGTGAAACACCTACGTGTAAGTAAATTGCAGATTTACTTTGGAAAACGACATGAAAGTATTTAAATTAGTTGGATGATACTAGATTTAAGTTAAATTATTAAAATTTTTACACATGGACATTTATAAAAACGAATGACAAAACATATTAAAATGCATCACGTGTGCAATTGAAACTGTACGTACAAGGAATGATATATTTAGTATTATTTTATTTTATTTAAACAAAGTAGTACAGGTGTTACCAACCTAAACTAACGTGGGGATATTGTGAATTACGATCAGTATTATTTGGGTTTGAATTATAATTATTATTTGTGTATATTTAAGATGTTGTAATCAAGAAATTTAAAAATAGGGTTAAAATTTAAATTAAGTTGATCATTCAGACATTCAAACCTGACATCATTTTCAGTTTTATATATTTCATATGCTACAAGTAAATGTAATTTGTTTCCTTTGTCTTGGTTATGTAGTAATTTAATGTTATTAAAGGTATTATCCCAAGTGTGACCTGAATTTAATAAGTGTTTACCATAATTAGAAGTTGTGTTGTTGTTATGTTCTTTTATGGGGATTTTGAGTGCCCTGCCGGTTTCTTCAATGTATTTGCAATTACATTGGTTACATTGAATTGAATATACACCATTTTTATTGAGATAATGAGTGTGGTCTTTATTGTTACGTAAACAGTTATATAAGGTAACTTTTTGTGAAGAGATACTATTAATGTTATGTTTGAATAAAATTTTGTTTAATTTATAATTAACATTACCTTGGAATGAAAAATGTTTGTAAATTTTGTTTTGTGGAGTTGTATGTGGATTGTTATTGGGGGAAGGGTGATTAAATAGATATTTATTAAGTAAATTATTTATATGTTGGGATGGGAAATTATTTTGGGTGGCGATTTGTTTTATGGTATTTATTTCATTAATTTTGTCATCATTTTCTAAAGGGGTTGTATTGACTCGGTGTATGATATTTCATACACCGTTAAGTTCAGCATCTTTGTGGTTATGTGGATGAAAAGAATCGTATGGTATGATAACGTCGGACATGGTGGGTTTTCGGTAAATTTGAAATTTATATTTTTGGTTAATTATGTCTTTAGTGATGGTTAAGTCGAGAAAATTGATTTTGTTGTGTTGTTCAATTTCAAGGGTAAATTTGATATTTTGGTGGAATGTATAGACATATTGCAGAAATTCACAACAAGAACATTAGAGTAAAAAATAGTTACGTCTAATGAAATCATAATGTCATTATCGGTTGGTTTGATGAGGTTAAGTTTTTGAATAAATTCTTCTCTGTTTTTAATGGAGAAAGTAAATTCAATATCTAAATTATTTTGTAGGTTTTGTGTTGTAAATTTATTGAGTATGTGCGTGAATTAATCAAAGATAATGTCTTTGTGCAATTTAATTTGTGAATATAATTTTGGTATTTGTGGGTTCATGTGTATGAATGTTTTTTGTAGGGGAGCGTATTTTAATAAAGTTTCATGACATTTAGTGATAGTTTGTTTTGCACTGTTAATAATATTGTTTAGAGGATTCTTATTGACTTTAATGAAATTATTCTGTTTTAAAAAAGAGTCAGTTTTATCTATATATGATTGTTTATCAATGAGTACTATTCCTGCATCCTTATCTGCTAAAGTTACAATTACATTCCTTTCAGCAATCTTGGATTTTAAGTTTTTCAAGGTTTTATTTTCATGATGAAATTTACTATTATTTTTACGTTTATTATTTAATATTCGTTCTTCGTTTTTTAATAACTGTATACATTCTGACCTAATTTCATTTTCATGAGGGTGGATTTTAATGGCGTGATCTATTTCGACCGATAATATACCCAATTCTGTTGACTGAGTGATGGAATATTTATGACCTAGTTCTGTTTTAGTTAAAACGATACTGGATAAGTTGTGAAATTTGTGTTTTTGTGAGTTATTATGTAAAGTGATTTCATGTTGTTTTTCATTACGCAATTTATTAATTTTTAAATTTTTATTACGTGTGATTTCGATCATCTGTACTGTTACAAAGTTACTTATATTTTCTTGAATTTGATTAACAATTAAGTGATGATATTGTTTGAGTAAGTTAAAATGTATTTGAAATAAAATATATTCAATGCGACTAAGATGTGCATAGTGTTTATTTCTAGCTGATTTGAAAATTTTTAATTGAAGTTTTTAAATTGAGCATTGACTAACCTTAATTTAAATTTTATGAAATTTGGTTTTAATTTTTCTTTGATGCAAATGTTGATGAATCTGATGTGTTCTTTTGTTGCTGCTCTCTTCATTTCGTACTTCATTAGTAGGTTAGAGGTGATAGGCGTACACGCTAAAATCTGCTGTAGATCTTTCTCCGTAATAAGGTATATGAATGTTGAATGAAATAAATAGTACTTCCTTATTGTATTTATTTAAATTGTATCTTCCAGAAGATACAATTTTCCACTTGTTGAATGAAATAAATAGTACTTAAATAAATACAATAAGGAAGTACTATCTATTGCATTCAACAGTCATATACCTTATTATGGAGAAAGATCTACAGCAAATAAAATATTTACTGTAAAGGGCGCACTTTTTATTATTGCGGGCAGTAAATTCATAACTTAGCTGCGGGTCTGATAAAGTAGGTTACTAGAAAATCAAGTACGTTATAAAAAAAAGCATTATTCTTTTTTGAACAAGATTTTTGTACGTAATAAGAGAAGTACGTAATATCAGAACACAAATACATTATTTCAACTAGGGCTTTGCCGAGACCAAGGAAAGTGTACACTGTAACCGAAAGTACGTTGTATGCGAGTCCGTTATAAGCGAGCTCTACTGTATATCCTTGTCGATCTACCATTTGCAATTGGGGGCAAAGTGAGTAACAGCGGAGCATTATGAACGGCGAGATAATGCTGTAACAAGTCCAGTGATCACATTTACACGCGCAAAAATTACACAGAAAGAGTTGCACGACAACTGTATCTCTTGTATGACAAGAGATACAGTTTAGAAAGCCAGCCAATGCAACAAGCAATTACCACATGAAAAAAATTAGGAATAAAATGGTTAAAACGTGTTTGAATATCAGACCCCAAAGCAGCCTACAAGCAATTCTGCATACCAATATGGCAATCGGTAAGTGGTAGAACAAATTTTATTTAAAAAAACACACAGAAACAGAATTAAAAGATGCACTAAATTTCTATTTATTTAACACAACACCAAGCACCTCCAAACAAGAGCTAACTATAAAATAATTTTTCGAGAGCTTTCAAGTCATTTTAACCAGCCTAAGGTAAAATAAATAAAACGTTCTGATATTTTAATTAACATTAATATATTAATAATCAAGACCTGTAGTGACTACATGCAGGTTATCTAGCAAATCGACAACAATATTCATACAGGAACAGCTACATATAGCACAACTGCCCTTCATAAGCGTATCAACAAAATAAAGTTTGTATTATAACTATTTCTAACTATTACAATAACTTGTATCCATTTCGATAGAATATGGACTAGTCTCGTACATCAATCCATATGTCAATTATTTCATTGAAAACTGTATTAGTTACAGCTAGACTGTTTCATCAATAACTTCGTAATGTATATTATTGCAAACGTTCTCCATTCACTACACATACACCCAGGAATCATACGAATGCGCATTATTTAAAAACGAACATTTACTAAAATATAAGATAATTTACAAATCAACGTCAAAAACTTTTGCAGTTCCCATTTAAGAAGTCTTAGTGAAGATGAGGAAACTCAGAAAGCAATTTTAGAAATGTTAAGAAATGCAAATTATTACGGCGAAGCACAAGTAGAAGAGGGCGTTTATTAATGCAACCGATAAAACCACGGTTCTAACTTTTCCTAAGGAAAACAAACAAGCTTTAATTATTCAGCACAAAGAAATTAACATTTTAGTTCATTACAACTTTTCTTTTCGAACAAACGCAGGTGCTAACGTTGGAATACCTAGGTACATACATATGTAGTCTATTACTTGTTCGAGGGAAACATAAACGTGATAAAGATGGTTATCCGTACTATAGCGTGGGCAGCTTTTATCTAGTTTATGTGTATTATTATATAGGATTCGCTAGGGTAACTAGGAACATTTTAAATGTGATAAGTGGGCTTCGAAGCTATTCAGTAAATGACTGAGAAACGATATACTGGTCTGCATCTCTGTACATATCTCAAAATCTACCGATACTACTAAACTGGAACACTATTCAATAGATTTATAAATCTACCACCTACATATTAATGGGAAATCAAAATTCAAAATTAAATACGATTAAAAATTTTTTCTACGATTTCTTATGTTCTTTGCCTCACGAAAATTTCGGGGTAACCGAATGAAAATAGTATTCTTTACTTCCATCCTTTTAGTCACGTTATTGTATAACATGATAATAGTTTTAAATGAAGACAACAAACGTAAATGTAAATAATGTATCTTTATCTACAAAACAAGATGTCTTGAATTCCCCATACAGAGTAACTCGTTTCAAACAACTATTACCAAATGTATCGCGTCCTTCTAAACTTTACCTGAACGATTATACACTGGGGAATTTGGATAAAAGCAACATGAAAGTTCTATTAAGCTCCAGTAATAATTAAAAAGAAATTGGATCAGTGAAAATTATTCTGTCTCTGCTCTCTGTGATCAAAAGTTTAGAAAGTTCTAAATCACCTCCATCTATCATCTCAAAAAACATTTTCTGGTAATGTACATACATATATCCTACATGATAATCCTTTTTTGGAACTAGTAATGTTGTCAAATCTTTTGACGGATTTCTTTCAGTTTAATTTCTGTCATTGACCAATCTGCCTATTGCTTGTTTTGTTACCTTGTAAAGTTAAAATTGAAGGTTATGTGATGATTAGTTCTCTTTGCTAAATGTGTATTTTTAAACAGAATTTTGCATTTCACAATAAACGTGTAACTGCAGTAAACGATAGGAATGACTGAGAATTAAATTTCTACATAATGAAATAAATAAATAAACTTTGTAAGTCTAATTTATAAAGAGAGATAATTATTATTCCTGCTAACAAAATCTTCATTTCATTATTTGATACCTTTCTTTTTCTGTGTTTTAAAGAATAAACTTCCAAGAATGTTAGAAAAATATGTTTGTAAGTTTCTTTGCCAAGTCAACTATGCTGATTTCGAACCTATCACCATCGATTTAAATGTATATTTTTTCAGGAGTAAATAAAGGAAAGACATTGGCATAGGTCTTTTCAAACTTGGGATGCTGGGAGTTTCGGCTAATGCATCAGAGTCAACAGCGACTTCGGTAAATATCCCTGTATTGCTGTTGCTATGCTTCAGGTGTGATGCTTACATGTATACGTTTCCGAGAAATTTTGCAATATGATATGGTCCTAAACGACGTCCAATCTGAGGCCGCTAACTGTAATGAGGTTTTAAGGTTAAGGTATCAAAGCTGTAACGGTTATACCGTTACTTTTGAACCGTTCTGTATTTCATTGCAATAATTTTTGCACTTGCGCGATAAATATCCGAGTTGACTTGGTAAGTTAAGTCAAACGAATTCCTTCTTCTCTCTCTTGGCGCTGCAAGCTCCACTGTCTCTTCCGGACGAGTACATCAGTCTTCGATTCGGTTAGTATCTTTTATAATTTCCTTTTCTTAATTATCTTTGTTAACTTTAACTAAGAGTATATACACATTTTACATGTTTTGAAATAGGATATTATCTGGTAGATCATTTCTTGGAAGTTTTGGTAGAAATAAATTTAACCGTTTTTTCTCGTACCAAACATTTTCTGGTTTTCGTTTGTCGTGTTTGTAGGTTAAATTTTCCACGAGGTCGGTCAATGAGAGTTCCATACCTTCCAAAGAGTCCAGAACATTGTAACATTTCCCGGGAGAAAGACAGTGTGGGAGAAAGAACTAGAGAGAGAGGCTACGCACGTATCCTGCGTCGCAGGGTTTTTTTTCGGTTAAGAAGTAACACAAGGTTAGGCGTTTTAAATTGGTTTTTTATTTTTTATTTCGATTAAAATATATGTAAAATCAAATCTTGCATAAATTGTGCTACTTGGGTTTTCGTTTTAAAAACCGTAAAGATAAAATAATTGTATAAATACCAGCTGGTTTAGAATCACGTCAAAGTAAAAGTTTTAGGTTTTTCTCATGTTTTTTTTTTGTGTCTTTTGCACTGTACTCACAAATATAATTTTTTTATTTATAAGTATAAGTTTATCTGCTATTGCTTTAATAGTATATACATACATTCAGAATGTTTCATCATTGTCTTTTATTTAATTAGTTTAAATAATTCTTGTAATTTTTTTTTTTAAAAAGCTTTTCTTAAATGTTTAAAATTTAAACCATTTATTAATTGTAAAATTTCAACGTTTTTTTTTAATTGTAAATTGTTAATAGTTAAATAGTTTTGTAATAAACTTTGTTATTAGTTAATTAGTGTTTCCTTTATTTATTCTCACTACACGCACCTAGCTTGAGAGCTCATGTTTCTATCGGGGAATATGCACCCCTATTTAAAAATTTGCATATTGGCGCCCTGTTGTTTTTTAAAGCCTCGTAACCCGCTGAGGTTTGGGTGATTCAATTTTCATTTTTAAATTTTTAAAAGCTGATAAAGTTGTTATACTAAAGTGGCGAACCCAACGTGTGGGGCCTCTAGTTACCTTGGGATGCTAGTGTATGCAGGGTGAAATAAATAAAGGAAAGTACAGTGCAAGCAGCTTCACTGATTTTTTGCTATAATTGTTTGATTTCTGTGAATTCAAAGTTTTGACCATGGACGTGAATTGTTTGAAATCCACAGAGGTGGAATATGAAATTAAGATTCGTGGGGTAGAACCAATGGGTGTTCTCGATCTTAAACGTAAAACTTTAAGGGGTCTATTAAATCAAGAACGCGAAAACCGTAGCTTTTTCACGATTTCAAATCCATTTATTTTTACCGAAGATGAGAAATAGGTTAGGGAAAGTTTAGCTGATGTTAAACAAGCAATTACCGAGGTCGTTGTTCCGGTTGTGACTAGCGCCCGTCAACGAATTTCTTCACGGTTAACTCATTTAGCTGGGCGTATTCATCGCATGAATGCGGAAAATGTCGATCAGCGAGGTATCGTTACCGCTCTTCTCGGTGAACTTCTCATTTTGGAAGCCGATTTCGCGGAGAAAGTCAAACCACCATCTTCTACTCTTCGCGACGCAGAAGCTTTTCAGTTTGGCATGGGAGGTCCTCAACTTTCCCCCATTTTGCCACATCAATCTACCTCTTCTGTCAAGCCCGTCTTACCATACAAGTGGGGTCTTTCTTTTACGGGTTTAAGTTCCCAAGAATCGGTGATTTCTTTCTTGGAAAAAATTGAGTCTTTAAGGGTATCTCGGGGAGTCTCGAAACATGATCTTTTTATTTCGGCTGGAGATCTCTTTAAAGCCCAAGCTTGGACTTGGTACAATACCAATAGAAGTAGGTTTTCGGATTGGGACGATTTGGTTCAGAAACTTCGTCAAGATTTTCTACCATACAATTACGACGACGACCTATTGGAGGAAATTAATCATAGAACTCAGGGTCAAGACGAAAAGTCTACATTGTTCATTTGCGCGATGGAAGGTCTTTACAATCGCTTGTCAAGAAAACCAGACGAACAAACCATAGTAAATAGGATTCGGCGAAATCTATTGCCGCAGTACGTCTCGCAGTTAGCTTTGCATGAAATTACCACCATTTCTCAACTAACTGAGTTAACAAAAAAACTAGAAGAGTCAAACTCTTGGTCAACACGCTATAAACCTCCTTCATCTCGTAAAAATCAATTACTAGAACCTGATCTTAGCTTTTATCCAAATACTTCGTCCAAGCCAGTCTCCAGAAATATTAGTACTATCACCACAAGTTGTTGAAATTGTCATAAATCCGGCCATAATTATCAAGGTTGTCGTTTTCCTCGGCAGACGTTCTGTTACGGTTGTGGAGCTCAAAACACTATTAAGTCTAAATGTCAAAAGTGTTCAAAAAACTCCTCTTCAGGCGGCAAGTCGCTGGACCCTGCCGCTTCAACTTCAAAAGATCCAGCCCCATTCCAGTTCAAAAAAGCCACAAACGCTTCCCAAATCAAGGGCAAGTCCAAAGGAAGCCAATAAACTGGGAAAACTGGCTTCAGTCCGTCGAACGATTTTATAAAACCGGCTTTATCGACCACTATAGTTCCAAACCGATTTCGACTCCACCTACCTTATCTAAACCTCGAACAAATTTCTTTCCGCGCTTTACCCCGTTATTTAGACGGTCAAATGATTCGTTGGTACCTTCGTCTTGTCCGATGTTTACCCAAAAACCAAACGATAACCGTCCGTATCTTAGTGTGAGTATCTTGGGTCAAAATGTCCTTGCTTTAATAGATAGTGGAAGTTGTTCCAGTATCTTAGGCTCAGCTGGGTTACGTTTTTTAGATAATTGGAATGTACCTTTGAAAACTGATAGCAATTTGCAAGTAAGTACAGCAGATGGCTCAGTGCAGACATGTATAGGGTATTTGGATTTACCAATTAGGGTAAATAATGTTGTAAAAAAGATAAAAATTCTAGTTATTCCTTCCGTTGCACACCAATTAATATTGGGTGTAGATTTTTTAGAGTCTTTTGGGTTTACTGTTAACTTTTCAAATTTATCTTATTTCCCTCCGTTGTGTGCAGTAAACACTATTTGTTCCTATCAGGAACTTTCCGACACAGAAAAGGCAGACTTGGAGATAGTAGCACGTTCATTTAAAGAGATAGGCCCGGAAAATTCTTTAGGTAAAACTGATTTAATTTCCCATCACATTGATACGGGTAACGCAGCTCCGATCAAACAGCGTCAATATCCCCTATCACCAGCTATGAGGGAACATTTAAATAAAGAAATCGATGAAATGTTGCGTTTGGGAATTATTCAACCTTCAAAATCTCCGTGGTGTAGTCCCCTTTGGTTAGTGAAAAAACCAAATGGAAAATACCGTGTTTGCTTTGATGGTCGTAAGTTGAATTCTGTCACCGTTTCCGATGCCTACCCAATGCCATTAATAGACTCTATTATTACCAAGATCCGTGATGCACGCTACTTATCTTCCATAGACCTACAACAAGCTTTTTTCCAAATTCCCCTCGATCAAGAATCTCGACCGAAAACTGCTTTTGCTATTCAAGGAAGAGGTCTCTTTGAATTTTGCCGAATGCCGTTTGGGTTGTCATGTAGTCCCCAAACAATGTGTCGTTTAATGGACAAGGTAATAGGTCCCTCATTGGAGCCTTATGTGTTTTATTATCTTGACGATATAATTATTTGTACACCGGATTTCGAGACACATTTAATTGTTTTGAGAAAGGTTTTCGAGCGGTTACAATATGCTAAGTTAACTGTAAATTATGAAAAGTGTCATTTTTGTCGTCCGTCATTAAAATTCTTAGGTTTCATTGTCGATCAGGAAGGTCTACGGACTGATCCTGAAAAAGTTTCTGCCATTGTCGACTATCCGATACCAAAAACAACAACTCAGATTAAAAGACTCATAGGTCTTGTAGGTTACTATAGACGGTTTCTAAAGAATTTCTCTGCACTTTCTAGCCCTATTACCGACTTGCTACGTGGTAGAAAGAAAGGTCAGCCCATACTTTGGACTCCTGAAGCTGACAAAGCTTTTCACGAGATTAAAACGGCACTTACAACAGCCCCTGTTTTGGCTAGCCCCGATTTTTCTCAACCATTCATTATTAACTGCGATGCTTCCGACACTGGTGTGGGTGCGGTTCTTTATCAAGCTGCAGATGGTATTGAACATCCCGTTGCTTACGCTAGTAAGAATCTAAACGCCGCTCAGCGTAAATATTCTACAACTGAAAAGGAACTTTTAGCAGTGATATTTGCTGTGGAGAAATTTCGTAGCTATGTGGAAGGTACACGGTTTACTGTGATAACAGATCATGCATCTCTTGTTTGGCTTCATAATCTTTCTAACCCCACCGGTAGATTAGCTCGTTGGGCTATTCGTCTCTCCCAATTCGACTTTGCCATTCAACATCGAAAAGGTTCTCTGAATGTAGTCGCGGACGCTTTGTCACGAACAAATAACGAAGTAGCGGTCCTTGATTTCTCAAAGTTGAAAACTGATCAATGGTATAGAGACATGATAGCTAAGGTGCGGGAAAATCCTGAGAAATTTCCTTCGTTTCGGGTTGAAAACGACTACCTTTATAAACATATTTTAAGTCGAAACCCTGTAAGTAGTAACCTTTCTGACTGGAAAATTGTTGTGCCGACTCCTCATCGTCAAGAGATTCTTCGTATGTATCACGATGCAGAGACAGCTGCTCATTTGGGTGTATCTAAAACATTCTATAGGATTTTCGAGTTGTATTATTGGCCACGTATGCGGCATGACGTTTGTAGCTATATTAAAAAGTGTAAAATTTGTGCTTCCTGTAAGTCATCGAATTTACCAAAAGCAGGTTTGATGGGTTCTTATAAAAATATCAACTTCCCCTTCCAATTAATATCAGCCGATTTACTTGGACCTTATCCACGTTCGCAAAATGGAAATCAATATCTTTTAGTAGTGGTAGATTGGTTTACGAAATATTGCGTAGTTCATCCTCTGGCAAAGGCCACTTCAAAAGCTATCATTAAATTTTTAGAAAATCAAGTTTTCCTGGTCTATGGTGTCCCTCAGATCTTCGTGTGTGACAATGGATCCCAATTTCGCAGTTCGGAGTTTCAAAATCTTATGAAAGAATATAAGGTACAGAAAATTTGGTATAATGCGCGCTATCATCCCCAAATTAATGCAACAGAAAGACAAAACCGTGTTATTGTAACAGCTATTCGATCATATGTTGGACAGAATCACCGAACTTGGGACAAATCAATCCACAAAGTTGCACAAGCCCTTAGACTTGCGAAACATGATGTTACTCATTATTCTCCAGCTTTCTTAACTTTCGCTAGGAATATCCCTGTTAGTGGTGATTACTATGGTAGTATTTCGGACAATGCTCACAATATAATTTCCATTTCCGATAAGAATTCAAGAATTGATGACATACAAAATTTACCTGAACTTTTTAATGATGTTAGAAATAAAATACACGATGCCTATGTTAAGAATGCTAAGTCTTATAATCTCAGAAGACGTGAGTCTCGTTTCAAGGTGGGAGACAAAGTTTGGAAAGCAAATTATGTGTTGTCAAGTGCGGCGGATTCCTTCGCTGCAAAACTCGCTCCCAAATATATTCCGGCTACTGTTCATAAAGTAATATCTCTCTTGGTTTACAGTTTGTTAGATGAGGATGGCCACAATATTGGAAATTGGCATGTAAAAGATCTAAAAGAAAGAATAGAGTAGGGTAGCTATCGTGCCTAAGTTTTCCTCCCCTATTGTGTTTCCTTTTTTTTTCCGAGGCTCAGTGTTGTGTGTAAGTCGTTGCGATGAGCCCCGCAACGTGAAATTTGTCTAATCTTTTTTCCTTCCCTTGTTTCATCCAGGTTGCTAGGGTTAGTTACGTATATTGTTGTCTCTTATATATCTTTCATCATGTTTTTAGCCCTGTAGGTGGGGGCAGTTAGAATACTCCTAACGTAAGAACCGCGTGCTGTAAGAGCCAGCTAAGTTGTTCAAATGTTTTCCTGGAAACGCATGTTTCCTTTATCTTTTTAATATCTTTTAGAAATTCATGTTTTTAGCCCTGTAGGCGGGGGCAGTTAGAATACTCCTAACGTAAGAACGCACGTGCTGTAAGAGCCAGCTAAGTTGTTCAAATGTTTCCCTGGAAACGCATGTTTCCTTTATCTTTTTAAATATCTTTTAGAAATTCATGTTTTTAGCCCTGTAGGTGGGGGCAGTTAGAATACTCCTAACGTAAGAACGCGCGTGCTGTAAGAGGCAGCTAAGTTGTTCACATGTTTCCCTACAAACTCATGTTTTTAGCCCTTTCATTTTTTCTGTAGATCTCTGAAATATTTCTCATGTTAAATCCATCAAAAATGGTTATCTTTGTTAATGTCAACATTTTAACAAATAAATTGTGAGTCTCCGTGTAGTAATTTTCCTTACCTTAATTATTCCTTATAACCCTGTCATTTTTCGTGTTAGAAATGTAAATATGGTTGTCTATGGTAAGTACATAGTCCTCTCATATGCCCATTTTCCCTCCGTGTAAAAAGACCCTTAGAAAAAATATACTCATCTGAGAAGTTTCATTCCCTGATGAGTGAGTTTTGAAGCGAGGGTTTCAATTGCCTTGATTGTGTTTTAATTTCGTCGACCAATATGAAAAAAGAGTTTATTTTCGTAAAAAACTGAGGAATTTACGTATACTGAATATTTTTGGGTATTTTTAATGAATTGACATCTGTATGGGTTAATGAAGTATTTTTAAATATCTGTTATTTTCTAACACAAACGCTACCGTCTTACTACACGTCTCTATACCTAAGATCACGATCTTACATATCTATAACGTCTTGTATATTTCTTTCTGGTGACATAAATACGACAATTTAAATTAATTTATCTAATATCGCAAAATTACCGAATACGAAAAACAATATCTGTACATGTTCTGTCACTGAAGCTGGGTCCGTGGTATATCGTTCAAAATGACATTTACATATCTTTTAAAATACCGATTATGACTTTATCGATTATGATTTGTTTAAATTTTTAAATCCAAAGTTAGGATTAGCAATTAATTAGTGCGGTTTTATTTACCTGCTGTTTTTCTTTGGGTTGTTATATCCCTGACTGTCTAATTTCTTAGAATGTATAATCAAGCTCTTATGTTTATATGAGCATATCTTTCAATTTCACATTCGAAATTAGTGGATTTTACCTTTCGTAAATTTTTATCTATGATTCTATTAATGAATAGAATGTATCTTGGCGTGTGCCGTTTCTTGCCTCGACAGTTCGAGGTGTTTGCTTTTTGAAGCAGTGTTGTGTCTGGTTTCGAAAAGAGTTCGAACCGATTTATCTTTTCTTATCGTTTCCGTATGATGTTACGGGTCTGTGCTCATGTGAAGCATTTGTTTTCCAAGTTTGAAGTTTTGACTGATCAGAGTCAAGTTTTTTTCGAGTATAGCTCGAATATGTATCTATCGATTTTAACATATATCTGCCGTTTTTTACGAATTTCTACCGATTTTGACATACCCGATTTTGACAAAGTTTGAAAAATATTTTTATTTTTAATTTTTACAACCTATGCCACCCGTTCATCAATGAACAAGTGTTTGCCAGGCATTAGGTTCGAGTTTGATGATTCTATATTTGACCGCCTGTATGATGCCAAAGGTGTATATGGACCAACATTCACCTTCGTGTTGTGTTCCATGCTCTGTTGGTAGGATGCGTTTGTCCGAGCGTCGTGGAAGGCGAACGTTCAATTCCTTTTTGTTTCTTTGTTTCGGACTAGGGATTTGTCTCTGTTTGTTTATTTTTTTTGTTTTCGAATTTTAGTTAGCTTAGGTACCAATATTCGTTTCTTCGTTGTGTGTTGTTCTATGATCTAATATACCGAGGGCATTGTTATTGTAAGACCGCAGTTATTAGTATCAACTTTTCCCTGCTTCGTACCTATCTAATTAAATTCTTTTAGTACGTAATTCGTTACGCTACGACTCCCTTTATACTTTTATTAACTTAAATATTTGCAACCCCTTGCATTAGCAAGTTTCAGATTTTTAGAATTCTCTCAACCCTGTTGGTTTGTCTAAATTTGTGTTGGTAGAAACATTTTAGTTGGGTTATGAATAAGTTTATGAGTTTGAGTTTGGAAAGTTTTCTTTCTTTATGAAATCTTTGAGTTTTCCTGATTATAGGGATTATTTTACGATTTTTGAGAATCACTGATAAATATTATTTTCCTGGAGCAAGGTTCCAATTTAGTTCTTTTCGAAAAACGTTATTGTTTAGTTTGGTTATTTGATCACACTAAGTTCCTTCCTTGTATATACTGGGTGATGCGTACTCAGGGTTGAATTGAGATAGCTTTTAGTTTCAAAACTAGCCTTGTTTTTTGTTTTTCTTCAACGAGAAAAAAATTTTCCTGCGAAAATTTTTTCTACCGGGGAGAGGTAGAGTGTAACGGTTATACCGTTACTTTTGAACCGTTCTGTATTTCATTGCAATAATTTTTGCACTTGCGCGATAAATATCCGAGTTGACTTGGTAAGTTAAGTCAAACGAATTCCTTCTTCTCTCTCTTGGCGCTGCAAGCTCCACTGTCTCTTCCGGACGAGTACATCAGTCTTCGATTCGGTTAGTATCTTTTATAATTTCCTTTTCTTAATTATCTTTGTTAACTTTAACTAAGAGTATATACACATTTTACATGTTTTGAAATAGGATATTATCTGGTAGATCATTTCTTGGAGGTTTTGGTAGAAATAAATTTAACCGTTTTTTCTCGTACCAAACATTTTCTGGTTTTCGTTTGTCGTGTTTGTAGGCTAAATTTTCCACGAGGTCGGTCAATGAGAGTTCCATACCTTCCAAAGAGTCCAGAACATTGTAACATTTCCCGGGAGAAAGACAGTGTGGGAGAAAGAACTAGAGAGAGAGGCTACGCACGTATCCTGCGTCGCAGGGTTTTTTTCGGTTAAGAAGTAACACAAGGTTAGGCGTTTTAAATTGGTTTTTTATTTTTTATTTCGATTAAAATATATGTAAAATCAAATCTTGCATAAATTGTGCTACTTGGGTTTTCGTTTTAAAAACCGTAAAGATAAAATAATTGTATAAATACCAGCTGGTTTAGAATCACGTCAAAGTAAAAGTTTTAGGTTTTTCTCATGTTTTTTTTTTTGTGTCTTTTGCACTGTACTCACAAATATAATTTTTTTATTTATAAGTATAAGTTTATCTGCTATTGCTTTAATAGTATATACATACATTCAGAATGTTTCATCATTGTCTTTTATTTAATTAGTTTAAATAATTCTTGTAATTTTTTTTTTAAAAAGCTTTTCTTAAATGTTTAAAATTTAAACCATTTATTAATTGTAAAATTTCAACGTTTTTTTAATTGTAAATTGTTAATAGTTAAATAGTTTTGTAATAAACTTTGTTATTAGTTAATTAGTGTTTCCTTTATTTATTCTCACTACACGCACCTAGCTTGAGAGCTCATGTTTCTATCGGGGAATATGCACCCCTATTTAAAAATTTGCATATTGGCGCCCTGTTGTTTTTTAAAGCCTCGTAACCCGCTGAGGTTTGGGTGATTCAATTTTCATTTTTAAATTTTTAAAAGCTGATAAAGTTGTTATAAAGCTTCATAGTTCAGTCGCGTTATCACAATATTTCTAAATCATGAAATCTTTAAACTGGTTTGGTATGGAAGTGTCGATCATATTTTTGTGTGGCGAAAAATCATCAGCTTTGTCGTCACCGAACCTCTCTGAGTAGCTGTGAGAACTCCGATGTGTCGTTTGCCTGTTAATCTTATTACTTCGGAAATTTTTATTTAAACTATTGATAGTCCTGTTTTGTATAGGTTGTAAATACGATCTTGCCATATTCAACTTTCTCTT
The DNA here is from genome assembly GCA_023690525.1 of Holotrichia oblita. NCBI lineage: Eukaryota > Metazoa > Arthropoda > Insecta > Coleoptera > Scarabaeidae > Holotrichia > Holotrichia oblita. Next base: position 185,277,519 of record CM043015.1, on the reverse strand, counting down.
TTATGTACAACGTTGTATAAAGTTGTCTAACCATGCTAGTCCAACATCCCCTTTTTCGCCGAATGGATACTTTCTTTCATTTCTGATAATCAACTGATAAACTGTTAATAAGTCAAGATTTAAATCTAAATATTCAGTTTCTATAAGAAGCAAATATTGAACACCAGGCTGAGCGGAACGGCAACCAAATAGATAGTCTAAAAAATGGCGAAACGCAGAACCAGAAATCAACAGCAATATTTCCATGCGTGTTACAAAAAATTAAAGAAATGACTGGCCTGAATAGGATTATACACGACATAAACGTACAAAAATGGGCATTAGAAGCTCACGAAAAAATTAAACCAGAAAGCCCTAAAGAAGCCCTCCAGAAGATACTAAATTTTAAAATAGCAAGATAGATGCAAGACACCTTTGCTTCCTTCCCTCTCTCCTCCCACCCCCTCCGCTATTCCTCTCCACCCCCTCTCTCTCCTCCATTCCATCGCTGCCCTCCATCCCCTCAATTCCCTCCCTCCCTTACCTTCCCTCCTTCCCCTCTCTCCCCTCCCATCGCTCACTCCCCTCGCTCCCCTCCCTCATATCCCTAATGACCGTGCACTTGCACTTAACGTCGGTCCATTTAAATTTTTGTCCGTCTCTGTATCTATTTCCGTTCATGGATGATGCATATTATCAAGAAAACTGAAAAGCTGTAAATGTTTTTGAACCGGCAACCTGTCTTTGTCTGACAGAACATTCAAGGAAAAACGTAATTGTATTCAAAGCAGGTCAGTATAACGAGAACAAATTTGTATGCTATTAAAGTTTTTCCTCTGCGCCAAATATTAAACCAGACTTAATCGTAAAGAGTATAAATATGAAAGAGAATAAAAAAACTAGATTCCGTTAAAATATCTTATATTTCAACATTAGCTTATTAACTGCAAAATTAAAAATCTTCGATTTCAATTTGTATAAAGTAATTTTGCAAATACGCCGACTACATCTACTGGTATTGTATTTATAAGAGAAATCTTAAACATCTAATAAATACTATTATTTCAGATAATTGAGCCGGATATGTTAATAAATTATATAACTGTATTCACTCAAAATTTATGCTGTATAACTGTGTAATTAAGTACAGACTTCAGCCAGTCACATTCTTAGAATTTAAATAATACAACTGTTTTTATCGGCACATAAAAACGTATAAGTTCGAATACCTTACCATTATCATGCCATACTCATTATAACATCAAAACCGGGTAGTACACGAAAAAACGAATACTTATAAATATCCAGAGAAAACCATTCAGTATCTACATGTTGTATGTATGTACAATCAACAGCAATAATCGGGACACCTGTCCAGGTGACGCGCATGCGTCCTCCCCTTAACGAATCCTATAAAACAAATGCCGAACGTTTCAAAAGCTCCAGTGTGTGCACCACCGACGATCGAGATGGCTGTGAATACGCGGGTGTTGTTGTTGTTATCGATGTTGTGTTGTTTCGCCGTCGCGAATACCACGCCGATCGCGAGTGCCACGACCGATAGTGACGTAGAGGAACAATTGAAGGTGTTAAGCAAACAGGTGACGGCGCTGTTAGAGAGGCGTCGCGAGGACTTGCAGATCATCGAGGAGAGCATGCGGAAGAAGTTGACCAAGAGCCAGGAATTCGAGGACGTACGCGAAGAGATGAAGAATTTGAGGTAGGAAGATTTTAACGCGCGCTGCTGCGTCTATGGGGAATTCCTCGGCGTTCAACTGCTGCTCTGTTGGATTTCGTCACCGCACGTATAGTAATCCCGGCCGCAGAGAAAGCAGGGCGCCGAGTCGAGGACTTTTCCTTGTTTCTTCGTGCTTGTTTTTTTTTGCGAAATGCGCTAAAGCGGAAACTCTCTTTTGTAATAGGGTTTTGCGTGTTTGAATATTTAAGCGGTCTCCGGTTGGCGTCTCTCAATGCCACTCTAGTTACTTTTAGAGAGAGTTTTTCGATGTATTAAATTGCGGATTGCACTTACGAGTAAATACAGTAAGTATAAAAAGTATTGGTCCAGCTAATTATATAAAAAAATCAACAATTATCGTAAAATATTAATATATTAAAGATATGAATAATATTAAATAATATCAAAAAAAGCTCTCTTTAGTTTTTTATTAGAGGAATATGATTATAACTCTAAAACTAGATGTGGAAGAAAAATTCAATTTTTGATTATACTCTCAGTTTAAGACCCATGTTCATTATTCATCATTTTTGTTAAGAATAATTATGAACAAGATTTAAATTGCTTTTTTTTGGGATATTTTTTACTAAAGTTAATAATCCATCTCTGTTAACATTTTTTTCGCTATGAATATTATTGTTTCGGCTGCGTTTATATCATTTTTAATTTTAAAATTTTAAACTGTTTGGTTTGTTATCACATGTTGGCTTTTTTGTTACTGCCAATAAACATTCCGAAGGAAATGGTCGATTGGAAAAAAATTCTGCGTGTTGTTACACCGTAATTGAATGTGCAAACTGTATTTGTGTATACATTGAATAATGTCTGAACGTTATTTTAAAATTTTATATTTGCTATCGAATATGGGAACAGCATTCATGTTACTCTGTATCTGTTACTCTTTTTTATGCTGTTTATTTAATCTAAAAGTCTCGTTCTATTTTATTATTATTATCTTAGAGTTGGTTTCCATGGTTATCAAATTTCGAATTGTAGTTTTTGTTTAGTCTAGAGTGGTATTATTATTATTTATATAATAATTATCTTCTCGTTCTTTTGTTTTCCATGACTATATAACGCTATTGAGATCGATTAAACAGTTTTCCAGGCATACGATTTTTTTTTAATGAAACCTATTATTTCAGAAAACTAAAAGAAACATTATAGTCACTATAGTCTAAAGTATAAAAAATAAAACAATCACGAATTGACGTTAATTTTGTGTTCCCTCTTCTTATTCCGCTGCATAGTTTCTCCATATTGGTGATCATTTATCTTTATTTATGATGAATTTTTCATTTTTGTTTCATCTAGTCTAGTGCAAATTAATATACTGTGTTATTGCATATTTCTTCGATTTAAATATTTTTTAATTCACATATGTGTTTACTCTCACTACAATTGTTAAGAATTTCCCTTTCTCTATTAGAAAAATAACTAGTTTGGCCGGAAAACTGTAAAACTGGACTTTATAACCACGGAAAACAATTTTTTATATGTTGGCATCATTACTTAGGGTCATAGGTATTTATAGTTCGTGCTCAAGCATCGCCACAACCTCAAGCACGAACTATAAATAATCTACCTACAACAATTTTAAATTTTAGTAACCATGGAAACAAAATTTGAAGAAATGTGTTTTTGTACTAAAAAACTTCTGTAGAATCCAAAAATTCAAAAGTACGCAAGATGTTCTATTTAAAATGTATATCTAATTTATATTTAATATGCAGTGCAAAAATAAAAGGGGAGTTTTTCAAAAGAAAAACCTTGAACCCTTTGATTTTTATTCTAGTTTAGAGGTTTTTTTACGTAAGATTGAAATTTACAGGGAGCACATTAGTAAATCATATTTCATACATTTGCTAGGCAAAAGAAGTGTAATCATGCGTTTATCGGGTACCTAGAAGCGATTAACAACTAGTAACAGTTATTTCGTGACAAATTAAATTCTGAAAAAATTAACAGAAGGTGGAGGAGGAATTCCTCCACTTCTCCGCATCTTGTGCATTATTAGTTTTGGAGATACGAGGCACGCTCAAATAGAAGCGGTGCAGTTGTTTAATGCAACTCACCCTGATTGGCCGCTTATTAGCCAAACTATGGAAAACAGAGTTGAGACAAAGTTTCTACAAGATATGTCTTCATCACGAGCATGATTGGAACACGAGATTTTGATTGGCGAAATAAATTGCGTCAGCAAATGCAACAATTATGCGATGATAACAGTGATTTTGTAATAAGAATCATTTTTTTCTAATAGGATAGCAAATTTCTCGTTATTGGAAAATCGATTGGCTCATTAGGTCACAGAATTTCATACGCAAAATGCTCATGAATATAGTGCGCTGTCACACTTTGAATGAAGTTTTCAGACATTTGAATAGATAGGAGAGAGACGATTGAGTGACCACCCACTTGTGACTCGACCAACGAATTTAGAATATTTAGTACGAATACGACTAGAAATTAGCAATATTACCGCAAATGTCATCAACAATTCTTAACGGTGCTTAATTCGAACATTTAATTTAGAAATATTTTAATTTTTACGACAATTTTTCTTCTAAACTTCCTTATCTAACCACCATCCATATTTACCTTGTCGTATTTAAAATTCTACAATAAAAAATGGGGGATTACATTAAAAACAAATCATGATGATGTCATATCTGCTTTTTGATACATCCTGTATGTTTCAGATACATAAAAAAATTGTAAACTAAAAATAAAAATCGACGGGTCGGAGGTTTCGTTTTGAAAAACTCCCATTTTAATTTTTATTGAACCTGTTTTCTATAATTACAATTACAAGTTTTGCAATTACAAAATAATATAAACAATCCCGAAACGTTTTTTCCAACATTATTTAGGTCTTGAAATCAAAAAATTAAAAACAAATTTTAAACTATAAAACAAAGGCTAAGAAATTTAATTCATAAATTATTGTATGATATATGCCAATGATAAAATGATAACTTTTTTTATGAAATCCATTAATTAAGTCATCCACTAGTCTCCAGTCCACTCTCAATATTACCTTCACATTTCTTGTATATAATTGTCCGGAATTATAACACTAAAACCTTTTTTCTTATAGCGATAAAGTTGCATTTTTAAGGAGAATTTTATTTTTTCTTTGACATTTTATAGTTGAGTTGAATTACCAAAGCAAAAATAAATTCGAGTCTTAGAGTGTAACTTTATCTGGAATTTTAAAATAAGCCCGGGAGTAATTCATTTGGATAATTCCTTGAATAAACAGTCGTTTTTCTTAGAATTATTTAATATGAAACGGTACCGCTATTGTAAACACCATTTGTATGATTATTTTTGTTTTTCTCTCTCTCTTTTTATTCGAATTAAGATTAAGATTCACTCCGATAGGAGATTTTTTGAACAATCTAATAAAAAGTTAGATTTCATTTTATCTGTTGAATTTCTTTTGTGACTATTTACATATGAGTTTATTATCATTGGATCGATAAACTACACCGCGAGAGTTGCAGTGATATCTTACGGAATCACTGCAACTAAGCACCCACCATATATAAAAAAAACCATTTACGTGAACTGCAAAATTTGCCTGTTCCAAATTACTCTCGTGTAATACTAGCCAATACCATCCCCTAAAAGGAAGCTACTTAAAAAATAAGAGCGGAAATCACATGAACTGTTGTGTGTGTAAACTTTTCTAAAGTAAAGTTTTCTTTTTATTCAAAAACAACATTAAGGAATATACCTACACTCTTTTGATAAGTTGGAAAACTGTTTTGAAATAAAAGAGAGATATTTCCGTAAAGAAATTATATTTTCATTTAATGTAAAAAAAATCTCAAAGGTTGGAAACCTTTGCTACTAAACAAAGACTTTTCTCAGTATATCAAAAAATAAATTAAAATTTTACTACAATAAATGAGGCATCTAAGGATATAACATTCGCATCTCTCAGAGAAGCAAGTCATTCATTTACAGAGGTTTCTGTAGAGTTGGATTGAACTATTATAGCAATGATAATAATTGAATGGGCGGAGGTTCAATTACACCTAAATTTTGAATAATAGAAACTCTATTCAATTTCCTTTTCAATGATATATGTGCACTTTTGCAGATAATTTAATCGCAGACTGACGTATACAACTTGAACTAAAACGGTTGGCGTTATCCAGGTTAAGATTCAGAACGCAATCTGTCTCCGTAACCCTATCAATCATCATGTTTAGATGAGGAACTTGCGTGTTAGTACTACATCTAAGAGAAAAGAAAAATGATACTATAAAGTACAGCAAAATTAAATTTAAGCACTATAGAACTAAATAAATCACAATACAGCAGCAACGAAAGGATAAATATTTGACAGGTCTTCATAAAAAAATATACATCTGCCCCCCAAGAGACATTTACCGAGCCCGTTAACATACCAGATATACCTTTTTTTTTCTGTAAAATATTTTCACCAGTACAGAAACTTGAAGTAATTACGCGAATCTTCAAGAAAATATGTGAAGAAGCGCACGTACAAAATTAAAAATATAGTTTATTGACAAATATTAGTCAACCAAATACATTTAGGTAATGGTACTATGTATATCAAGTAATTCAACTCAGTTTCAGTTAAACCGACGTGTATAATTTGTTTAATAGCACTTCAATATTGTACATATGTATATTGAATAAACACATACAAAGCTTTTTATATAACGACCTATTAACCATATCAAATTAAAATAAACCGATACTATCTATGTGTTAGTGCCGCATTGAACTGTAAAGTTTGATTTGGGTCTTAACATTTTATATTGCAATTATACATTTAACTGGCTAATTATAATAATTTTATTGGATATTATTGATAGTGATAGCTGTACTTTGCATCTTTATCTTCGATGTATGATTTATCAATAATAAATTTACACACATGTGCTAGGGATATCAGATCAATTTTAAGTGTGCATGTAAATTGAATTAGAAGTTAAAATATATGAGTGTCTTATACAAATATTTAATACACCAAAATAAGTAGTTAACATAAGAGATTTTCCTTTCTCATTTCGTTGTCACACTCTATACCGAATGTTCCAATTTGCAGCCGCATAAAATACGATGTGGAATTATATCACCATTTATTTTATTGCAATTAACAGTTATTTGAACATATGTCGTCATGCACGAATCATTGCCAAACCTATGACTTCTACCACCTGCGCCTGATATAAAAAAAACTGAAAAAATACATATTTCCATTTAAAATTTTAAAATAACTAGACTGACGTTTTTAACACCAACAATAAATAGCAAACCGTAAGTAAAAAACGCATTTTTGAAACATTTTTTTGTATTTTTATTTAAAAAACAGATAGACAAAGTTGTGACACTCAAACCGGGCACTCAATGTTGTTGAGTTTATAAAAAATATCAAAGTTCATTGATTGAAATTAGAAAACTGGCAAATTCATATTTAAATTTGGTGAAAAATTGCCAATGTTTAAGGACTTAATAGGTTGATAGAAATTTGTTTGATAGGAAACTTTGTAATTACACTTTTAAACTGAATATTTTCACTGAAACATTACTCAATTTCCTGAATTTTCTTACGAATAGGTTTGCTATCTTTCAATATACTAAAACTGGACATTTCAGACTATTATTTTCACTCATCACGACGAGTTTATTATTTAATTTTATGCCAACTGGAGGTCAAAATTAAAATTTAGTTTGATATGTCAACTTATCAAATTAATTATTGTAGAGGCTGTTTCAAGTTTTTCGCTTATGGGACTGTAGATTTAAATTTGGCAATGTTCTTAAATTATACCTGAACAATCATCTAAGATTAAATTATTGCATAGCTTTAAGACCTACTCACAAGGGAACACCGGCAGGTATCAACTCCCGATTTCAATGAAACTTTACAGACTGAAAGAGTACTTTAAAACACGAAGTACGTATTTTTAGCGGTCCAATTTTTATTATAAATTATAACAGATATTAAAGCATCCTTTTAACAAAATTTGCGGCATATTTCATGATCTAAAATATTGTATAACCTGTATTTGTAAAACGTTAATGGTGGGGCGATGGGGTACCTCAAACCCCTATGTTTTTCATAATTTTGCTTTTTCTTTTACTACACCAGGATGTAGACTGTACATCATTGGCAAAACAAAACTCTACGGGGTTTTTAAAGGACCCAAGTCTTTCGTCCACGTATCCACTCTTATGCCACAAATACTTGCAGGGGGCTGGGACCCAAAATCGGGCTATTGAACCGCTAAAAAAATACGTATTTCTTATTTTAAGATACTCTTTCAGTCTGCAAAATTTCATAGAAATCGATCATCTATAATAAGAATTTCCTATTTTTAATTACATCATCTATAATTTTGAAAATTTTTAAAAGTATAAAGACAATTTGTTAAGTTAGTATTAAAAAAAAACTACTCAGGTATATTTAGTAAAAAGTATATTTTTTCTTGAAAAAAAAAGCAGAAGGGGTTGGCAATAACATCTACACAATTTAAATCAGGATTTTTTGGACACAGAGCTGTGTGCAAAATAACAAGTTACAGTTAGTCACTCGCTTTTATTCTCTAATGATATTCTATAGAATCAGCTGTGTAAAACGCAACTTTAAACGTAACGCAGCTACTTTTTATATGTAACTGCCACAACTCTGGTTGGCTCTGAATTGTGTCCACAAGTGGACAAGTGTTAAACACTGCTTTTAAACTTTAAATGTTTTAAACTTTTCTTTTTCTAAAGAAAAAAGCTCTTTTTCTTTTCTTTTGTCTGTCTTTTCTAATTGTTTCTATCTTGAATTCTTTCTTTTTTGCTTGGCCTCCTACTTTCATAAAATATCGCCATATATCTTTTACTAATTTCAATTTTTTTATCACCGAAATAACATAACAATATATTAAGTCCCCAAGAATTTGAAACAGCCTGTAATTCGCGTGCTGAACTACAAAATTACAGAATATAGTAAATAAAGTTTTGTGTTTAAAAATAAGAAATATTATAGTAATTATTACAGTATGAATCAATATTACTACTACCACTTGAGCGATGTTATATGAGTATCAACCACTTGATATCTAACGCGGTATAGAAGCAACAGTTCATGATCTGGTAAGCTATATTCTGTGTTCACTTCAAGGTTTATACATGCGATATACCTCCTCGGATCTAACCCTTTCTTCCTCGTTCCTAAGCAACATAAACATCTAATAATGTACATCGTAAACAAGCTAACAAGATAGAAGGTTCATTTTCTCAGAAATTTATTATTACAATATTTATATGTTGGCAAATAAACAGCCTTTTTCTTCTTCTATTTCATTTATACTTGATTCGAATCAATACAATATTTGTCTCTCATTTCAGTCGAAATTATTTAAATAATGTCTATACTGTTCGATTTTTCCGAAACTATCTACGAAAAAGCATCCATCATAACCCGTCCCTTATTTTTAGCATAATCGTCGTTAAACTTTATTAAATAATAATAAAATAGAAGATTTAAGGTCACCTACTCAAGAAATAATTATAGTATAGCAAGTATGCGATTGGGAAAATTCACACGATTTTAACATATTTTAATAATTGAAAATTTATTATAATTTTGTTTTGAAATCCTCAGAGTACTTTATTTAATTCAATCTATATTGATAATTAAATTTTCAGTGATTACTCCGAAACACCCACGCTACAAATTAATTTCAACACAATTTAAAATTGAATCCCAAATAAAAACAACAATATAATGAAAAAGCTAAGCAAACGCTCGTATAAAACTTATGAATTCCTAACCTGTAATTGAAGATTACTTTACATCAGATCACAATTCATCATTCGATATCACGTACACTCTCGTTTACATTCTTTTTCGCGATGTATCCTAAATAATTTATGAAGCTGTCGAGATTTTCATCAACCGTTCTTCACACTGCAAACCGCGATCGCGTCCAGAGTTTATGAAACTCTTTTCTCATAGGCAACATATTAAATCGCAAACGCTCCTTTGTGAAACGCTTCACGTTTGAATATTGAAGTTCCACACTAAAGCGGAGGTTTTTTTTCCGATGGAAGCACGCCCAATTCGGACTCCACACTTTCGGCATGCCTCAATGTTTTGTTTTCGCTTTTGACTCTCTCTTTTTGCGTTCTATTACGGGAGCGTAAAAACGTCCAGAACGCGCGATTCGATTTGGTTTTCCATTAGAATGTAAAACGTTACTCGGATGGTAGGTAGGTGGAAAGCGCCGGCAAAAAGCAAAACGCAACCGTAGAGAAACGATAGGCGCTATATATTGTAGGTTTTTTTTTTTATTGACGTGTTACTTTACTCTTATTATATAAACGAAAACAAACCGTAAAAATGGATATTAAAAGATAACAATACACCTTTTCCGTCTCGCTTTTTTTTCGTACTGCTATCGAAGTATGCTCTTGAAAACAGATCTACGCTTTTTTGCTTTGTAATGGTTTTAATTAGTAAATGTGCGCTGTTGCTTTCTTCCCTATTAAATGTAGAATTACCAGGTACTTTATTTTACTTATACTTTATTTTATTTTACCCTAAAGTGTGCATGCATATTACGAATTTTGTTTTTTAATGAACTATCTTTATTATTATATTATATCGTTTATAAATATAGGTATAGTCTGTCCTACAATGTAATGATCGCTATATCGAAATTTTTGTTAAAATTGTATCTTATGGCGTTGTCACTGATAGCGTGATAACAAATTTGTTTCTAATGAGTACCATCTGTCAATAACATTAGACATGAATACACTTATCACACAGAATAAGAAACATATCCAAAACAGTGGTGCCGTCTATAGGCGATCCAAATCTGAAGAAACCGAAGACTGTAAATGACGACCTGCAAAGTGATTATCGACATCGAGTACTTAGAAATAGTAGGAAGAATAAATAGGGAATATTACGCATCTTTATTGATCTAATTGATCACAGAAATTAAAAAAAAAATTTCACATTTGGCCAAAAGGAAAGAGCCCTTCCATTAAAATAATGTACGGAGTGCAAGTACAACGGACAAAATCTCGAATTAAATTTCAGGTCTGACAACATTATACTCCATTATCTTCTTTCACGCAACCCTTAAATGATTAGTATTCGACGTGACTAAAGCTGCTTTCTATTTGTAAATTTTCTGGATCATGATTTGCAAAGCGTGATCAAATGTTTATTAGGAACATGTTCAGCAACTAGCATTGCGAAAATAACGCACAAAAGAAGAAGGGGATTTGTTTACACCACACATAACCATCACATAACGAGTACTTACGTAGAAGTAAGGTTATATTCGTTTTAAACATACTAAACACAAATCTTGTTGTAGTGGAGATGAATCACAATTTCAATTTTTTTTAAATAGAACATGATTCGTTTGAACAAAACCGGTTTTGTTCGCTGATCACTAGAAACTACCTTAAATCAATGAGCATACCATCCATTTCTTGGTAGAATTGGGATCCATAGCCTGAGAATACTAATCCATTAACACACATTTTTACAGTTTTGATACGCTTACATCAATCGCATTCCTGCTTTCCCCTATTAACACAAAATCTTTGGCTATAATTTTCTTCTCCTACAAATAATAATCTCTTCGTTTCGTCAGTGTGCTTGTATTGATCTATCTTTAGAAAATCTTGCCAGTCAGAGTTTCATTTCAAAAGATTAAGACATTGATTGAAAACTGCTTTAATCTCTTTAGATATTGTTTACCATAATCTTCTTCTACCAAGAACATCTTTCACCGTTTTTATCGCTTTATAACGTTTAGGTTAATACAAATCTTTGTGTTTTATGTACTTGATACTCTGATAATCGCAATTATCGTCATCTAGAGCGACAACACAAAAAAAACCATCAGACCAGTTAGTATGCTCAGTGCTAATTCGGCACTAAGCTTCTCCTACCACACAAGCAATGCTTCTTGTATTTCACCGTTTTGTCGTTGATAATTTTGGAATAAAACCATTCAGAACAATTTGTCAAGACTTATTGAACACTTGAGACGACGAAAGGATTCTAACACAACTGAAAGGCTGCATTAATCTTTGAGTTATTATGTACTACTACAACTCAAGCAAAGCTCAGCGTGTCAAATAAATCTTACCTCCTCCTAAAATAAGGCTAGTCTTTAATATACAACCCTCCTTCGCTCCCCCCAGCTTTGGAGCTGAGTGGAAATTTGTCGAAATTAATGATTTCGATTATGGTGGCCGATGAATGAATTTTGCAGTCCAATAGTCTCCTAGTTTTTTCTGACGTTGACTCTTGGAAGTAGCTTATCGGTCTCCACAACTATCAATTTGATGGACGTTCGAATTGGCTCCACAGTTTTGATTGGTAACAGCTCTCAAAAGAGCAATGGGATTTCAAGATTCTGGTGAAGATGTACGTTTTAGGGTCCTCAGTTATCGCTGCGGAGATTTTGTTTTGGAATGCTTCAAAGCTATCTAGGGAAACTTTTGCCCGACTCCATAATTCCTTGCAAACAGAAAGAAGAAGATATATCTTTTGCTTATTGCATATTGGGAGAATGTAATACAACTGTGTAAAGTCATGCACAAGGCTTGCTTAATAAAACGAATGGAGGTATGTTTAGTTTTGTTAAGATTAGGCCCACAGCCCCTTTTAACATGAAGACACCCAAATATGTTGATTATTTCAGGGAGTACAGGCTCGCATTTTTACGTAGAGTCTTACTCAACATAAATGTTAGATAACTTTAAACCGAGCTTACTACAACATCGCAAATAAGGTCACTCCAAATTCACTGTTTCGAATAATTTTACCACATATCTCCAACACGAAACAAAATATCTAGAAACAACTTTGCAACAAAGTTGTAAACTGGGTACCTCAACAAGCTGTAAAAATTTTGCAAAAATTCAAACTTGTACACCGATAAATAGCCAACATGAAGAGGGTCTTCGGAGCAACCAATTTTAGAGAAACACGATGTCCTGAAACTCTGGCCACGACTACTACAGCACATTTCTGGAAAATAATCTAGTTTTAGAAGAAATTAATTATTAGGACGGTTATCTCCAAAATTCAGCATATAGATTATGTTAGGCCAGATTTTATAAAATATTTAACTTCACCGATATCTACTTCCTTCATGTAGTGATTGAGAGTTTCGGCCTTGACATAACCGACACCTCATAAACCATTCGGTTCAAGAAGTGAACTAGTAGAATGAAGGCTGTTTTTATTTATTGTTAGTGCCTTTGCCACTTGTGCCACAGTGAGCTCTCTTTGGTTAGCAAAGAGGAGATTTTTGAGCACCATTTACATATATCCACAACAAGTTGAAGACGCAAACGTTGTTCGCAAGAGCGTTAGATGTCGCAGCGTCACCCTCCCTTTGTTTCTAGCGTATATTGTCTGTGATAAGACATGGATAAGACGTGATTAAGCTGAAGGGAAAGTTCATTACTAATGTATGGCTTTCTAACAAATGCCAAATTAATCATGGTGTAAAGTTCAAACGGCAAATTATAATTTTATTGCTTTCGCCTTTTCTAGAATCCCTGAATTACAATTCATGACATAAATTTGAACCTTAAAATGTCTGCGCATGTGTTTACAAATTTTAAACAATTTTAATCGACTTCAATCATAATGTCTTCGTAGTCTTTTAATAATTTTACTTCGTGGAATTGTTTACAACCACCATATACAATTTATTCGCTTTGAACCGTTGAAAATGAAGTAAATTAAACTTCAAAACGTCTGTTGTAAAGAAAAATGTTTAACTCAGAATGCTTTTTATTATATAATTCATATACATTCGAATACATAATGTTTCCGTCGAATAATAATTTTTATGTACGCTTCGATAGCAAGTAATAGCGATAGCATGTCACAATTCATTTTCCTGTCTCCGTTTGCGTCAATACACCATCAATTATCAGACATTGCATTGCAGCTAACATATCTGCGACACACGAATGAAGACGTTACTTAAACATTGATGGAGCGAAATATGAGAGTCTACATGTATTGATCAGAATCAATACTCGATAAACTGAGAGAAAATGTACTCTTTTAAGTTAATATTTAATGAGTTCCTGGTATATATAAAACGTGGATTTTCAGAATTTATTTCTAATGACAAGAAAATTACGAAAGCGGATTTGTTCAATTAAAAAAGGAGCAGTTGATATTCAACGATGATATATACTAAAAAAAAATAAACCAAAAATATTGTTTGTGTTATAATTTACATTTGATAAAGAATCAATATTTTATGTTTACAAAAAACAAATTTAAACCAAAACTAAGCTCTATTGACATACATAATTTCTGGGTTAGGAAAACAATTATAGATAGACACAACACTAAAAATAAATTTATGCATTAAGGCTACCTAACTCAATATGAACGACTGGGCTTCATGCAATACTTTCCTGTCAAACTCTTTAAAGCACGCAATGGAATATCTCCTTCCAAATAATCTACTGCAAACCCTTTCCAGTAATACCTAATTTACTTTTAAAATTGTAAACGAAAAGGCATGAAATAATATGAATATAAATTTCAAATATCCATATCATACGTCCAATTGAGAATATTCCGCCTCCCTAGTAAGTCATTACACTCAGATATACAAACCGGGACTTCCATATATTTGACCTTCGCCCATGCATATGCATGTGATATAATCGGGTAGAGTTCTGCAATTAAAATAATGTAATATTGCGTATAAGCTGAAAGTGTACTACGTTCAAACAAACGAGGTACCTACAACCATATATATGAGTATCTAAATTTAGCTTCTCACTTGTTTTGTTTTCCCCGCTTTGTTTTAATATAATTGAATAAGGCTTGATGTTTCGTTGTGTAATCTTTTTTTCCCCCGAAAAAGCAAGGAGAAAAATGTAATCATTGCGAGCATTTGGATTTGTACTGCGAGTATACAAGATCATCTTGTTTTATGTGGAGTTCACTTTATTTTTGAAATATATAGGAATAAGTTTTGTAATTTGATATTGTGTAATGAAACGTAATTTAGCGTGAAATAAGCTGGTAAAATTAAATTGCATGTAAACACGAGCATTTTGTATAAAACCTTGCAATTCGAGAAATTTAATAAGAGTATAATACGGCTTCTTGTAAGATTTCATTTCTGGTTCGTATTTCAATCCGAGGAATTCGTTTCGTTTTAAACATTTGCGTGAATCCTTAATAATTCTATGGTAAACGATGTGCGTAAGTAATCAAGAATTCAACTTATAAATAAAGTATTATCACCTAAAGAAACCTCTTAACCAACCATTGGCAAACGATGAAAGAAGACAGTAACACGCAAGCGATGCATTATGTGTCAATTTAAAGGAGATGAGAAAAAAACCGAGTCTAGGAAAAGTTATCGTGAAAAGTCATGAGTTTAGGCAATGGTTCTTCTTTCTATGCACTTACTCTCTTAGATTATTACCAGCTAAAGTTGAACAATTAAATATCTGCAGTATTAAATATGTTTTTCTAAAACATTCTCCAACACCAAGACGGTTTATCAGAAACTTTTCTTAACACTTTCTTTGTCCAGTGTTTGAACTTTTATAGTTGATTACTATTGTGAACTATTGAACAATAGAAAGAAAAAATATTGCACACATTTGCCGCGTTGTAAACTTGTGACTTCAACATTTTCTTTTTGTTAAAGAAGCATAAACGAAAGCGAAGCTAACATAAATTTAAAATTAATTTTATCATGAAAGCTTTAACGACACAAAACAAAAGCCGTGGCCTTCTAAACACTGAGTACAGTTTCCTTTCTTAGTTTCTTTAGTTTCCCAACAATATTTACATCTTCACCTTTTAATTTTTTATTTATACTTTTAGAGCATTGTTCTGGTAAATCGAATACAAGCATTTCAGCCTAGAATTGAATTGATGGTGGACCAACTTAGTTCTGTTAACGAATGTAGTTTTATGTCATATTTATGATTATCTTGTATGCCTACGTCGGAGCACCATTGATTCGTCAATAGCTAAATTTTGCCTAAATAGTAAATTGTTTGCATTCTATTGTTAAAATAGTTATATAGTAGTGATATTTTGGGAATTTGAGTTTCATCTCAAGCGTAAGGTCCCGTTTTAGTAAAGCGCATGTGATAGACCGGTCTTATTTTGTGCTAATATGTGTTTATAATTTTGGGCGCCACGGTACAACAAATCCTCCTGTGAACCCACAACGACGGACGTTACTGATACCGAAATAAATAAATTAATTCTCGTGACTAGCAAAATGTCGGTGGCGATCGCTCTAACGTAATCAAGAAAACAGATACTTACTTTACAAACTTTCTTATAATCTTTTCTTTATACGTTCTCAGGTGCGTGTGGTAAATGGAGGATTTACAGTATTTTAGCAATAAATATTATGGTAACACATGCAAACTTATTTGTTATTGAATAAATAAAATGCAGAAAATGGACGAATGACAAATATATTAAATAAAATAACTGAATAAATATGTGAATACAAAAGTTGGAAAATATTAAATAGAATCTTAATATTAATGATGCACCTATCTTAATCTTACTATTACTACTTACGCGCTTAATTACTAAGGAATTACAACGGAAATATATATGTGATAATGAATTTAATAACAACGAACGCGGAACCAATTTACCTTTAGAACAAATGACTATTTATTACGAGCTCGTATTCGTAGCATATAATAGTTTGTTGGCCAAATACCTGTATGTACGAATTCTTCGCTTATTTGCGTATACTTGCTGGCGTTGATTCGATCCGCTAAGATGTCCGCTTCCTTCTTCGCTTTGTCAATGGACTTCGGGCGTGTCCTTTCTTGTTTGCTTCTTATCAGTATTCCAATTTATGACTTCGTGCGGGGTATCCCCGTGAACACGGCCTTTTAATACTGATAAAATGAACAAAGGTAATAAAATCGATACACTAACTAGCCCTGAACTGACAAATATATATGTATAAGTAACTGCGAAGCGAACTACTCTCTCCGGTGGCCTAGCGAAAAGTGGTTCTAGGCGGAGTAAGCGATGCGAAATACTACACACGTACAGCCTCCACCATAAGTCACATGTTTTACAGCTGACGGTTAAAACTATTACAATTTCAAACTATTATAATTATATGAACGTTTTAACATAGGGAACCTATATATATATTCACGGTCTATATTCAAATAGGTACATTTCATTTCTTAAATTATAAATACCATTCTTTACTACATTTAATAAATACCTGTTTCCCTTATTAGGTTAATGCGACTGAAAAATAAAATAATTTAAAATATCGCGTCCCGTTACACGCATGCCGCGTAATATTAATAAGGATCTATTACGACACATAAAATTCGAAAACAGTGCCATATGAACTGGATAATGCGTTCTGCGTTTGTTCTATTTCCCTTTAATTGTGTTCGCATGTACAGAAGATTAATAAAAATATTGAATTCATCTTTAGACACTCCTTCATATCTATTTATTCAGTTTTCTATTTAAAATGCATATTCGTTAGTATTTTTCACGAAAATATTACAAACGCGTCTTCAGTTCAGAAAGGTCTTAGCAAAGTGGGTGCCCAACTTGCTGTCCAATGAGCTAAAGAAGAAAAGAGTTGTTGATGCGCAATCGATTTTAGACGAGTATAGTGCCGAATGGGATAGTTTATTGGACAATTAGCTAACTGTCAGGTCTACTACGAATCACCAGAGATTCGAAATTCAGCTCCCGAATGGCAGCTTCCTGGTCAGCCACCGCCAGAAGTCGAGCGTACCAAAATGACATTTAAAAACATCCTGGGTATATTGGGTACTGTGGGGTACTGTGTTCTGGAATAAAAATGGGATCGTGCATATTCACCATCTCAAATCTGGTAAATCTATCAACAAAATACGTGAACAAAATATACATGAACCTTCTAGTTGTGATGAAATTTCTACATGACAATTGTCCAGCCCATAAAGTAAATGTGACACTCGAAAAGATCACTCAAATAAGTTGGATGCTGCTGAAACACCAACCCTATTCTCAGTTGCATTTTAAAAAGACATGCCACCACCCTTTAATAATAATAATAATAGCATAGAATGAAACTTCATAAGCTTTCACGGCTAGTCGTAAAAAGGTCGTAAACACTCTTCATTCCATTCAGAATAACAGATTGCTGTAGGACATTGTTTCAACCACTCCAATCTTCTTGATTGAAATGTGACAACTTATGGATCTTGATGGCTTCTAGTGGTTGTAATTCTTTTTTTGGCCAATAATTTTTCAGTGCCCAGTATGGATAGCAATGCATTCACAAGCACAAGTATCGCCACACTTTAAACATGAACTATGAATCTAGAACTAAGACAACTGTTTGACTGCGAATTTATGTATTTCTGCGGTGTCGATCCCCCGGTCTACTTCAATAGTACGTTTTGTTGACGTTACTTCATCATTTGACCCTTGCAATTGGTCCTATCGAAGCTCTGGATAAACTGCAAACTTTTTCGCTCTTCATCCTTTGAGGGGCTAAAATAGAGTAGCTTTAATGTCGTAGTGTCCAATCTCGCAAGAAGAATCTACAGTAATGCTTTGCACACCCTCGTGAACCTGACTCTAGTTAAAAATGTTATTACTGTTGATACCTACCGTTATTCTATGAAATATAAAATTACAGAAATGTCTTGTATTTCGTTATTGTAAACAAGAATATGAATTCAATTGTACAAAATATTGACAGGTAACTTTAAAGCCAAACTTAAACGCAATTATTTGAGCAAGTCTGTGACAGAAAACTCTTTTGTTTACTTGTTTACTTATTTACTTTCGACGGTTGTATAGGTGAAAGCTTAAATGTTATGCCAAAAGCATGGGAAATTTCAGGATCTAACAAGTACTATATTAGATACATTTTTTCTCAAACTAAATGTTTATTAAAGAGATATATGCTTGGATGTGAGATCTATTAATAAGCAAATAGCAGGACTTCAAGTTGATTATTAATAGTGGCTCCTAGCGTTGGCAATGTTTATTTTAGAAACAAGTTTCAAACTATTATTACGTTATGCGTACCAGGAATGAATAAAGCAGGACACAATCAAATTTAATTATATATGAATGGAAACTAGAATGTAAACTAATTACATTTACAACTAAATAAGCTACAACCTTTTATGAATTTATGAGGTCAAGCAGAGACTAAATTTTAGCAGATTTAGTTCAGCTATTTATTTATCACGCTACTGATAACGGGTGTTTCATTATTTATTTCATATTTTTAATCCAATTCTGTAATTATATATATATAATGTATATCTATCATTTTATGATAGCTCTGTACATGATTGAACCAAAAACGGATTTTTTTCCGTGTATCTGGTTTCAAAGATCCCGACCCTTACCTCGATTACTCTTGTCTTTGCCAGTTTTCAATATTCCATGAGTAATATGAGACAGCTGTCGTATATGACTAACAGATGGCGTCTATTACAATTGCATAAAATACCGTGTATTCATACATATATAAAACCTTCATATATGTACATACTCCCAGTATGTATAATATGTACATATGTAGCATATATACAAATATCATATATTTTCCCTCTAGCTTCTAGCCAGCGTAACGTACATATTTGTCAAGAATGATACGCATCGTGTCATCTTGAACATATCTTCTTCCATAACGTTTTGGCACTGATTTAAGCGTAATAAGTTTTCTTTTTTTGTGTGTTGAAGCTTATGAGTTTATCTCGTTACAAAATTTTTTGCAGAAAATTTTTTACGCATGTAGAATACGTAAAAGCTCCTCGACATATTAATGTTGGAACACAACGAGAATAATTTGTATTTATGATTCACGCTCGTTAAATAATTTGCCAACAACTCTGACGGCGTAAATGGTTTAGAATTAAATAGTAAAAGTTGACTTTTATGGCCTTATCCATTATGTTTATAGTTTATTGTTAATTTTATCAATTTATCCAAAGATACCTAGGTATCTAAATATAGTTTTAAACCCGTAGATCTATGTAATATTTCATTTACATTATTTTACGTAGCTAATTAAATAATATCTCGACGTCGCGACGCGGTACATTGTAATTCAATTTACAATGAGTAATCTCTACACCGGTTGGGTCATTAAGAACATCTAGTCTCGTCCTTTACGCCAAAACTTTCGTACTGCAGAGTTGTGGTGCGTTCCCAGGAATTATTAAAGTTCCTGCTTTTCAAGCGGGCAGCAATACTAGTCGTGGTAGTAGCCGAAGACATTCAGAATAAAAATATACGAAACAATTTCCATGTAGACGGAAGCTAAAGCAGGTGGATACTTACCAGCATGTATGCGGAGAAATAAAGTTTCCAAGAAAACGTTTTATCGTAATCCCATTTTCAATTCTTACGTTCATCCTATCACGTCCCTTTATATGCATTACCATTCAACTCCGTCTACGATGTACACGACTGGTGTAGATTCGAAAAAGATGTATCAAATTTTTACGAAGGATAAAGATACATGCTTGGAAGATTTTAAAACACGATAACGGGATTTATTTATTATACACAAATGCATGTACACGAATAATTGTATGGAAACAATTAATTTTAGAAATTCCAGTTACGAATGTTTTATTCACATAAAAAATAAAAAATTACAGAAAAAAAAAACAACGTTGGTCAAACGTTTGTTTAGGAAACTTAAACATAAACAAGGAGGAGTTTGTCCCGATGACGCTGCTGAAGTTTTATTGACAAACATAAGTTTAAGGGTTTATTGACATATGGAACGATGTAAGAAGAAATTTGCTGAGGTTGAATTTCAAATGTATATAAAGGCGAAGATTTGTGATTGCAATAGAGGAAATACACTGAGAGAAAATGCCAAAATGATTAAAAATAAAATTTTAGGTTTTTACTGTTCTCTCGGTGTATTTCCTCTATTATAGAATTTATTTTCAAATCTACCTTTAAGAATATACAACGACAAAACAGTTTACTCCTAAAGTATATTATTGCAAACTCTATTGAATAGATTACCCTAAACGCAACGCCGCGGTTAGCAATTTACGCAAATATTACAGAATCTATGAGAAATATTAAGAAACAGTTCGGATAACTTTTTATCCGTTCTATTTTTTTTTCCATCAACTTTTGTAAGTATTTTATCAGGTTTACCTGATGTGTATAAACTCATCATCGGAATGAAGTATATACTTATGATAGAATGCTAAAATCTTGGAACAATATAGTACTAACCTAGAACAACCTGGAACAACTTTCAAATTTCGAAATTCGAAAAAGGAGGGGCTAACTTCACACCTGTGAAATTTTGATTTTTTCATTTATTTCGCGTATACGTGATAGCCAGCTAAAATCTTGGAACAATATAGAACAAATTTAGAACAACCTGGAACAATCTGCAAAATTTTGAATTTCGAAAAAGAGACGTTACTGAAATTTTGTTTTTCTCAATTATTTCATAAGCTACCAGAAGGCTCAAATTTTGGAACAATGTTCAGAACAACTAGAACAAACTGGAACAACTCTCAAAATTTTGAATTTCGAAAAGGGAGGGGAGGGACTAGCGAAATTTAATTTTTATTAATTATTTTATAAACACTAATGTGAGAGGGTTCAAATTTTGGAACAATGTTCAGAACAACTAGAATAACCTGGAAGAACTGTCAAAATTTCGAATTTTGAAAACGGGGGGGCTGACCAGAAAAACGGTTTTTTAATATTTTTCTGCAATTTAGAACAATCATAGAACAACCTCGAGCAACTTTCCAAATTTTGAATTTCTGGAGAGGAGAGGGTGGGGGGTCGAGGGGCTTACTTCACGCAGACAAAAGAGTAATTCCGGAAATTTAGTATTTTGTTGCACCCGTAAATGTTAACTGTATTTTAAAATTAAAAAGTGTTGAATGGTAGGTGGTGGTGACCATCGAGTAAAAGTGCGCAAGCTAACAGATATGATAGGCATTTCAAAAAGTGCGCCACATCGCATATTGCCTGAAAACTTGGACATGCAAAATCTATGCGCGAGATGTGTGCCGCTATTACTCATAATGGAACAAAAGCAACGTCGAGTGTTTGGCGAGTAAAGCACGGTTTCTGTATTTCAATCCATCACTTCACACTTGAGTGTTTGGCGACGTTGCACATCAATAAAGCACGGTTTCTGCGTCGATTCAAAAAGTAACCATAGATAAACCATAGGTCCATTATTTTCTGATTTCAAACTTGAAAAAATGACTCAGTGGTAAAAGATTTGCCGACAATGAAGAGGTGGAATCTGCTGTTGATGACTATTCTGAGGAACCCGACGTTTCTCAATATAAACTATATAAAGGGTATCGAAGCTATTGAACATCGCTGGGAAAAAATGTATCGAGATGAAAGAAGACTATGTAGAGAAATAAATGTACTTTCCTCAATTGTTTTGTGGTTTCTTTGTTAGATCGGGTACTTCTGGGACTACCCTCGTAGATATCAGCAAACAAAGTACAATGCGTCTGAGGCACAAATCAGATCATTCATGCATAAAAAGAATAGAATGGGAGGTGGGACGCATTCCTACGGCACCACCGAATGCTCTTCAAGCCAGGTAGTAGCCAAAGTACTGAAGTGATTTTTCATAGAGAAAAACTAACTAAATAAATTTGCGCATTAAATAAGTGTATCCTTACTTTGCTACCCAACAGGCAATGGGGCTTATGCAAAGCAATAAATAATTACTTTAATTTCATACATATATATTGTACTTTTAACAGCAACAATGAATTCTACATTTTTTTCTAGTATGTAAATGGGTGCCAAACAAAATCAATTTTCAACTTGCACCAATACACCGAAAACAATCTTTATATTTTTATAAATAATTGAGAAAAGTCGTCTTTCTCTCTCGAACTAACATGCAACGTATCTCCGACAAAAATCTCAAATCTCAAAAAATTGTGTTCAATTAATATCATTTATTATAATTTGTATAGTCGAATAAGTTTTTGTTACTTGTGTATGACTTCTTTAGATATTTTTGATTCATTCATTGTTTCGAGAGATTTAGTTCGATGATAAACTTTTTTTTTGCTAATTCTTCGTAATATGAGGGATAAGCTACAATTATTGAGAATTGAAAAATCTAAGTTAATACCCGTGCAAACCAAATTGTTGATTATTAAATAATGCATTATTTTGTCTGTCAATTGCAGTTTAGTTTGTGCAACTCGGTTGAGAAATAGTTCTCCTTTCCTGAACACCCTGTATAATTACCAATAATTTTATTTTGTGCTCCTACTAACCCGCTACCACCTACATTACATAACGTTTGGAATTTTGCAATATTAAAGCCGTAATATGACAATCCCAGACGGATGACGGACCCTGTAGATACGCATCCATAGTAAACATCATCTGTTCAATCTTCCTTCGAACTAAAGCAAATGAATAAGCGTATGCTCTTGAATGTATAAAAGAGTATACATTTATGAAATAGGAATTTGTTTGTATTCCCCCTGAAGATATAAAAGTAGATTCGCTCGCGTAATTGTCTCCGATATGGAAAAATATGCGTACCTACCTACCACTCCACCCGATATTCAAAATTTTAATTGAAAGCAGCAACCCAGTAAGAATGGATTTTTCAGATAGCTATATATCGGAAATATTTTATAGAAGTAATATAATCTATCTGAATCTATCTATTGCAATTTTCGTTATATCTATATACAGAGCTTCTTAATTCATCTACTAGGAATTATTACGATATAAACCGAAACGATAGAAATATTGTCGTCACTGCAAGGCGCATAAGTGCACTTCAAATAAAGTTTATACGAACTTTTTTTTATTTTGGTAGAAGCCCTTAAGCTTATAACCAGCAGTAACCAGCAGTATGAGACATCCTGTACCTCACTTGTACGGTTATAGCGGTTTCAATACCTAACAATTAAGTTGCCTATCAAGACATAAACTACCCAAACTCTATACTGCTAAATTATTCTCTGCAATCAACCACCAATTAGAGATAATTAACTGCTTGTCTAGTATGTAACAATATACGTATATACAATATACATTACAAATTGCTTACTTATTCAAGTACTGAAATAATTAACACCCTAAGAACAAGAGATATCGTGTATACATGGTAAATCACACACAACATAATGATAAATTATGTTCGATCATGCATTCAATTCCTTAGGCATTGTTCATATAACGTAATAAATTTTATAGAATTACGGTGTATAACCTTTATAATCCAAACGGCGCATTAAATAACAAGCGGTTTCTGCTCATATACTAACTCTGAAGCAACATCGTACTAATTCATATTAAATATAAAACTGTATGATTAATATTTTGTTTAAAATAGGATTTTGTTCTGTATGTAATGTTAGGTTTACGTAATGAAATATCTACTGCAACGCTATTACGATACATTCCATTCGATATTCCATATTTTTCAGACCCCTCTACGGTTGGCAATCGAGGAACTCAACAAACAATAGATCCGAAATAGACCTTTTCGTCATATATTATTAAACTATTTAATTCTAGTTTGAAGATGAACACTTGAATTTCAAAGTCTCTGTATTATGGATAAAGGGCAGATTAATTCATTATGCACACGGGTTTATATTCAAACATAACAACGAAACACACCTTTTGGGTATTACCGTCTTAGTAGGCGATACGCGCAAGTTTTAAATGGAGCTCTCCTGTTGAAGAAGGGACGAGAGGGAACTTCCGTAATTAGAACTTCATGCTAACCGTGTAGTATATGCCTTAGGGAATGGTTAAAGCGGGTAAAGTTTAGGGAACACGCTATAGAAGGAGCACCATCATACATCCAATAACATTTAAATAAATTCCTGTACTCCTACTTAAGATTAATCAACTAAAAGTTGTAAGAAAAATACTACGGATCTTGTAATCCTCAAGAAGTCAGAATTCATTGACGATACTTTAAACAGATGGAATTAAGACAGCACCATGTATAGAGTAAAACGTTCCCTTCTCGTACAAAATCACATTTTAAGAGTTTCGAATGGAACCTTATGTCGAATAGCAAAGGCGATTTTTTATATATATTTTCCTTCCTTCGGATACGCTTTGAGATAGGAAGAGAAGTTTATCTACTTCCATCAATTGATCGTTTGTCAAAGCGATGCTGAAAATTCCGTAGCGAACGTGAGTTGGGGTATCTCCAAGGGAATCCGAATATGTGACCTGAAATGCTTGCATAATATGGCATGCCAATGCTTTAGTATAGATTTCGGAATTAGAATATACAGAACTGTATTAAATGCTGACGTTATAAAGCTATACTGGAAGTGGATCCTAAGTAGGATATATAAATTTAAATCAATTCGAATCAAACGTCGTAAAAAGAGAATTTTGTTAAGAAATTTATATGAAATCTGTCTAAATGTGTTATAAAATTTTGCGTTTACACAGTTTTGAGGTAAAATGTCTATTTCAAAAAGAAAACAAAACCTTGAAGCTCACCTAATAAAAACTAAAGCAAAGGGGGTGACTCAAGATACTCAAGAAGATACTGACTCGTTTCTATTACACAAAGAGGAAACCTATCCTGATCCAGTTCACCAAACTGTTGTATAAGTGAGTTCTTCAACCGAAATCTCATTTCCAAAGTACCTTTCGCCCTTCCCAAGAAAAAAACCAGATTCAATCCCGCTCACAGATACCTGGCAACCACGATGGAAAAGTGAACTTTAAATACTGCACATAAAATCTTTAAGGAAGCTATGGTGTTGCCATAGCTTCCTTATCACCTATTGATCGTGATATATTACTGGCATACAGATTGGCCTAGTGAATGGGTCCCATTCGACTTCAAGTACACCCACATTTAGCATGTATGTGATACAGAGAGGAGGGGATGCAGTGCATGTCGTAGGTATGCATTTGAAAGAGAGAAACACATTCCTCGCTCGCTTTTGATTCAGTTCAATGTTATTGCATAGATACATCATTTGGAAAACTAGATAATCAAGCTACGCGTACTAATTACTAAAAGCAAACATGTACACCTTTACGACACTCCTGCCGCACGAATGCGATTGAAAGTCTTACGAATGTCCCCCACTATCGTAACTTTGCTACGCCTACAGATGATACGTATGTACATGTAAAATATGCGTGCGCTAGTGTGTGTAATATGCACGGTACATACATATAAACCTATAACTCAACTGATCTGTATAATATAAACAGTTCTGGTCCTAACAAGGAACCCTGTCGGATACAGGCCCTAATAGGTTAACGAGTCGAGACAATCCTAACGAGGCTTATGGCTGTCTGGTTTACGTAATGAAATACACCGCACTGTAGAGAACAAGATTGCATCAAATATGCATTTAGTAAATCTCTCTAAAACAGATGCAACAATAACTCCCTCAGCAAATTCCGCCTAGACTATGGTTCCACGCGATCGAAGACATTTATAGCTGACCCGTGATGGGGTTGTGATCTAACTACAGATTGTGCTGCTAAAAGTGCTATCAATAGCGACATAGCCTCTGGTCAATGCAATATCAATGATGTTCGGCTTGCTGGTGGGGGCAGAAGAATGTCAGCGCACCCGGAAAATACATCTCGATACTGGATAACGACACTGTTAAGTTGAAAACTTTGAATCCAAGTTTTCGATAAACTATTGGAAACTAAAATAGAGATAACGTAGTAAGATTGAAACAAAAATCGAAATTAAGTACGAGAAATTTAAGCTGATAATAAACAACATTGGTGAAAATAAAATACGATAATTTTAAGTATCAAAATAATTTAATAGTAATTCCACTACAATATTGTTTCGTCACACAGTGACTTCATCAGGTGGATGAATGACTGATAGATTTACAAATGTGCAAGATATATAGTGCATGACATGGAAACTGCAACGCCAAGAAGGGATGCGAATTTTTTGACCAAACTTGGTAGAAACGTATAACTAGTCAAAGGCAATAATTGATTAAAATTTTGTTGCGATAGATCAAGTGGTCATGGCACATCTGACACTTCATTCAGTTTTCGCTGGCATTAATGTGTGGTGTATTTATTGTTTGTTTCAAATTAATTTCAACGGTTTTGTCTTATTATACCTTTGTTTAACGTTTTATTATGTCTAGAGTGCGGCAACGTGGAAATTATCGCGAATTAAGCGAATTCGACAGAGGTCGAATTGTTGGTTTGCGAGAAGGTGGTTTTTCATACAGGGAAATTGCAAATCGCCTTAACCGGAACCAATCCACCATTATGCGCTGTTATCAATCATGGACTGGGGAGGGTCAGCAAAGACACCAAAGAAGAACCGGAGGCCGAAGAAGAACTAATGAGATACAGGACCGCCGCCTTCGCCTAATGGCACTAAGAGACAGGTTCTCCAGTACCAGATCAATTGCTGACTTGTGGTTAGGTAATCAAGGTCGTCCTGTAACCCTTCGAACCGTTTGTCGTCGAATGAGGGGTTTCAGCTTACAATCTTATCGTCCACATCTTGTGTTACCACAACACTCACCGAGCAACGTTTGGAGTGGTGTAGATTGCGAATGCATTGGATCGTGGAGTGGCATAAGGTGATGTTCAGTGATGAATCTCGATTTTGTCTAGGGATGCATGATGGCCGTATGAGGGTCAAACGAAGACGTGGGGAACGTCGTGATATTCAGTTTTCCGTTGAAAGGCATGTGCATCGAGCAGTGGGTGTTATGCTATAGGGTGCTATATCATATGGGAGTAGGTCCCAGTTGGTATTCATCCAAACCACCATGAACGCCCAGCGTTACATTGATGAGGTGGTAGAACCCCATATTCTTCCATATCTTCAAACGCTCGAAGACCCACTTTTCCAGCAGGATAATGCCCCTCCCCAACGTAGCGAGAATTTCCATAAATCACTTCGAAGAGGCTCATGTCAATATCTTGCCATGGCCACCCAATTCCCCCGACCTCTCGCCAATAGAACATGTGTGGGACATTATGGGACGAAAACTTATGAATTTAGCCAATCCCCCGCAGACACTAATAGCTCTCCGGCATGAATTACAGGTTGCTTGGGACGCCATACCCCAAGAGTATATCGACTACCTAGTCGAATCAATGCCACGAAGAGTGAGGGAATGTGTAACTAATAGAGGCGGCTCGACACATTATTAATAAAAATTATGTTAAATCGTGTTAGTCTTTTGTTTTTTTTCTTTGAAATTTTAATCAATTATTGCCTTTGACTAGTTATACGTTTCTACCAAGTTTGGTCAAAAAATTCGCACCCCTTCTTAGTGTTGCAGTTTCCATGTCATGCAGCATATATACTAAGCCTAAGGTTACAAATTTAAAGAAAGTAAGGGGGTGTTACATATATCTGTATGGTCATTTAATGCTAATCCTAATTTATTGTACCTAGAAATTTCTAGAGAGTCAAGCAAGCTTTTTGTCCGATTCCTCTTTATTGTATTTTTTAATCTTTCAACTATATTATTACATAGTTCTATATGCTATGGCAGTGTTAGAGGCTTTCTTGATTAGAGAACAAATTTTATCTGATGTTTTACCGATGTAAGTTACAGAAGAATAATGTAACGAATCTTTCATTACTTGTTTAGGATATATTAATGAACGTCTAATTATTTTTTGTTTGGGAAGGAAGATGCTGTTGATAGTATCATAAGAATATCCATTATTTCTAGCAATAGTGTGAATTCTAAACCAGTAAATGCATTTTTTAAACAGGGGGTGAGAGCGAAGCGATTCAACATTGGTAGCACTAGGAAACTAAGTTAAATTAAGAATTAGGATAAAAAAAAATAAATTAAAAATGATACGAACTCGGACTTACATGGATCCTAAATAATATTCCAAAGCGAAACAAAGTTATAAGAAATAGCATAAGATATAGGAGTACGTAAAAATAGGTTATGTCAACATATGAGTGATTACGTTCATAACTAGGGCAATCTCAACAAAGCATCACGGCAATTCTACAAGCAGCTATTTATTGAAATGTTCTATATGATTCTTCGTAATAATATAATCAACGTCGCAATGGCATGAACCGCTAGAGTAATATCGAATGTTGCGTAGTTAACCTGGATACACACGATATCAAATTCAATTGATATAATAATGATACAAGTAACATTTAAGTTGTGACTGTATTTGCAGCGTGTTTACTGTTTCTAACTATAACTTCCCAAAACTGGATTCTAGTACTAAACCCTTAAAAATAACAATCTACATATTTTGCTAAGAATACAATATATTATGGCAAATACCACTGTTTCTCCATCGTAGCCTGATTTTTTTTTTCATTTTTTAACGTCTCATCATATGTCACGGATCTTCATCTCTGATGTATCTCGTATTAAACTTTAATTAACTTTACTAAAACGCAAATTTTAATGAGTTAAAGTTTTGTCTATTAAGAAGATTCTAGTTAAAAATGATGAATATTAAGGTTGGAATGTGGCTGCCTCGCACAACAGAATTTTTTCATATTTTTATAATTTATAATCATCAAAGTTTTCTACAATATATGTATATTGCTAAAACAAGGCAAAAACAGCAGTCCACTAATTATAAGTTGTGATAATTCTCTGTTGAAATTTTGACGGAATCATTGGAATTGAGCATAATCACCAGTTGTCCTGCCTGGAGATAATTAAAAATAATTTTAAGTTGAGTCAAAATTCTCAAGTCAATTTTGACAAACTATTTTGAAAGGAAAAACATCAGAAAATTTAAATAGGATTTTACAAACTAAACGGATTTGTGTTCGTGTTTATATACATATTTAAAAAAGTAGCACAATAATTGAGGTAATATTTGAACACAGTCCTACTTTATTTTCATCACACGAGTTAAATATGCATGAAAAATGTTTTTGCATAAAAAAAAATTAGAGATCATAGATATTATATTCCTGCATATATGTATGTATGTACATAAAACATGTATAAAAGATAGCGTTAAACTTGTGTATATTATAACATGTAATAATAGTGTACCTACATATAACAACGACTCACAACAGAACGTGTACAATAGACCTATATAAGTAATAGCCCCCTGAAGTAAAATAAACTATGTAGGTATATTATTTTTTATACCTTGATTTCTTCCAAGTGATTCAATTTTTTCTGATTACATCCTAATGTTTTAAATATAATCTGTCTACTGCTGTCGCCAAACCACCTTACTAATGTACCGTGATAGCATAAAGTTTCTTGGACGAAGATGGCATTGAAATAGAAAATACATGTCTGAACTGCAGCCAGATATTATAACTTAATGGTTTTGAAAATTATTTTTTGCACTCTCTTATCAAAACGTGTAATTTCTCAATTACATTTGCAATTGAATTTGCGTGCGGAAAATTAACTTTCCCGTATAAGTGCGAGAAGTAAAAGATGACATCAAAGGAATAAATTATTATTACAGTAATGAAGTATAGTTATGAAAATGTCCATTTCAACTAAATTTGGTCTATAACAACTTGTAATGTGTGCTAATTAATGAATTATGTAAATAACTATTGACACTGATATTGACTGTTGTTAATTAGTGTGTTAGAGCTCCTGAACGCAAGTTTGAAAATCGATTGTTTGAATTAATCCAAATATGGTTTACATTACAGTTTTGCAAAGAACGATCGCAATTTCGTGAGACTGATTGAAGCCTATTTTCGAACTGGAATGCGAATTGGGAAGCTTGATGTTTGACTAGCAGTTTCTTGCCAGAAAATACTGAGACATATAAAAAAATTTTATGAATGAATTTATTAAGCAGTTGCATAAAGATGAATTACGACATGGTTACTTTCATTACGATGCTGCAACAACATATATAACACAACAAGAAAATATTGCCGGCGTTAGTGAATTTTTTGACGATGGGATTACAAGTTTACATACGATAGTTGAATTTCCACCGCTATCACCTTGTTTCACAATTATGGACCGATTTGTATTTCCTCACCCAAAGGAGGGAATATTTAAAACTCCTGAGAATTGAAAATAATGGAGAACACACTTCAACACTTTCTTTAATTTCATCTTTCTTTCTTAATAGAATCTCTTATTGTATCTTTAAATCAAATGACACATTTATTGTCACAATGACGCTGTCAAGATAATTTTCAAAAGGTTGTGTTCGAGAATAATAATATGCCAACTTCGTCCTAGAAACTCTATGATTTTACGGTATGTGTAATGGTTCCACATATTACTTGATTTCATACTTCTTTCTTTAATATTTTCTGATTGCTGGTCTCTCATATATCACATTGGCATGCAATTCAGTCCAAGATAATTTGTTATTTAACATTTTCATCCATAATCTGTAATACTTCTAATTTTTTCTTGAATGTCACAAGATTGTTTTATGGAAATCCAATTTGTTGTCACAAAACTTAACACAATCGGAACAGACCTACATATTGTAAAATCAGGTCGGCAATAAGCTATCGTCCATCAAAGCACTTTTTTAAATTTTGCTAGTAACAAACAAGTAGCACCTAAAGTGAAATATTCCACTAAACTCTTGAACTTATATTTTCGCGATACTTTTAAGCAAATCATGCTTCAGTTGTTTCTATTTCTTACAGATAAACCTCAATTCTTAGTTACATCGTTACTTAAATTGTGTTTCACAGATGTTGAACGCGAAATTAACACATTATTTTGTGTAACTTTGCTTTAATTCTATTCGTAAATTTAAATAAATAACGTTGTTTCGAATAGTCTTTTACCTTTCGTTCCGTTGTACTCGGCGTAAAATTAATGCGCAGACATTAAATCTTCATAATTACCTACCCCTGTAACTTTATCTAAGGCGCGTAACGCTACAGTCATTATTTTATTCGTATAAAGTAACTTGTAAATGTAAGCAGCTTGTGTAGCTATTACATAAATATGTGCGAAGTTTTCCTAGCTAATATAATTAACAGTAATAAATATTTAGATTGTATCTATAGCTTAGGGCCCCACATTAGCTTACTCCAAAGTGTAGCATGTCCAATCGCTTGCATCTCTTTACTTATCGCAAAAATATATCACAGAAACAGGATATATAAACAATTTAATCTGAAGAGAGAAAGAAGTCTCTAAGCTCTCTCTCTATGACGACTCTATGTGCTCAACAACAGAATTAACTTGAATTTAGATCTAATGCATTATATCTTTCTGTATAAACTTTGCATCTTTACGTATAAACTTGATTACCGTACATTTTCTTTTGATTGGTCTAACCTGAAGCCCCAGCTGTTAAAGTCGTTAATGAATTCGTGGGACTCCGAGCAAGCTAGTCTACTTAATCTTCGAAGCCACAATAAGTACTGCTAATTAGTATCTTGATTGTAACCATTTGATCGAATGTAATGTCTCCCAAAATCTCACCTCAATCGATTTGTTTGCATCAGGCACATATAGAACAGAAGAGAAATTTTGTTTGTCCAAACTAGCTAAACATCACATCTGCTTGAAATAGATATCAAAGCTTGCAAGTAACAAAGTAATTCCCAGGGTATCTTAGCATCAACATAAGTTATTACTTAGTTTTACTTAAAGAGTTTCACATACAAAATTCAGAATTCCCAACTCGGTAGTTTTGGTTTTATTTAACGTCGGAACGAATGTATTTATCACCCAAAACCAATTTAGTGTCGTAAAGTTTCTATGCTGCAACGCGCAATAGTTTTAATTAATGCATATGTAAATTCGGTACTGTGTTAAGACACATCAGACGGCAGCAACTTCCCCTAGGGATACATGTATTTATGTCTCCGTCACGACAGCAGACGGTAACGTCGGTCGTGAATCATTTGTGTGCATTGTACCTCTATATTTGTGTGCTGCTTCGGAATTATTCTCGTTATTACATCTCGTCTGAATTGGTACCTCCTAGGTATACATTATATAAAGATACATTGAGATATCTATGATCGATATTCAGCTAACCTATCTCGGAATATACACTCGATTAGTCGGCAAATTCGACGAAATTGGTGGAGGCGCCGGATAATAATCAAAGTGTACACTACTGCTTGAGAGATTGACATAATAGTCGAATTGATAATACAAAACGTTCATTAATTAAATACTGAGAAACTGAGATAATGGTGTTACGAGTTGTGATCGCTAAATGTACATAATATATCCATTTCTACCGCTTACATTACAGATCAAGATAACTGTAGGAACTCCGTTTAATTTAACATTTTTTGTGAAACCATCAGATCTGAAATCCAACCTTTACCATAGATTAACTGCTTTTATCATCATGATTATTCTATTTAGACACTGCGAATTTTATATCTAATATTTTTCTGGTCTATGAAAAATAAACATATAAAGACATAATTATGTTTGTATCAAAGAAAGAACGAATACTGATACTAATGTTACTTGGATGTGGTAACAAGAAAAGATACCTATGAAGAAGTAAATCGTCTCTTCAGCTACTTAAATCGTCAACACTGTTCAATAGGTGCTTCCACAGTTTCTATAATAATGAAGAAATCTAACGAGACTGCAACTAATCAAGATAACAGTTTATATGTCCTACATAGTTCAAGAGAACCCTAAAACATCTACATACGAACTGCCAAGGTATCATGATATTATAAAAAGTTCTACATCCTTAAAATTCAAAACCATCAAGCATTTTTTGAAGATAATTTTGATCGCAAATTAAAGTTTTGTGAAAACGTACTCAAAAAAATAGTTGATGATAGTCCGACGGAGCTAAATCTGGTGAATGAAGGCGGTGTTCGAATAATTCGAACGCTAAATCACGAATCCCCCTATAAGCACACGAAAGGTGGGTCTGGACATTTTCTCTTATGTAGAGGAGATTTATCTTCGTTTGTTGCTAGTGGTATTAGTCTTGATTCTAGTCAGCGAATCAATGAGCGAACTAGAGAAAAACAGCTGTTATCAGAGCTTTCCTGAAGACGGTGATAGACACTTCACCTAAACGTCGGATTATGTTTATCCAACAGATGATAGAAATAGCCCAAACAAGCTTTCAATTGATTATGGCTTGATTTGTTTAAAAATTATTATTATCGTCTTCATCCCAATTTTTTTGTGCAAAACAGTATTACTAATGATAAAGGTGGCTCAATTCACAATTAAATGCTACAGAATATGGAGATCTTTAGCCCTAGTTTTTTTTAATGTGTGGTGGGTGCTTAGTTGCAGTGACTCCGTAAGCTGTATTGCTTGTCTGGCTATCATGCAACTCTCGCTGTGTAGTTTCGTGTGTGTAAACTCTGTTGAAATGGCTTTGTGACAGCATCATATCGCCTTTTATAATACCACGCTTTTATCACTTTGCTTGCTTCAACTCTCTCAAAAAATGTCACTGTCCCTCCAGAGAATTGAAACCCGTTTCCTATCGTCCCACCACAACGATAATCAGCCGCCTAACCACTGCGGCTATCGACCCGTTTAACTTGTTTAGTTGAAAGTTACATACACGCTTCCACCAAAAAAAACGTACAGGTTGGTCAAATACTATTTGGACTATAAATATCCAGTAATATGGCCACTTAATTCTACTGCAATAGGCAATAATGTATCAACGCTTCAACAAGCAGTCAAACAAAATATAGCGAGTTATCGAAATTTGTTTGAAAGCTCATTTAAAGCACAATACTTATACTATAGAAAATTACAAATAAATTCGACATTTTCACTTCAAACTTCAAGTTTTTTTACTGTCAAAGCACAGGTGGTGTTTTCCATTTATGTGACTCCCAACGAGACTTGTGTAAACTCAAGTTAACAGAAGTCATAACTTAGATGTACCTAATTGAAAAAAATCGAAAGAAGTTACATTAGTTTAGTATCTATCCTACACTGTTTAGTTCTGTTTATGTTCTTTATTTGCGTTCTGTATACAATATATTGCGAGTATATTTGCTATTTGACAACAAATCTAGTTGTAGCAAAAGAAAAAACAATGAAAAATTGCTACAAATTACTTAAGAGGCACAAATTTTCAATTATACAGGGTGTCCGCGAAATACAATGCATGCAGTCTAGGGATGATAGCTCTAACGATTTAGAAACAAAAACATTTAATACAAATAGGTTAATTAAAATAGGTTAAAATTATTTAATATTAAATTATTCGTTTTTGTCGTTGTTTTCTGTTATTTTCAACTCTAAATTTTTTATATGATTTTTTGGTTTTTTTAAGAAGCAATATGGATGAGTTTTCTTGTAGAGTTTGACCAAATAAGGTTTTTAGAAATATTTTTTTATCTCGTTTACGCTTACAAATAGACCCATGGTGTATTAAATGTTTTTGTTTCTAAATCGTTAGAATTATCATCCCTTGGCTGCTTGCATTGTATTTCGCGGACACCCTGTATATTGGTAGTATTCAAGTAGAAAATTCAAGTTTTGTATCAGAAAATGGCAACCATGCATATCCTGTATACTCATAAAAATTACGAGTACTTGAAATCAAGTTTCACCAATTGCAAATACGTCGCCTATTACATACTGTATTACTAAACGTCAAAATGCTTCTGAACTGCAATGTATACCATTACAATAGAACTGCACGCTCGTCTGTCGTTGCAAAATACTGGAATGGACGTCATGCGCGAATGTATGTAGGTGTTACACACAAATTAATTGAACTTTTCATAGCCATGCAACACAACCGTGTTTCACACTGTACCTGATTGTCAACCGTAACGTCTATTTGATCTGGTTATGTTGCATTAGAACAGCTTTCAAATTCAAATCTCCAATATTATACATTAATACATCCGGTGACATAATCGTCAGAGCACAATGCCCGTATATACGAGAAACATACTTAATTACACTAAAAGCGATTAAGCAATACTGAAGAATCCTAAACTAACAAGCTTATTATCATTGGTATATTTTTTTAATTTTTATTATTTCTGGCGAAGATTTCAGAAGAAGATGTCAGTTTTCTTTTGTAGTTATTGAGATATTAATATCACCCTAAAAACAAATACCATTAAATTGTATGTGGATAATACTCCGAGCCAATACCTTAGGGTCTTAGAGAAATTATCTAAAGGACATCATTGAAATTTCCTTCGAGAGTCAAGTAACCGTACTGGTGGCTAACACTATCAGTTCTAAATTAGCCTGGGAGTGCCTTAGCAGGCTAAACAACGTAGGCCAAGAAACCAGTGTTGCACTATGCTGGGTATCACGACACAACTGCAACGAACAAGTTAACCTATTAACAAGAAGTGAGAATCTTCCTCATGCAAGTAGGCACAATAGATGAATAGGTCGCAGTGCAATATCACCCTCAATTAAATCTAATTCTAACCCTCATCTTTATATACCTTTCGAAACTATTACAAAAGTTTTAAAACAACTACCTTGGGCGATATATTGATGACTACGCTCAAACGCAACAGCCTACTCAGTGTTAAGGGAATATAGTTTACTTTTATAAATTCCACAACAACCAATATTCAGTGAAAAGACAGAGGGAGCAAAGTAGATGACATTACCGTCGCCTGCTCCTCAACCGTATCGCTGGTTCGGTGAATTTAACCGTTTCGTTTATGGGGAAATAATTAAATGTTGTATGTTGTACACATCCGGATGTCGGTAGCGGAGCCGCAGGGGCATTCAGATATCCATAATGTATACCTCGGGGGCGATCGGGCGTCGCTAGCTAGGAACCGTGCATCGAGGGTGGCGGAAAAAATTTAATGACGGGTTAGGCGAACCGCATACAACAACGTTGTCGTAAATAATTAGGAAGCGAATCGGAAAATGAGCTTTGAATTCGATTTCGCTTTGTACGTAGGTATCTTCGTATTTGTTATGCCTGCTTTGACGGTTTATTTACGTTTGAAATATATCCATTCGATTACGTATCTAGAAAGGTTACCGGGACGATCTTATTCTGCGTGTTTCTACTGAATAAACAAGCAGATAGTTTCGACTTTGTATGTAAAACGTTGTATTCTCTATTTATATTACGTCGCGTATCTCTAAGTTAGCTATTTCTAGAAATCAATGTAGTATCAACGAAATCCACGTTAGAGAAGCTAAAATTAGTCTCACACACTTGGTAGAGCGAACAAATTTGAGAGCTTCGCGATTTAATTTGCACTCATAGGTAAATATGCTAATCACATCTCAAAATACAGTGAGTAATTGCAGTAAAATTTTCATAATATATTCATAATAACTATGGGATCATTGTCGTGATTTGTGTTATTTTCTATATTGTATAATTGTAAATCAAAATTAATAATAATAATAATAATAAAAATCTAGGTGTAAATAAAGGTGAAAAAGGAAACAGTTTCAGATCAATCTTCCATCAGGACTGTATGTATCGCTTTAAAAATGGGCCATTAATACGGAAACGTCTTGCTCAGACGTAAACAGCTTTGCAAAATCTGAAATGCATGGTAGTCTAGAAAATCTGAAAAAGAATTATGAAAATAGCTACTACTGTTACAAGTGTAGTCACAATGGTAGAGCGGCCGTTCTCTGATAGTGGAAAACCAGAGTTGAGGGAATCAAATCCTGGCCACAACCTTGTGCTGTGTTTCGCTAGGATTGGTTCCTCGACCGAATACCATTCGCTGTTGGAAAACAACAACACAATATTACTTACGGCGAGGTAATGTTGTAATAAAGCCTAGAAACCACATCTACTTTCATAAAAATACACAACAATGGTAGTCGGATAAGCAATAGAACTTGGAAGCTGCTGCACCATCGCCCACCACAGATAAAAAAAAATACTCATTGTTAGTGCAACGGAAAATGAATACAGAAATGGAGAGAGAAGCGAAAAGGAGCAACAGAAACACAATGTGAAAATAATGAAAAATTACTACAAGAAACAATATTGAATGGAAAAGCTATCACAAAAACCAATGGAAAACAATTTGAGCTAGAAACGTGCGACTATCGCAAAAAAACATGTAGTTACCAAGTTTTCCGGTGAGTTTTCTTACATTTTGCGCCTATCAGCTTTGCAAAATCTGAAATGCATGATAGTCTCGAAAACCTGATAAACTTATGTTTCTATTTAATATATTCGATACAAAATTTAAACAGCGCCCTCTAGCATGCACCTTACTTATTAGATTGGTTCAAATATGTAAGTATTAGATTGGAGGAAGAATACTGTTTTCAATGAGACTAAATTCGCAAAATTCGGTTCAACAGAACCGGAGTTATAAACGATTCTTCAAAACAAAGTTTCCCTTCCTTCCTTGCACTTATTCTACAAAATATAAAAAATGCGACCAATTTAAAATATGCCAAATTTTCAGAAAATTCCGATTTTCATATTTGTGATAGGCCTTAAGCTGTTCGAATATTTCAATTTGCCACATTTAGAAATTAGGTTTTGTGCGAGAGACGATCTATTGGTCATATTATTGTTATGTATCATTGTGTAAGTTGTGTATGCATAACCGTGACATATTAAAATATCTGTTCAGTAAAGCGAAGTAAATAAAGTATGTTTGCTTTAATATAAATAAATTGATCAGTAGAACTCTGGAAAAGATAATGCAGCTTTTGAAGAGATAAACTTTATGCCACCCCATACATAATAGAGCTAACATTAACACTGAGTTTTATTACAAAAAACGCTTCAGTAAATATTTCACCAGCTCTTTGCTATGCCAATTGACGACTATCTGGTGATCTATGACGATAGATATTGATTGCAACAATTCTCTCACTTATTTCCGCTCATTGTACTTCTCCCTATGCATTTCTTATATTGATAGCAAGAAATTGGTCGTCCCGAACAATCTGTGTATGTTTTTCTGCCTGATCGAACTCTTTTCGCATAGCTTTCAGTTTGACGAAAACATTCTATAACCTCCTTCACGCTAGAACATCTGAAATTGATTACTTAGAACAATCGAGATAGCAATTGTAAAGCTAAAGTTACAGACAAGCCAATCATGTCATCTGTGAGTACTTGCGTAATTTATCGACTAGCTATCAGTTTACAATCCGCATACACGTCACTCTGTTGTCGTGAATACCGGGAAATGTGTTTGCCAGGGGATTGGAAACTCCGCTAATATAAAACATAGCAGAGAATTTAGACGACACACAATTCGGTTTTAGAAGAGGGAGGAGCAGACATGACAATCTTCATTATTCTGCGGATAAGATAAAAATTCAAAATAAAAATAAAGAAAAATCATCGAAACGCTTCTGACAAAGTAATAACACGCTCAGAGGAATATATTATGAGTATATGCAATCAAGAATTGAGGTTTCAACGAAAGGATTAAAACAGAGATGTATAATGTGCCCAGTCCTCTTTTCTGTCATAATTTATACAGATTTATATACTTGGGGAATTGGCCGATGGAGACAGTATTTTTACACAACTCTCATTTGCAATCAAAACTGAAGGTAAATATAACAAAGACGGAAATCGTAACATTAAAATAAGCGATGAGGTTTCTGAGAGGAGAACGTTCCTTATCAATGAATATAAAAATTTTTAAAAGGCTTTCGTAAGCGAGACAATAGTTTTTAAATAAACTGTACAGTAGATAGTACATATTTAACGATGTAAATTTTGTACATCTGCATTATCACTCGTTTGCATACTAGTGAACATTACTGTTCAATTAATTCCGGAAATATCAATGTCGATTTCCTGGCAATGCCGAAGTAATGTTTACATGTTCATTTTAAAGATTTATTCACCGTCGAATTACGATATGATAAACAATACTTCTGTTCGTAACTACAATGAAAATTGACTCCACATCATGTATGTTTGCGGCAACTTTATAATTAACATTGCAATCTGAGCGTAGCTAATGTCAAATTATAATTACATGGATAATTTCATGTAGATAAATACATATGTTTATAGGAAGCATCCAATAGCGATTGTAAACTGCGTGACCTAAAAATGATACGTATGTAGTCGACATGTTGTTACATTACACGTATAATTACGTTATCCATTATTATCCAAAACAAGATATTTTGTGCCGAATTTCAGACACATTATAATTCGAGAAATGTTACAAAATGTATATTTCATATCCACGCTCGGCTGCCTTATTCACAGCCTGATTCTAATCTAGCTTTTAGCTACATGTTATTGAATACGTCAGAATTTATAACCCTGTGGTTAGTTATTGATTTGAAGTAATACATTACCCTCGTTTAAGAAAAATCACATACACGTATTAGATTACTAAAATTTCATTTCCACATCAATCCGTTTCTCCCTTCGAAATAAAATTCAATAGAATAATAATGAAGTTTTTTTATGAAAGTTTGTGTTTTATACTAGCTCTGATTCATATTTTATCGAATGGTTGGAATAATTTATAATCTATTTCTGTAGCTAAATTAAATTTCAAACGTAAACATGGCAGCAGAATTAACTTTACAGGAAAGCACAAAGTTGATATTCATTTGTAATGAAAGGCTGCCTGAATGATTAAAGAAAGGCAGCCTGAGAGAGACGTGAATTATTGAACTGTATCTAAATAGAATTTTAAGAAACAAGTAGTTTAGAATTACTTAATAAAGAGGAACATAACAAAACCATTAGCAAGATCCTAAATTATTTCTACAAACATAAAGTGATTTAAATAATTCTATTGTAGAAAGGTATCCAAATTTCATACCTTTAATTACTATGTTATTTTGAAGGAAAATTATGAAAATTGATTTTAAAGAGTAATTAGTTACTAAAATCCGTAGTCTCGTACGTTTTCTAACATCAAAGCTCTAAACTGTTTATTTAAATGTTGTAGTACTTAAATAAACTTTTTCGATTTGATCAGTTTTGAGATGATCTACCCTGGTTTTGATTTTCAATTGGCATGACAGGTATAACATGACTAAACTAGTTCTAAACTAGATATGGTGAGGGTTTTAAGCTGGTATCGACTTAGTTTTGAGCTAAGAGAGAAGGCCATAGTTACTCAAAGGCAGCTTTAAACACTCTCAGGCTAGTTTAATCAACTCAGAACAAGGTTAGAACCAACATGAATCAGATTAAAACTACTATAAAACCGTACCTCATGCCCTAATATACAAGAATACAAAAGTGCAGTTGTAATATACCGAAACGACACCAGCATTGACAAACTTAAAACACCAGTGGTTTTATTAATAAAAAAATGCCTTTTATCACACTGTCTTTTATCACACTTTTCGGGTCGGCGTTCACTCGGGTCGGCGTTCACTCGGGTCGGCGTTCACTCGGGTCGGCGTTCACTCGGGTCGGCGTTCACTTCGGGTCGGCGTTCACCCTATAGCGTCGACCCTTAAAACTCTGCAGCTGCACTACCCAATCCCTGGTTTCATAGTTCCAGGGTAACGGGCGTGGCGGGA
The DNA here is from genome assembly GCA_023690525.1 of Holotrichia oblita. NCBI lineage: Eukaryota > Metazoa > Arthropoda > Insecta > Coleoptera > Scarabaeidae > Holotrichia > Holotrichia oblita. Next base: position 185,236,382 of record CM043015.1, on the reverse strand, counting down.
GTAGACTTCGTATATAGGGGAGGATGCTTGGGCGTAGGCATGGGCATACGCTCCGGTGTCCGGCCGCTAACCGTCGGAATATACGGTGGGTAAGTGAGGCACCCTACGGCGCTTACCTAGAGAACTCTGCAGCTGCACTACCCCATCCTTGGTGGCCACACTCAGGGAAACGGGCGTGGCGAGAGAATTTGGCGAAGATAGTAGGGGAGGATAAAAGTCGGTTCGCCGAGGAGTAGTCCGCCCGCTGGTTGTCTGGTTGGAAACCTTCGGTTTCATCCTAAAACAACTCGGTGATTCTGGGACCCTACGGTTTCACTGTAGCTGCCGCGGATACTTGATCGCCAGAGGGGCGAAAGGGTTGGCGCGGTTGGCATTTTGGGGTAGGGCTTTTGCCCGGCCGTCCCCGTAGTTCAGGCTTAATTCACGGGCGGGCTGGTTGTACCTCACGGCCAGATTCCGTTTCCCACGCTTGGCCGATAGTAGCCATCCGCAAGGGGGCCTAGGTCCCGTGGGGTTAGATGTGAGGTAGGAGTTCGCTAAAGCGTCTCCAACAGTGACCCGTCCAACGTTGACAAGAAAACTTGTCTAACATGGGTAGCACGGGGGAGAGGAGCCCACCGGTTCGCCGGGCCTCTCCGTGTCGGTCTCGTACGGGCAACTGGTTTCGTGCCTCTTTGTCCTGAGGAGTGTGTGCACCTTCCCTGATAGCCGCATACCTAACGGTCGGTCGGCAGCTGGGTGCCCCTTTGGGGTCCAGCAACCACTTTACGTTACTGTCAAAGTATGTACGTCCTATAACTTGACCTATCAAGGATGTTTTTTTTAATTAAAGAATAAGCGTGTATTATATCACGAACCTTAAATTTAAACCCAATGGATTTTGCACGGAGGAGTGGGGGTGTGGGTACCATAAAGGTACTAATTAACCAAAAAACATTAATCCCGTTTTATTGAAATAATAAATCACAATAATGAATAAAAATGGGTTTCAAATCACTAAGTTGATTACTATGATCCATTTAAAACCAAAATACCTCCCAAAGATCAAATACATCTTACCAGAAATTACAAAGTTTCTTCTAAAATTTAGAAAAAAACGTAATTACCTAACAAAACCATTTACACCATAGAAAAGGTTGCAGTTAATTCCCCATGAATTTGATTTGTTTTTTATATTTTTTTCCATTCCACTATACAAAGCTTTTTTTTCCAATTCTAATTTGTGACATTTATTATAAATAAATTGATGATTGATCATACCATCTACTTATATTTAGTTGCTATTATCTAATTTATATTTTAGGAGATGTAAATTATTCCTCACATTTATAAATCTGTTCCCGATCATGATTTCAAAGGTCAGGTTTCCTGAATTTATTGTAACTCTTCCTGTGGGAAGGCATCCTGGCTGTTCTACTTACGCTATCTTTAATTAATAAGAGCGAAATCTTTTATTTCCAAGCTTGATACATTTGTGATATTGAGTGCTGTGGCCATGTATGCTGTTTCTTTCAGCTTGCTCTTAACGTGGTAATCCTTTTTAGTTAGGATTCCGACCTCGTTTTATTTGATCAATCATGGTGTTCTTTGATTCTCGCTTGTAGGTGCCCTCGGCAAACGTTCTAGGCTCTGTCATATTGTCATCTTAAATAAAATCTGCTTAAAGGTAGTCCATATATTATTGGTAAATAGACAAATTTTTTTATTTTCATAAAAACCAGAAAATGGAATTACCCCTGCGAATGAATGCAATGAAAATAGGTCAAGCATTAGAAGCGGACCACGTGGTTTCGACCTTGTAGGTCTCGTCAGCGCAACTACTAATGCAGGATCTGATTTCATCGCCCTTCACATCACAACTTTAACTGTATAATAATATTTTTGGTTTTATATTCTGCAATGTCTCGACGTTTTCATATGTTACGTCATGGTAAACCGTATATGGAATTCACCAATGACTGCTTAGCAGATCGAGATCAGCGAGCTAGATCACTATCTGCTGTACCGACCTGTGTTGTGTAGTGCAGAGTGCTGCTTTCCACTCTGCCCACTAGAAGGCATTAGTTTGGAATTAGTTCATTGTAGGAGGTATTATACAGTTAAATTTATGATGTGATATGTGTGATAAAGTTAGTCCTTGCGTTCGTAGTTGCGTTGACGAGACCTAGAAGGTTGAAACCACGTGGTTCGCTTCTTTTTTGGTTCTTCTTTGGTTTTTATATTCTGGCATTTCTCGACGTTTTCATAAATTCCATAGATATGCCCCAGAAAAAAAAGGATAGATAAAGGTACATGCAATATATTATTTTTGAAACAAATTCCACATCTGGGAATTATAGCATATACAACTTAAAAGCGTCTTTCATACCTACATATGTTGCATACATACACATACATTTAATGCAGCAACCGCAACCTTATCCCTAGCAATTACGGTTCAGTGTAATACATACAAGTCGTCTAGAAGGAGTCGTTATCTTCTGCGGTTGCAACGAATTTAACGTTTGCGGACGACCGAGCCTTTAATATTCTCTTTCACCAAGAACGACCACCGCAACTAAGTAGTTTTTAAATTGGATATTAAAATGCGCGTACTTACTTAATTAAAAAATTCCTTTGTTTGCTTTTCGCAAATTATCAGCTTTATTTATTATTTTGATATTGTAAGCAAGTCATAATAAGCTTATTTTGAATAAAGCATATTCAAATGAGATATCTAGTAAAACTTGAATAATTATAATCTCAGCTAAAATTTCAACGAATATTTTTTTAGGAAATAAAAGAAGAATTATTGCTGAAGTAATTTTTAGCATCGAAGTTCAAAATTTTCCACTTCACCTTCTCCAGATAACTCGTTAAAATTCATCTCGGCCAAAATACAACAGTTCACGACTACAACGCCAAACCGTTTAACCGATACAAACTGCTACTCGGTCTGCCTTAATTGACTTAAAACGACTTTGGGAAGGAATCGAACTTTTAAAATGGGATTTATGCATCCTCAGCCAGCGCGGCGGTGTACGCTCAGCGCGATAAACTAAGACACCGAAGTAATTTTTCGTTCTATTGCTCTGGAACAAGGCCCCTATCGACTTTCCGATACCAAGCGGATAACGAGATTATTTTCGCGGCGTTTACCTTTTTCCATTCCTCGCAAAACCGGCGAAATTAAAACGACGGAACTTGAAAGCGAATTGTACGTGCAAACTATTTTAAAACCCGACGACAAAATGTTATTTCCAATTGCGAATACCAACGAGATAAGTTTGTTCTGCTACTTAATTCTTAGAAATTCGTATAAAATATATTGATCTAGCTCTGGTTTAATTATAGTAGAGGATTGACCCAGTTTATATTTTCTGAATGTTACTGCAAATAACATATGAAACACATGTGCATGTATATACATATGTAATCTTCTTAGTTTTGTACTAATATCAAACTTTTTATTTCCAGGTATGTACGTGATTCACGCAAATTTGAGGATTCTATGAAATAGAAGTATACGTAAGTAGTAACATTTGCATAAAGAAGACCATTCGAAAAAAGACACAAGATATTTTTTCCTAAATTTTATTTTTAGTCTCTTTGTAAACACTTCTCTAGGTGATGCTCCCATCTCTTCAATCCGTCCGAATAGTACTCGGCGTCTTTCTGTGCAAAATAATTGTTTACGAAGGTGATGACCTCTTCATTTGATAAAAATATCTGTCTTCTGAGCGCAAGTTTTAGATTAGGAAACAAAAGGAAGTCGCTTTGGGTTAGATCTGGTGAGTAAGGAGGGTGGTTAAGCAGTTCAAACCGTAATTCGTGGATTTTCGCCATGGCAACCGCTGAGGTGTGAGACGGCGCATTGTATTAGTGACACAATTTTATTCTCTGCAAACGGCAGTAATTTCTGCCTTTAGCTAGTCAAGTAATGATGCGTTGTATGCTCCTGTAATGATTTTTCCTATTTGAAGATAATTGATTAAGATAACTTCATGACTATTCCAAAAAAAACAGTTGCCATCACTTTCCCATTCGAAAAAAAAAACATATTTTGCTTATTTTGGAGCCGATTCCTCCTTCGCAATCCACTGTTTTGATTTTATTTTTGTTTCGGGCGTATAATGATGTGTCCAAGTTTCATCTACAGTAATTAACCAACGCCAAAACTTTGGCTGATACTGGACCCAACGCACGGACAGCTTTCTCATGCCTAAGTCTTGATTCAGTACATGACAAACATGTTCTTTAGCGATGTTATCGTCAGTCGTAAATTGGTTTCTATAGTAATGCCCAAAATGGTTATAGACGACGCAAACGTCATCGGTATAATGGTGGGAAGCTTGTTGATATGAATCAAATACAAAGTAGGTTCTAAGACGACTTTTAGAGCACACCGGAGTAAACAGAAAAACGCAAACATCTCCCTATAACAATCTGATGCAAATAGTGCTTGAAAAGGTGATACCAGTATCTATCGAAGAGATCCCTTCCTACGGTTTTTTTGTCGAGTTGTAATTACTGAGAACAACAACAAACAGTAGGCCATTGTCACATATCTCCACAGATACACTCGTGTGCAAAAGGATTGAACACGAGAATTATCTATGAAAAGCTGACGCAGCTTATATTGAATTACCCAAAGCAATGATGAAATACCTTTGTTTGAAGCTATTTAGATCTAAGATGGCGTTAATTTTGCAAAACACCATCACTTAGAGCTCTTAAAGAACATATCAAACGTGCCCGCTTTCAAAGTTGGAGCTAGTATTAAACCGCAGTTGTAGGCAAGGTGAAGTGAAGCTTCTAGTAGCGAAACGTTATTCAGATCAGTGCATCGGAAAAGACTTAACAATGGAGCGAACTTTGCGTGTGCGACACATGATGTGAAAATAATGAACACTGTTATACTCAAATTGATGGATGTTATTAAGAAGATGAAGTGATATCTACATAAAGTTTGTTTACCGTTTAAATATTCGTTTCTAAATAAATATGGCAGTGACTTTTTCATAAAACCATTGCATCACGTATGTATATAACCTTTCTTTAAGACAGGCAGTGTTTCCCGATCAATGAGAAATGACAAAAATAACGCCTATACATAAATCAGGAGATGGTAAATATTTTTATAACTATCGCCCGGTAGTGAGTGTCAATCCTTTCCGCTGTGGCGAAAATTTTCGATTATATCTTGTATACAAAAATTCATAATTATGTAAAAGTGTTTGTGTCAGATGACCAACATGGATCTTTGCGGAGCAGATCTGTGGACACTAATCTACTACTATCTACTAATGATGTGAGTAATGCTCTTCAATCGAGAAATCAGATGGATGTGATGTACACAGATTTTCAAAAGGCATTTGATAAAATTGATCATAATTTGTTGTTGCGAAAATTAGATATGTTTGGTTTATCGAAAAATTTAATTACGTTATTGAAATCATACTTTACAAATAGAAAACAATATGTAACCTATGAGGGAGTAGATTCAAGTGTTTATGATATGACTTCGGGAATTCATATTTTCAAGGAAGGGTTGGCCTTGGTTGGATCTTCCCATGAATGTTTATATTTAAATGTAGGTAATTAAAGTTTGTACGTCTATATGAGACATGTATTATATTTGGTTATGTTGGCGTAGAAACATTTAATTAGGTTCGGATTAACGTCAGGAAAACTTTAATTCAATGCGACCATTTTGAAGTTCAAAATAGGCTACAACACAGGTTACTATACAAAATATCAGCATGGTTTCTTACATACAAAACCTGGACTTACTCTGGAAATGGAGTGGGTCAATCATAAGAATGAATCGGAAAGCCACACGAGAAGGTCTATAAGGATCCAGCTGCTCAAAGTACTAAATCATCTTATTCTACGACCAAAAAGCACTTTTGAGTGCCTTTCTGGCCAATACCATCACGTGTTCGGTCAAAGATGAAAGAAGAAAGTTTGTTTGTTATACTATTGGGTGAAGGTGATTGTTGACGAATGATCATACGGCGCTCTCCTAAAATCGAAACTGTTCGTCCTGTAAAAAGTTGGTTTTGCAGCCTGGTGAGAATTACGAACTCCGCGATTCTGGACAAATTCAAGAGCGGAAATGACATACAGCTTGGCATTCAAAATGGCAACTAAGGTGTTTTTTACATTCCTTGTAACATCAGGAACCAATAATCCACAATTATCAGAATGTTTAACAAACTTATTTGAGGATAAATTAAACTTTTATTATATTATAAAATATTTAAATCATTAGAACCAATAATTTTGGAAGAACTAACACTAACAACAACCAATTTTATATATTTCAAGAAAAATTATACTTAACAACATTGTTACATATGTACATACATGCATTTTGATGTATACATGTATATATGTGACCGTTTATCTTTTAACTACGCATATAATTTCCGAAAACTATTATATAACCTCCGTATACGGTTCATATTCTCCACATTTCTCGTTTATTACAGAAAAATATATGCTATAAAATTTTTAAAGGGATAATCGTAACCAGGTGCTCATGTACCACGATAATAAACAAGTGTAGGTAGGAATTTTCCGCTTACTTCACATGGCACATAAAAATTTATTTCTAAAATATACGGAATAATTCCTTTAGTGTTATAAGTTATAACGAATCTATTAATTTTAAAGCGGTTTTTCTTTTTTTCTAAAGCGGCAACCCCGAAGGGAACTATATATTAGAATTAGAAAGCATTTTAACGGAACGGTAAATATGAACTTAAGTAAAAATTATATTACGTTGGTTCGGTTCGCCTCTCCTCTCTTGTTTATTCCATTAATTTAAAAACTCCCGTTTATAAATTTCAGACGGAATTTCCCCAGAGTGCGAATTAAAGAACAAATGGAAGGGAATTCTTTCGCCGCGGGTGAGTTATAATTCTTGTCGGATTACGAGGACGCTCATGGGGTTTCGACCTTTCGACTCGATAATTTCTAGCATTAATACGACGTACCAGAAGTATTTTTCTTACTCTGTGCGGCATACACCCTCGGCTTAAATGAGTTCACCTAAAGTAAATGAAACGTCAAGTTCAACATAAAGGCGACAAATAAAGGAATTCGATTAGAATTCCCTTGACGTTGTGGATGTAGATTTAAGAAAGGTTTGGCAAGCATTTAAAATAATTTTTAACATTAAATGGTTGCTTACGAATTGCGAGCACTAAAACAGTATCGATTAAATCTACTGATCTAGTATAAAACAACATAGTAATAAATTTGACTGAATTTAAAATCGGTAGAATGTTTGTATGTGATGCAGTCGAAAGCATTTTTACGATTGCTCGTAGATGTCCCGCTTAGATTTACCTAGAACAATGCGAAAAAGCTCCCTCTATGCATAACAGACACACCAGACCATTAAATCGTAAAAATTGTTTTTAGGACCATTATTCTTTTTCAATCCACTGATTTTAGATTTTTAAATGCAACTATGTACCTCTAATATTTACATCTGTTATTAGGATAGACTGTCTAGCGACATATAGGGGTACCCAAAAATATAAAACGCAACTTTTTCCTGCACTAAAACAGAGCTCTCAAAATGTACAGGTCTTGACAACGGGGCCTCAAATTTAAAGACAAATTTGTTAGTAAACTTAAGATATACTTCCATTATTTATAGCAACTAGGTTCACCTTAGAGGATGTCTCTCAGTTAATAACTCTTGTACCATCGATTGACATAATAATTTGTAAATGCAGTGATCATAATTTCGTTTTCTATATTTCTGTTATACACATACCACCAGACTTACCGAAGCACTTAGATTTATATAATAAACAAACCTATTTTAATCATTGGTGATTTTTATTTCCCTCAATATTATGAACATATTAATTCCAATATGACAAGTACTAGAACTTCTACTTTCCTTGAATTCTGTGATTTTTTGCAAATGAAGCAATGTTGTTGTAAATTCTGACAATCGGCTTCTTGATTTGGTGTTATCGAACTTAAATCACAATGTCAGCATTACTAGTGACCAGCATCCTCTTGTTCCTGAAGACGCATATCATCCTGCCCTGTCAGTTACTGTAGTATTTCAATCAACATTAAGACCAGCTCAGTTTCCATCTACCAACTATAAATATGACTTCAGAGGGGCGGTCCTTTCTAGACGGTGTTAATGATATTAAGGTTGCTCTGGATTGGTTTTATAATGTTCTCTATGATATCTTTGATTCTACTGTTCCGAAAATCTCGAAAAGCAGCTCAAATTTTCCTCCTGGTTCAACACTGACAAAAACTTACTATAGACGCAAATGGAAATCGACAAACGCAAATGGAAATCGACAAGCAATCCATTTTTCTATGAATAATTTAGAAGACTTCGAGCTCTGACAAAATCGCAAATATCTACTACTTATACTGCATACATGGTAAATATGGAAACGTGCATCACAACCGATATTCTCGTAGAGGATGCTCACACATTCCTGGAAAACTATTGAATGAAAATACTTGTCTTGATAACCCACAAGATATCCTTAATGCCTTTACCACTAATTTTTCTGCAATGTTCTCAACTACCAATATTGCTGAACTTCTCACTTTAAAACCTCAGTGTAAACCATTTACTCTCTATCAAATTACAGAAGACACTATTTCTAGTATTATGGGTAAGTTTCCTGATAAGCTTACCTCTGGTGACGACAACAATTTTTTTTATCAACTCCACTTACCAAAATTATAAACTTAGCAATACAGACATCTTCCTTTCATGATAAATGGAAATGTGGCCGAATTGTTCCTGTATTCAATGAACGTGATAGCAGACAACTTTCAAACTACAGACCGATTTCCCTTTCATCAAATTTTGCAAAAATTTTTGAACAAGTTCTGTATGACACCATTTACTCCAATACCTATTCCTACATCGCACAAGAGCAACGTGGATTCGTAAAGGGTCGTTCTACTACCACAAATTAAGCCTGCTTTGCACAATACACGAGTGAGGTGCTGGACACTAGGGGTCAAGTGGATGTTGTGTATTTGGATTACCCATATGCCTTTGATAGTATTCACCATCCATTACTATTGCGAAAACTTAATAGCTTTGGCATATCTCCGAGTTTGTATAAATTGATGGAATCTTATTTATGCAATCGATACAATTACGTATTTTACAATGGATTTCGATCATACAATTCCGCTGTGAGTTCTGATGTTCCCCAAGGTTCCAATTTAGGGCCTTTGTCGTTTACATTATATATGAATGATCTTTTCCCATTGTTAAAATGATAATCACTAGCTTACGCAGATGACATTAAACTATTTTATGAGATTACTAAGCCTGGTGATGGAATTAGCTTACAGCATGATGTCGACACTCTTCTGGAGTGGTCTTAGTACAACCACTTAACTTTAAACACTGATAAATGTGTTGTGGTGTCATTCTCTCGGAAGAATGCATCGATTCTGTCACATTATTTGATAAATGATCAGCAGCTGAAAAGGGGTAAAGTTACTCTCACGGGGAAGTACGAATATGAAGCCGAAATGTTGTTTTTCGTTATCCTAGGGCACAATAGTAATCGAAAGCGTCATTATTTTTTTGCGCTCTTTATTGATAATCCTAAAAATAAAATACAAAATGGGAAAATTGAAAAGAATATCTACAAGAAAAATGGAAAATTGACCAGAATATGTGAGAGGGCATCGCGTAGAGGGTCAATGGATTTTTGGAGGGTACGAAAGGGAGACAGGATGTTTATTTTTGGTGCCTGTGGAAGATCGAGGACAAATATTATCCGAGACTGGATTTTACCAGTCACAATAATTATCTCGGTTTGTTGAAAAGTCTACGACTGTCTTGATAGTGAGAGATACACTCATTTGAAGGTATGTTCTAAATTTCACACAATTATTACTTAACCGTTTATCAGAGTGAACTTGCTACGTTGCATAAAGAGTGATCTTTGTGAAAATAGAAGTAGTGAATGGAAGAAATATTAAAGAAAGGGAATTTGATGGTGGAGCCATACAACGAAGAAGGTGGTGAAAGAAAACTGTTTTCATTGGTAAATTGACTTTATCGTTAGGTTTATATTTTGCATATACGTGATGGTATCATTGATTTCGAATAGCTGATTCATATTTTTAGGTTAGTTATCATATCTTTTTTCGCGTTATTTTTCCCTTTTAAAACGCGCAGCGGTTCACAAACATTACGTTTTTGACAATAAATCGTTGTTATTAACACACTTCAACAATCATTAACTTCGATAGCCGTCTTCCCCGTAAAAGTCAATCTGTCCCTGAAACGAACTGACTCAGTAAAGGACCTGGGAGTGACATTTGATTCGGAGCTATCCTTTAATACGAATATTGAAGGCATCTGTCTTTCGGCTTCGAAAACTTTGGGCTTTCTCATTCGTACCTGTAAGTGTTTCCATATCATAACCTTACTAAAGTCGTTGTATTTCACGCTTATAGTTCCAAAACCTGAATTATTTATTCTCCTCCATTATTTAGTTTCCTTTCTACATGTCGCAGCAGTTTCCTATTGAGGTGTACAGCGTCGATTTTTTAAATCTAATCACATATGAGGGAGCGTTTTTATATTGGCGGAATCAGTGGGTTGTAGGGGGTGATTAGGCGCATTGGGGGCGTGGCCTGTGCAGCGACTCATAATTAGTATAAATACGAAGTTTTATTGTTATTAGACAGTTAGTCTTTGAGCTATCGTCAACCAAGTAACATAATCAGGAGTGAAAAGTGAAATATGGAAAAAATCGAATATCGTGCCGTTATAAAGTTCCTTACCAGGCAAGGAAAATCAGTCGCGACCATAATGAATGAGGTGTCATTGGTTTACGGCGACTCTTGTCCAGGAAAAACCATGGTGTACAAGTGGCATAATTTATTTAAACAAGGAAGGGAATCTCTTGAAGACGACCCGAGGCCGGGCAGGAGCATTGAGGTGACCACTTATCCAAAAAGTTGAAAAAATTGTACTCGAAGATGCTCGACTAAAGAAGAAACAACTCGCAGAAATGGTTGGAGTATCCGATACAACGATTTTTAAAATCCTACACGATCATCTCGGCATGTCTAAGGTCAGCGCAAGATGGGTGCCGAGAATGCTCACGCCGCCGCAAAAACAACAGCGCGTAGAATGTTCGCGTGCATTTTTGGACCTCTGTAATGAAGACAAGGATGGTGTATTGAGTCGAATTGTTACCGGAGACGAAACTTGGGTTCATCATTATGTCCAAAACAAAACTCCATGCAGTGGCATAAAAGGGGCACAGCACATCCCAAGAAATTTAAAGTATCACAATCAGCTGAGAAACTCATGGCAACGGTATTTTGGGACTTGGAAGGAATATTGTTGATTGATTATAAAGATAAAGGTGTTTCTATAACCGGAGAATATTACGCTTCAATATTAGAGCGACTCAAAGAAGCCATTAAAGAGAAAAGACGGGGAAAATTGACGAAAGGTGTGCTGATTTTGCATGACAACGCGCCCGTCCACAAGAGCCGCGTTGCGTTAGCTGCCCTGCATAAGGTGGGCTTCGAAATTGTGAATCACCCACCCTACAGCCCAGACCTGGCCCCGAGTGATTATTACCTGTTTCCGAAAATGAAAAAAGAGCTGCGGGATAAAAAATTTACTGCCGATGATGAAGTCAAGGAGGCAGTTTCGGCGTATTTTGCAGATAAAGAGAAATCATTTTTTATGAGGGTATAAATACATTAATTGAAAGATGTGAAACATGTATCCGTCTTGCAGGTGAATATATTGAAAAAGAAAAATAATTTGGTTTTTTTATTTCCACCTCTTATCCCCCATTCCGCGAATATAAAAACGCTCCCTCGTATATCCCAATTGGAATACTTCTTATAAAGAACTGCTTCACCTTTATGGAGTTCAATCGTTGACTGTACGTAGAATAATTACAGCGCAAGGTTTCTTCATCATCTTCTCCACAATAAAATTGATTGTCCCGCACTGCTATTTGTGGTTAGATTTAATGACCCAAGTCTTTCTACCTGCTATTATTATTATGGGAACATAATTTTATTATAATAGTAAAATGATGTATTCAATTAAACCTAACACTTCGAAAAAATTTCTCCTGAATACTTCCTTGCAAGAATCCTTCCGTCCTAAACCAAAGATAGTTCTAACTACCTTTTTTTGTAACAGAAGCACACAATTTGCTCAATGTATAACTCCATCTTTCATGCTAAACTAGAAATGGTTAAACAAAATAGTCTTCCTGCAAAATAAAAAAGCCAACAAGATCTCCTTTATAATTTAATATGTTCTATAGACGGTATCGTATAGTAAACTCTTTTACGCGTGTATCACCACCATAATATATCAAACATACAGTTATTGTGGAATATCTCCGAAATACCCAACTTGGCATAAATTCACGAAACCAAAGCAATAAGCTAATCGCTGCTTTGAAACAGTACGCTAATTTAATTCCATCGTCTACTGTATAAATGGATACAATTGTCTCTTAAGCATACACAAAGTAGTTTCCTCAATTTCAACAGTTAAACCAGAATTTGCAACGACCCGTTTAAATAAACGGAGGGGAGTGAAACGTAACGTGACAAAAACAGGATTAATATACGTTCCAGAGACGTTTTAGCTTCGATTGTCGTAACGAAATTGCGCTAGTAGTGCCCCACCCACCTCTTCTCGTTACGTATTTATTATATTCAGTGTCAACCGAAGAACAAATACGACAAGCAACAATGATAATGACGACGGCTTGGGAATGAGGATCGAAGCGAGAAGGTTTGAGTAATTTTCGAAGTTATTCAACCCGAGAGCAACCATCCAATCTTGATGTCGGCATCTCGCCCGTTTTAACCTCCGTTATTAAGGTTTAATTCAAATTAGCGCGGGACTTATTGTGTACCGCCGCTCCTATATTCCCTTCTTATACCACTAACATCTATCTCTAATATGCATACGTTTGTGTGTATGGTATTATCTATTGTGAGAAGAATGGTAGTATCCGATTAATTAGGCAGATTCTGTAAGCTTGGTCATCTAAGATTTGAATTTTTAAGATTGGATAGCTATGCTGAGTAATGTCCATTTTTGCTAGTTGCGTTTTCTGAATATCCATTCCTAATGTTGCAATAAATGATAAACGTGAAAATAGTTTCAAACAATTTTTACTGCATCACTCACAACAATATTGTTTCGCCAAACTTTGGCTTCATCATGTGATGACGAAATAATGTTCACAACATCATTACAGCGTTGTATATATTTATTTTATATAAATGTCGGGGTTCAAAGAAGGGGTGTTTATACAAATTAAGAAAAATAGTAGAGGGACGTGATTTAAATCTGTTTGTTCGTTTAGTGCCTGACCTGTTTTCTTGTATCTATTAATTTCTAAATTCAAATAAATTAAGTTTTTTTCTTTATCTTGTATGTACATGTAAAATTTAAAATTCTTTATTAAATTTATGGTTTAGTTCTATGCAATGGTTGGCGAATGTTGAATCCGTCTTTCTTTCCTTGTAGCTTTTTCGTGTTCCTTAATTCTTTGTTCAAAGGTGCGTCCTCTTTGACCGATGTACACTTAATTACATTAACATGTTAACATATAGACTCCTGAGTTCGACTTTCTTTCTATTTTGAAACAATATTGTTGTGAGTGAAACAATAAAAATTATTTGAAACTATTTTCACGTTTATTATTTATTCTAACATGGAGTTTCAACAAGTAACATCCTGTTCAATTAGTTATTCCTAATGTTGCATCTACTTTAGAGATAATTATTTACTTATTTATTATCAAGTTCAGAATCCAAGTTTATACTGTTAATCGTTTCTCTAGTTTCTAAACCATTAGTCTCAAATTTCAAGTTTGTTAAACAAACAAGTGCATAAATAACGTAAACTTAAAAAATTGTCAGTTAGTAATTATCAGTTTTATTATCGCCTTGATAATGACAGCATTGCTGTTGAAACGCGTCGGTGTTTTAGTTAAAACTTGTTTGGTGTTCAGTGGGTTAAAGTGTTTAGTGTTCTACTTCTGCACCAAGAGATCCAGTGAAGAACTTTACTTTTCTGGCTTTATGTCAATGACTTGACAGAAAACATTATGTCACCACACTCCTGAAGGCAAAATCAGAGGCTAAGGTAGCGAATGAAACAAGTACTAAATGAAGCAGAGAAATGGTTTCGAAACAACGGTCTACAATCAATAAACGATCTAAGAACAGAGCACATTCGATTTGGCATTAACCGTAGATAATGAACTTACTTGGAAGCAACATATTGATGAACAATAGCAACTCATGAATCAGCTAGGATGTGGTGTACGGGTATTTCCAAAACCAAATGAGCTAGGGAATCCTCTTCTGGGGTTAGCCTAAAATATGTTTGAGAAAATAAACACAGTTTTACAGCAAATGGTAAAATACATGACGGCATGAGAGGAAACCTACAAATACCATATCACCAAATCCAGGCATCACAGGCATATGTCGACTACTGAGATCCAAAAGATTTATAACAGTTTCCACAAGTTCCATCAACTCAGTGATGCTATGTTTATAAGGAAAGAACTACTAATCGAATAGTGGTTTTATACTATAATTTCTTTTCTGTATATCATACTTGGTGTTTGTTGGTCTATCATGTATGTACTGACTAATTGATATTTTTGTTTTTACAAAATATGTTAGGAGATTAATTTTCATAATTTTTTAGTTTTTGATTAATTCAAGGCAATATTCTAGGAAAATAATTAGTTTTACATCGAGTTTTTTGCTTTTCTAAAGAAGATAAACATTTATTTCAGTCATGACACTCACAACTAAAACCATAAATTAAGAATCTTGCTTTAAGAATGGATATTATAAGATATATATTATCAATTTGGTGGCAATGTTTTAGCTAAGTTCCGAAGGATTCTATTTTTACATCTACAACACGCTAACTATTTTCAGACAGTTGATTTCGATTGTCATTAGTTAAAGTTAAAAACTGTAATTTTGATCTCGAGCACAAACTTCTCCAGTCTCAGTCTAAACAAATACTCCAAGAAACACTACTTTTTTTGTACTAACTTTTTTTAAAGTAAAGCTGACGTTGGCATTAATTTTCACTAACAATAAGTCATTAAAAAAATTATAAATTTCGAAATTAATTTTCACTTAATTTAATTTACAAGAAATAAAAACCGTTATTGGAGAATATCTAACCAAAAACTTTTTGGTAGAATCACATTTTCGGATATCGGATCATGTTTATTTCAAAATTTCCTACTTGTACCCCCTAACGACTCCATTTTATCATTTATTTTGATTAAATATGCATCCGGGTTGAATAATTACCGGAAAATGGAAGCGCAACTCCGTACGGTTCATCCCGTTCAGCCACACGAATCAGCGAACTCGAAATTGTTTTCGTTTTTGGTTGATGTACACTCGCGACAAGTTTGTTCGAAGCGTTGATAATAGGATTGCAACTCTACTGTAGAGAAATAATTAACGATAATCTGGTTACTTTACAATCGATGCAAAAAAATGTTTTCGGCCATCACCCGAAAAGTTTTCAATGTAATTTGCAAATTCACATTTTAACTAATTATTGGCGTTGTTTGTAGTTCTACTAATTAATGAAAAATAATTTTGTTGGCTTTCCGAGCATATCTACAAAGCCCACTGAACATTTCTAGTAAATAAATATTGGGAAATGTTATTACATATTATCATGTCAAAATATATTAATATAATTATATATTATTTTATATTATAAATATAAACATAATATTAATTAATTATAATATTATTGCTGCCTCTGCTAACCCAATTGCTCTCATATGCCTTCGGATCTGACAGTGACCTGATTAGGATTCCTGTCAGTAAGCGAAATGTGTCTTTGCTCACGGTGTCGCATTCCATGTTGATGAAACCAGTTTCCTTTGATCAGCTTATTTTTTTAATTTCTCTAGTATTGTGCTGTGACTGATTCCCAGTGTTTCCGCTCTTTTTAGTGAGTTTGTTTGCTTTCTCATTTCCATCTTTTCCGATGGCCCAACGCCCACATGAGGATTTACCTTAGACAAGTATTCCCAAGCCATTTCTGAACTGATTGTGTACGAGCTCATCGCATTAATGGCTCGTTGACTGTCGATGTCGGTTAGAATGATAGTCTTCTATTTCCGGTAGTTTCTTTCAAAATTGAACTGAACACATCTTTCATAACGTGTATTTCCATCGGAAGGATGCTGGGGAATTTATCTAAGCTTTCGGAGTACTTGATTCTTGGCCCATATACTCCGATTCCAATCCCTGCGGTTGTTCTCGAGAGGCCTGTATACCATAGTATGGCATTCCCGTTCAGTTTCCTGATGGTCTTTTAATTCCGTGCGTACAAAATATTTATATTTTCTTTATCAAAATTATGTATAAAACATATATGTAGATTGTTAACATAACATTAACCACGGGTGTAAATTGATAAACATCCGTGCCAAATACCCGCGCATGATATAGGTACTTATGTACATAAATATCTTCATTGTAAAATAATTAAAGCCAAAATTAATTCGAGTTTTGTATCACAATCGCATCGGAATTTGTTTATTTTATCCTTTAACAGGCGAACCAAGTTCTACCAGCGCGAAAACGGTGTCGAACGTTTACTCCGTCATTATTGAATGCGTGATTTTGTGGGTTACATTCACGCCGTGCTTGAACAATTATTAATGTCGTGCTTGTGGTAGGTCGTTCATTTTACTGCCGAGCTGAAAGTTTTGTCCTAAACACGAAAGCAAGCCCGCAATTTGATTTCGTACACGATTTATATGTTCTGGCACAAATACAAGAAAAAAGATATAACTTGTTTAAGATAAATGTATTTGTATCATTTTAAATGAAGGTGGTTTGTATTAAATACATTTTTCTACAAACAGTCTTGAAAACTCATATGTGGAGACGGCTAAATTCAATTAAATAAAATAGATTGTTGCTTTAGGACGAGGAGGGGTCTCCACACAATCATGGGTCTATTGTAGTTGTGTGTTCCACAGACTCGTTACAATATTATAAGATATGTATTTAACACATTTTTGCTAGTCTGTCACCACCCTAGTCCAGACCAAATCTAGGTCACTTTAACCATGTTTCCCAATTCCAAAATGATCTTATGCAATCCCAACATAACAAGAACTAATTTGCTCTCACTCACTCTCAATATTCTTCTATTTCTGTTTGTAGTATGCCGCCCCAAGGACAAAGCGCTCTCCAAGTTTGACCATACACGATATCTATCTTCAATCCTTCAAATTTGAATCTCTTTGTTTTTGCTGGCAGACGACCACCCCACCACAACCACCACCATTTCTATTCTCTTCTAGCCATTACTGCTTCCTTTCTTTCTGTCCTATTTCTTGTTTAATTTTGAAGATTCCTGTGTTTAACACTTCCACCGTCACTAACGTATACAGAGGAGACATGATGGTCGTTATACAAACGAGACATAAGTTATAATGGGCACAATCGGTGGTGGACAAAAGTATGGAAACACTTAAATATCTCAAGCAGTTTTGAAGATATTTCTACGAAATCGGGCATTTGCATATTATCCATTATTCTGCATAAAATGAAGATATCAGAATTATACAACTTCCTGATAAATAAGTTGAAGTTAACTTTCAAATTTTAAATGGAACACCCTGTATATTGTTTTTAAAACGAATAGGCCATTTAATTACAAATTCAAAAATGTATAGTTGTTTGCATTTATTATGATTATCTATCAAGATATTACGTATAAAAGGAACTAGAGTATGTTTATTGAAAAAAAAGCTTCAGGTTTCTTGACAGTATGCTAACTTACGCTGGAATCCGGCAATTACGTCGGAAATCATATTTGGCGTGAGTGCTTGCACTTCTTCCATAATTCTTAACCTTAAATTATTTAAATTGTCAAGTGGTTGTAAATAAACCTTAGACATTAGATAAATCCACAAGAAAAAGCCTCATGGAGAAACATCAGGTGATCTAGCAGGCCATTCAACATTACCTCTTCGGCCAATCCACTTATTGGGGAATACATACATAGTCTAATACATTCCGGGCAAAATGGATTGGGGCTCCGTCTTGTTGGTACCAGGCGGCCTCTGGTAATTGCCCTTCTTCCATTAATGCAGGAATAATTTGTTCTTGTAGGAGTTCTAACTAATTTTGACCGGTTAGAGTACCTACCAAAAAAATTGGACCGATAATTCTATTTTGATAAATACCGGCCCAGACGTTCAATTTTTCGGGATATTGAGTGTGAGCTTCTTGCACCCACAGTGGGTTAGTTTGCGACCAATAACGACAGTTGTGCCGGTCAAACAAAAGTTAGCCTTGTCAGAAAATGCAATATTAGTTGCAAAATTGGGATCACGGTTACAAATATTCATCATGATTTCACAAAACTGCAATCTTCGATCAAAATCATCTTTAAACAGCTCTTGTACAAGACAAATCTTATATGGATGATATTTTTCACGTTTCAAAATTGTTAGTTCTGTTGTTGATGTTGTCGGGACTTCTTCTAATGAGACTGCGATATCTTGGGATTTATTTTCATTTGTTTCATTGTAGTGTCTTGCAAACTAAAGAACCCGTTATTGTTTGTCAATTTGGATGTATACCATTAAATAAATTACATACTTCGTCGTAGGATCGCTGCCTATCACCAAAACAAATCATCATTAAAACTTCAATGCTTTCGCTTTCATTTAATTGCACCATTTTGTGCACAAACTACTGCAAACACTACACTTTCTCGTTTGACAGCTACAACTGTTGTTTATCGGAGCTCTACTTTTGTTTTCTTAGGCCACTAAGATCTCAATTAGGAGTATTAACAACGCCTTATAATCTTTTATTGTAAGTTATATCTTGATAGATAGACATAATAAATGCACACAACTATATATTTTTGAATTTGTATTTAAATAGCCTATTCGTTTTTAAAACAATATACAGGGTGTTCCATTTAAAAGTTGAAAGTTGAATACAACTTCCGGTTTAACCAAAAGTTGTATTATAATTCTGACATCTTCATTTTATGCAGAATAATGGATAATATGCAAATGCCCAATTTCGTAGAAATATCTTCAAACTGCTTGAGATATTTAAGTGTTTCCATACTTCCATACCCACCACTGTATACATATAAAGCTCGGATTTGTAGACAGAAAATATAAATCATATAGGCGCTTATAAAGGTAAGAATTTTTGATAAAAATACAGGCAAAGTGCGAAATAGGAAACTTGAACTTTTGAAACTCATTATGGCATTGATCTAATGTGTTTCTTTTTTCTTAGATTCTTAGCCATTTTTCAATGTCAAACTGTATTTAGGGCCACCCTATATCTCTATATCACAGTGACTTAAATGTTGTGAAGTGTTAATTGAAATTTAACTATTTGTAAATACAAGACTAAAAAAGAGATGCAAACAAAAATGAATTCCAAAAAAAGCGAGTATTTCAACTAAAACAGCAATTATTTCGACGACTGACGTCACTTTAAAAATGTCAATTTTTTAATTTCAGAATACATTCTCTGTACGTAAATAGCTACACATCTGTATTATACAAACTATATATGTACATAGTAGAAAGCTGTGCTTTCTTAATTGGTGTATATAAGACGAAAATATTTCAACAGTAAAGACAAAACTGAAAGAAAAAACCGGTCCTTTATTACCCGCTTAAGAATAATCTTCATTAATAAAACATCTTTCCTAACAAGATAAATTTCCAGGCGCGTTAACAAGAGCCCCCACAAAATCTTGTACGTACATTTCGCATCACCCACGCCATTTCTCGAGACTGCAAAACGCTCCCGCTACTCTACTACATTAAGCTAATTTGAAAGCTAATCCGGCTCTGTCTATCTTCATTCCCCTTGCGTTCTCTTGTTTTCGGAGTAAATGGATTGCAAAATTTACCTTACCCTACCCGTCTCCCCCTGGCCATATCACGCCAAGTTACATAGTCGCCTACTTGATGGTCCACTTTTATCTCATATAAAACGTCGCATTACATAACTAATGACGTAGTTCCGTTACGAGACGTTCCATGCCGACGTAAAAAAAGGAAAAAAAGACGGCCGGGGAAGGAAAAAAAGAACGCGTACGTATAACATCGGCGAAAGTAAAAATAAAGAACTAAAACGTCGCTAAGTTATTATCCGTGTCAGTTAATGGCGCGCCATGTCGCGTTTTATCAACACCCCCCGCCATCATTTCCTGACGGGAAAAAGCGAAGCGACATCGTATAGATGATTTCGGGCCTCTCGTCCCGGAGGATGATACCGATTTCGAAACGTACGACCCGTTCCGCATCGGTTCCTTTTTTCCTACGACGTAATATCGTCTCTCCTGCTTTCTTTAATCGACAGCATTCACCAGCCGTCGTAAATGTCGTTTAATTCGACGGGTCAGACCCCCCGTGTCCTCATAACTCGACGAAACGTTGAAGAGGGGGAGGTGGGCGCAATAATAATGTGTCGGAAGGTTAAAATCTGATTCCCGAATTGGGTTATATTTCTGTTCAAACTTTTGCCGTTAACGTGATTAACGGAAAAGGTAGTGACACAGTCCGTGCGAGGAACGGGAAATTCTTTTAACGGTGATCCTTCCTATTTAAACTTAGGGTCGTTTATTGGTCGCTTAAATACTAAAAATATTCACCGTTATACATAATAAATCATTTCTTTTTAATAGTTTTGGCATTTAAGATCAGGTATACGATTTCCGAAGAACATGAAACAATTACGACTTAAAAATAGCATAAAAAAATTAGTTCAAAGATTTATATGGAATCAATATACTTTATAGGTTAAAGAAGAAGAGAATTCATGAATAATTCTGCTTTAATCAAAATTTTGTTTAAAGGGAAAAGTCTTAATTAAAATTAAGCTTCTACTCGCTTTAAACACATCCCCTAATTTACATTCATAATTATCGCAATAAATATTTTGTAGATGGCAGGCGGGTTATTAGAAATATAGACCATTCATTAACATTCAATAGCATTCAAACGCAAATTCGATCCAATAATTACATATGAAAAGAAAACATGAAAGGTAAGCGTATCGTAATAATTAGGTACATTTGTGAGGGAATTCGCAATTTTTATGTCAACCTCATCAATTTTTCAAACCTCTGAAGAGCGATGGTAATGTATACATTACATGGTACAGCATACATGATTTTCATGTATAAAGCTTTATCAAAAAATAAATTATTCGTGTTAAAACCACTTCTTCTTTCATCAGAAAAGAAACTGGTTCATCAGCTACATTTCACTTATAGGGTGAACATAAAGTAAGGGGTGTACTTTAAAGTCCTATATAACTTCAAGAAATCAAGCTAGTAATGCTTTTGGATTTGAATTTTACTGTATCTATGAAAAACGAAAGAGTTGTTGTTACAATTGTTGTCATGAGTGTCAAAACTAAATCATTCAATTTGGAGTTTTATTTTGAAATTAAAACTTAAGTAGACGTAGAGTTCAAACGACTCTATAATCGCATTGGATATGAAGGAACAAGATCTGTAACTGACTTACCAAGATCAGGAAGACCAATACTTAGTGATGTCTAAGTTGCACAGGTTCTTCATGAAAATCAGGACATAACCAGAGGTAATCCACTAGCAATCACCAGTGCAAATGCTAGATCCAAGCGATTGCAATGGTGAATGGTGGAGCGAATACTCAAAACTGTAGAATCTGGTCTGCAGAAAATGCACAACAAATCGTTCAACAAGGTCTTCACGACAAGAAAGTCACCGTTTGTTGGGGTTTTGCAGCTGATTTTATCATTGGTCTCTATTTCTACGAGGAAATGCAGAACGGAGAAGCTATATCTGTAGCTGTAAACGGTGAACGATACTTGCAAATATTAAGAGATTATGTTATTCCGCAGCTGCAAAACGAGCACCACGAATTTGAAAACATGATTTTTATGCAGGATGGAGCACCGCCGCAGATCGTGTGTTAAGCAGACATTTCGCAAATTCATGGCCACCAAGATCACCTGATCTTAACCCAGCGGATTACTGGCGGTAGAGTTATTTAAAAAGTTTAGTGTTTAGAAGTCGGCCAACAACGCTGCAAGAGTTAAAAGACAATATTATGGAGCAAATGTGTGCAATTCAACCAGAAATATTATGGAATCCTATGTACAATTTGTAGGAGAGGTTAGTAATCATACAACAACAAAATGGAGATCACATTTAGCAATTGCCGTAACTGGTTTTGTGCATACTAAATCCCATTTCTTAAGCAATTAAATTTTATTTATTTTTTGTTATTAACTTAATTTGTTAAAAAGTTATAATAATTTAAAGTATATCCCTTACTTTATGATTACACTATATTTAATCGTCAAGAAGCCTATGTGGCACTACGGCAGCAATTTGACGTTTAACGCTATTAACATCCTCGGCATTTGAGATCAGGTACAATTTCCAAATTGCATAGATGTATAGATTTCTTGCCCTACTGCCAAATGGTTTCCATCCCTCCTCTCCCTCCACTCTCCCCACGAAACCCTTGTCCAATAGACACAACTAGTAACAATGTTTTTGTCCCAATTCTAGACCAGGTCAATCATGTTCTCAATAGCTATTTCAGTACCCTGAGACAATCCAAAATCAGTTCCAAAGTACCCCCATGCAATCGCAGCACAGAAAAAAACTAGTTTGTTCTCACTCACTATGAATATTCTTCTGCGTATTTCTGTGTGTAGTATGCTCGCGTACCACCCTAAGTCCACAGAATGCCTCAAGCCTGACCATATATCATATTTGTCTGCAAACTTCAATACTTCTGTATCTACTGCTAGACTCTCTACTCGAGCACCATCACATCTCCTTCATCAATTTCACTTGTTCACTACTTTCAGTCCTACTTCTTCATGTCTTCAATGTCCTCAGTCTCACTAGCATGTGCAGATGAACAGACACCATATATACTGTGTAGTAGCCTACAGCCTATCTGAAGCCTATGTTTGCAATCAAGGAATGAACGTCGAGGGATTTGCCGCTAAATCTCACCCGAAGCTTGCCTAGTTTGACCAGCTGCATATAAGGGGCGAGAAGGAAAATTATTGGCAAGTTATGGAATATTTCTTTAACCTTACGCTTCAATTCAGCATACCTACATGGAGATTATTATTTCAAAAGTATTGCCTGCCGGATGAATTAATGCATTACGTTGTATTGCTGTTGCAATTCACGTTTATTCGTAACTGTAAATGGGTTGGTAATAAATTGGATATTTGTTTTATTCATAACAACATATACTTGAGTGAAAATTGTTCCCTCTTGTAGTGGTCTTTTGCCAGAATTCTGTTCGTATCAAGTCCATAGTGGTTATTATCGATCACCTTTGGATTTCATTTTGTTTCCGCCTGCATAATTACCAACATTCATTAAAAGCTTATGTGTTATTACATCCAGTTAAGAGTTAAGAAGAATAGATTGTTCCCTCCCATGCGCATTTGGATATTCTGAAGGAGTCTTGCAATAAGAAGTTGGAGATATTGTTCCTGGCGCCGACAATTAAACATCTGTAGTTAATTTTCTCTCCGCCTCCTTCAAAATCTACTGCACTAGTTAAGGATACTCAATACTTTGTTCACCCTTAAATTTCATTAAAAGTTTTCAAATCTATTGCCTTTGATATCTAAACTTCACTTATAGTCAGCGAAAGAATCATTCCACAATATGTCAATACTAAATCTTCAGTCAACTATCGCATCGCCAGCAAATATTCTCACAAGGAATTTTCTCTGGCGAACAGATTGAAAGAATCAGAACAATAGAAGAGCAAGCTTCTACTATAGGCATCTTACTAATCCTTATTATTAAATATGCTTTCTACAGCAGTTCGTTATAAATATAATCCAACATGCATACATTTTTCATTTAATCTCTTAAACAAAACATGCAAGTGGTTGTGATCACATTTATTTTACTAGCGACAGCCAATATTCTAAAAGTCGTCATTCATTTTGTCACAGAAATTTCATTATACAAACACTTCCACTAAGAATGTATTTTGTCGCTAATTTTAATTCCGAAGTATGCGACTCATTTGAATCGTTAATGAAATTTCAGGTATTCAAAGTATTCAATCTAATAACTCGAGAGAGAATTCCGTTCATTCAAATGACATGGCTTTTAATACGAAAGGAGACATTTAGTCGACACGGAATTGATACAGTTACGGCAGGGGATAATTTTCGTTGGCCAAAATGAGGTCTCGTACATAACATTTTCGCACACTGAAAATTGCCGACACAATGAAGACAGTCCAAAAAATAAATCCCTTATCCACACAATACAATCTGCGGAAATGTCAAGAACCAGAGTAAATATTATATCCACACGAAATACTCGCGCTTATTTATCTTGCTTTCCTTTCTTTTTTGTTTATTTTCCATCGTTATTTTATAGCACTCATTTTCCCTTCACCATACGTTTCTTTTCCGAATGTCCGCAGAGGACTTCATTCGAGCTCAACTAGATAACAAATTGATCGCGAAATCGTGAAGGACTCGTAAATCCAACGGAATATAAACTGTTCCTCTTTCCATAACTGGACGGTTCTAATTGAGGTCGCGCGATAATTTAACGGAAACTTAATATAAAGCTCATAGATGTTTGGACGTTAAGATTTAGAATCGGGAATGGGGTCACGGCCAAAATGTATAATCCGATCCAAAACTTTACCGTCTTGTTTCTTTACTTACTTTAGGCCTAAATGCACCGGCAATTCGTTCGATTCTGCACAATGTGTGATTTCTTTGGGTGCCGCATAGATTAACTAAAAACCAAATGACAGAACCTGTGACTTGGTGGTGCCGACAATGTTTGCTAAGGGACAATCCCAATATGTGAACAACATCGTGACAGGTTACAAGACTTAGTTATACTATTATGACTTATCGGCCAACACTAAAAACAAGACTTAGGTCTTTGAACATGAAGACATTCCATCAGAAGATCCCAATCTGTAAAGAAAAAAATTATATATTTTTTAAATCGACTGGAATTCCGGAACGTATCGTAGGAGAAAACTAAGTATATGCATATAAAAGGAGAGGGGCGTAGGGGCAATATCGATAGGCATGTGCGTTTTGATGTGGAGGACATTGTACCGTTAGAGATAGACCAAGTTAAGAGCTTTACGTACTTGGGAGTGTGGATATCGGAAGAAGGAGATGGAAGTGCCGAAGTGGCAGCCAGAATAATAAAGGGAGATCGGTGTGCAGGGGCGTTGGGGGCCCTATTTAGATCAAGGCACATATCGCGAGGAGCTAAACTCCGTGTATATAAGTCGGTACTACGACCGACAGTGACGTATGGATGCGAGACATGGGTTATGAATAGGAAGGATGTAGAGAGCTTGGAGATCTGGGAGCAGAAAATCTTAAGGAGAATATTTGGAGGGAAGAAAGAATGCGAAGGGTGGAGGAGGAGAACGAATGAAGAACTAAGTCAACTGTATAAGGAAGCGACGATAACCCAGTTCGTCCGAGCTCAACGAATAAGGTGGCTAGGACATGTGGAAAGAAGAGAAGAGCACCGAATAGTAGGAAAAGTCTTGCACCTAAGGCCCATGTTAAACAGACGGAAAGGTCGCCCAAGAACAAGGTGGATACAAGCCGTGGAGAGAGACCTACAAGAGAAAGGGATACGAAACTGGCCAGAAAAAGCAAAAGACAGAAGACGATGGAAGAGTATCATCAAGCTATGGGCATGAATGGGCCTGTTAACGCTCTATATATACATACATATATATCGTTTCGGACACACAAAAGACAGTCACAGCTAAGTGGTGCATAAAACAGCGTCTTCCTAACAGCGATGCCAGATTTCACGATTTATCGTGAGTGCACACGATTTTGTTGCCAGTCTCACGATCTCATGATAAGAACCATTTATATCACGATTTTATTTAAAAAAATATAATAAAAAATTCTGAAAATTTAAAAAAGTGTTCGTGGGTCAACATGATTTAAACCTAGTTCAGTCTGTGATTTTACAAGCTACAAGCTTTCTGATTCATATCCTGGTGTAGATAACTATACGCTAAGTTTAGCAAATGCAAAAACACAGTCGGGGAAATACTCATCTTCCTGAAAAGAATAATTTCAATGTTCTTGTGTATCAGTCTTTGATTTGATGGTTTCTCTTACGATACGATACAATTTGCAAATAAAAAGTTTGGCCTTTTTAAGTTAATTTATACTAATAAAATGTCAGAAAGTGGTGATAGTGACCTAAATGCCTCCGCCTACCTCAAAAGTGGCGAAGAAACAGAAACTATCTTACAAACAAAAATACAGAGATGTATGGGAAAAAGAGTTCCATTGGGTCGCAAAAAGTAAAATGGGGCCTCATTGTGCTTGGTAATTTTGTATTATTTGAGTACTAGATTAAACTATATTAACCGTATTTTTATATTTAAGGTGCAAAAGATAAATAATCCAGACTGATGCTGAACAATAGTGAACCCAATAAATTAAGCTGTAATATCAAAAGTAACATATTAAAATCTTAATATTTAACAATTTTACAATAATGAAAGGTATATGAAAATGTTTTGTAAACTTAAACTTACATATCTTCACTAATAATAGATAATTGAACAATTTACAAATTGGTATATTATAATAATATAATAAAAACACAAATTTTACACCACAAAACAAAATACTGTTTCACCATACCAGTATGGCGCCACCTACGCGGATAAATATAATATGCATTTAGGGCCACCTAAACACAACTTTCTTCAACTTTGAATCGTGTTTGAACTCGTCCCATAAGACTCAGGTAATAGCCCTCACGTAAAACATAACCCCACTATCCACTATCGGGAATTTTTATTCTCCACTGTACGTACATTCAAGGACTATGCAGTTACGATTTCTCAGGTTTTTTTCCGACGACGCTAACGGATCCAGTTTAACACGATCTTGCATCAATGCTTCCTAAAGTCAGCAAATCAGCTCACCGCGCTAAAACTTGCAACGAATATTTGAGCACTACAGGACGGAAGCTTCTTCGTTACTCTCCTTACAGTCCATATCTTGCTCCCTGAAACTTTGCGCTGGTTCCAAATGTGAGAATGAAGCTGAAAGGAAAGCCGTTTTTCGGTGATGAGGAATTTTTTACTGCGAGACTAGTAAATTGAAATTCGTCGGCAGTGTTAGTGAAATAAGTTATATTTCTCTCAAGGAAACTCAAAGTCTTAAAAGCAACACTTGTAATCTTATAAATATGGTCAGAAAAACTGTAAGCATTGTTGATTGACTTCTTGAAGGGAATACGAAGAAAATAATTCTTAAATTTCATTTTCAAGTTAAATGTTGATTGTTCCCATAAAATATACTGCTTACTAATAAAAAAAAGGCATTTGGTTTTAATGGTTACATACTTGAAAAATGTCACTAGATATGATTCCGGTGGAGTCAAGCATTTTCTTGTCATACATTGTGGTACAAAATGACATTCATTACACTTACATCTAGGGAAAAGTTAGTCCATGCAACATAATTCTGCTCACAAACTCAACCAGTAGTTATGAAACTTTCTATTTTATAAAATTCACCGTTCAAATGTTCTAATAGTAGACACCAAAATGAAAAAGAAACTATTTAATAAATCATTGAAATTAAAATTAATCAATCTGATAAGTTATGCTTCATATGCTATGATTAATTAGTATCATCAAACTTCCGGATGTCAGTGTACGTACATACAACGTAACCGGAGATGTATCATATTTCAAGTTAAAAATTTCTGGTAAAATCTCGTTAAAAAGCAGTTTTTCAAAGTCGCCGCAACTCTATTTACCATCTGCTGTATACGCATTGGATGGTACACATTTGCATTACTTAATTAACCAATTTTTGAAAACGCAATTACATAGGCTACGAAACTATGCTATCCTAATCGAATTTAATTACTACTTTCATTACGAAAACATTGAAGTATCTTTTTGAAAAAATATATTAGTATTGGTTCGTTGTTATTTCGGTGAGTGGTATTGAAAATGTCGATACGCGTAAAATGTAGCTGATGTAGACGTTTAAAATGAAAATGATGTAGCGGAAAAAATGGGAATTAATGGTGAGTGAGTAATGTCAATCACAATTAAGGCGATAATACGTAAACGTACAATAGGATGCGTTTTGTTTGAACGTAAATTCCAAATATTCAAACATATGTATTATTCATTTACATTACTAAGCACTATGTATGTGTGTTCGTTTGAATAATTGACATATTGCACACTACCTAGTTTATAACGATTTTAATTCAAGACGCTCGAACAGTAGGCACTTAAAAAAGAAAATCTGCCCTAAATTGAATATTCATGCTATATATTTCAAAAATGTGCTTTAATGTATTCTCCACTTAATGCCAAAGTTCGAGCTTCAGTCACATACATTATTAATACCGTGAAAGAACATTTTACGGAAATTCTTTCTACTGCATTTTTTCGTCCTAAATACGTTCCCAGACTGACACGGTCTGGTAATCCGCATAGAATTTGTACCTACCGCAACCGTACTCCGTGCCATCCGTTAATACCTAATTAAAGTACATTTTTGAAGAGAAAAAATCTAATTGAAAAAAAAACGAACAAAACCTGCTGCGAAATTCTCGCATCCTCCACGTTTTTGATGGATTAATTACAAACAAAGATTTTTATTATTCATAAATTTTGAATTTTTAAAGCCGTGTCTTGTGTTCGGAAGAGAACCCTTTTGTTTTTTCTGTATTTGAACATAATTAACATAAAGCCGTGTCTTGTGTTCTGGAAGAGAACCCTCTATTGTTTTTTCTGTATAGATTGAACCGTTTATAAACGCAGTCTTCCAGTAAATGTTGCAAAAGATAACACTGAATTTAACTGGAAATTTTTCCTTCAACCTATGATTTTGCTTGGAAGTTTGAAGAAGCGTTTCGATTGGAATACACAATATATATCATGTTGTGACTAGGTTATAGTAAAACAACTGAATGATATTGAAATTTCACAAGCAAACCTTTCTGTATCAAGAGATATTACCTTCGAAATATATCTGTAGAGACGTCTCATAAAAAAATCCTTTTTCAACAGCACAAAAATTCAAAAGACAAAAGATACAGAAATATTCCTCGGAGAAAAAAAAATATTTTCCTTTAGGGCACATATCCTACGACGCCAGTATATCATTGTATCGTAGATTTTTCCTCTACTTCCAATATTAAATATGCATGTAGCTTTAAGTACAAGATTTCATATTGCGAGGAAGATTTCTTCTTGAAAATGTAAACAGAATTCTGTAAGTCGTTGTGCTATCGTTGTCAAAGAACGGGAATAAGAAGAACGGCGTCTAAATTAGATGCAAATGAGGAACTTGAGAGTCAGCTTTGATACGTATATAATGTATGTATGTATACATGCATATGTTACATATCCTAGAGAATTTCAGTCGAGGATATGCGGCTCGAACAAACAAACAGTATAACTCTCGGAAGGATCTACATGTGTCGTGACAATTTGGAGGCCGACGCAAACTCGATTGAAGTTGGATTTATTTACTGGAGATAGCGAGGTGAAAATAACGACAGCTCTGATTTGATTGAAATATGAGCGTGTATCATTTAGAATTTATATGCAATTCTACTAGCATTTCCAATAAAAGTTAGTAGGAATTGGGAAAAACAACTTAGAATCTAGTTTTTGTATCAAAATTATTATTTTATTAGATTCTAATAAACGTTTAAACGAAATCAATATAGCACTTGTTTTTTTTTTTATTTTAAATAGAGCTAGTCTTTTCTTCTTTCATCAGCGTTTTAATTTCTGTCAGAACTTTTAATATAAGGTATACAGGATGCAGCACTTCGTCTACATAATGGCGACCTGTCAATGTCTGTTCTATATCCATTAGAAGTGATTGTGATGAGACAGGATTTCGCCTTCTTGGAAACCGAATGACTCCGCTCTGCCTGGTGTTCATGCTCAGCCTTCATTTGTGATTCCACTAGATCATCTAATAATAATAATATGTTTTTATTAATGGAAAAATGTAGAGTGTAGATGGATCCAGGCGAAGTCTAGTCAAGGCTACTCATACTTAAGCTGAATCCATCCCAGCACAAATACATACAGGGTGGCCATTCGAAAACGAAACGGCATTGATTTTGGGCATTTAATGTCATATAAAAATAAAATGCTCAAACAAGTCAACTTTGTTTTTGACGGGGACATTTATTAGGCGTACAAGCAAACCCTCATCTGCAATCCCTTGGGCAGGTGGAAGTGACCCCAAAAATCTTAAATGGAAAAGGGGTCTGAGCATGAGCATCTCGTCGACAGAACACTATAGTTGCTTACAGATAAGAGCTTTTTACTATCAAAAGGCGTAAAAGGTATTATCTGCCTTGTAGCCTTGTATGTATGGAGCGCGAAATTTCGCTGATACACAAAATAAAAAGTTCTGGGCCCAATAGCGAACCTTGTGGGGCTGTGGCTCTGATAGGCCTAGCGACCAATAGGTCGTCTAGACGTTTGATACTGAAAGCCTTACCAGACATATAGGACATAAAGTCCAACAAGACCACACCTTATCTGTGGAATGTCACAACCCCAGGGTGTTATGAATCCAGAGCTGCGTAAGTCAGAGGAGTTGGGAGCCAGCCGATACGTTCTAACAAAATCTGAATTAATTATCGAGAAAATAATCTCCTTCACTGATGGTTTCGCGAAATCTGGCGATAATAATGGGTTTCACTGTTTTAGATAAGTTGTACCAAAAACTTAGCAAGATTAATCCGTTTTCAGACTTTCTGAAACATCCTCAGACTGACCATAATGAGTCAGAGAGCCTATATATGACAGGCGTGTAATTCCATAATGTTTGCATCTAATTGATTGATAGTCTTCACTGTTGAATATGATTTCCTTAAACTCATACTCCAGATATAGTCCAAACACTTGATGATTTAACTAACTGAACTTCCTAGTCTATTCGCAATTGCTATAGTGAATGATGAATTGAAGTCTTGCAAGACTATGCTACATTTCCATTTACCCCACTCAAAATTTTCGATTAGGTTACTCATTACTGCATAGAGTTCCACTTGATTTTATCCAAACACAGCACGAAATCGACCAATTATGTTCGTAACGGAAAGCTTATTTTCATAATAAATTTGAACAGTTCTATTTCGATATAATTTTGTATTCCCCTGCGTTCCAAATTACAGTATTTGCAGGAAAACTTCAACATAAAAATTCTTGCTAAAAATTGATGCTAAGGCATCTTTTGCTACAAACATTCAGATCATTATAAAGGTCAGTGTACCTGTACCTATGTAAATATAATGAATCGATTGATTCCTAATATTGACATACGCTTGCATAGCATGTATGTATATTTCCTGTACAATTCTACACGACGCAAGTCCACAACAACCCATGTTTAAACATAAATACGCTTTACTGAGTAAACAAGCGAACATAAACAAACAAGTGAAAACAACATAAAATAAATCCATCTTTAATTGCTAATTAATCGAAAAGCCCCACTTTACCTGTGGCTGTTGTTCGTTACTGGTTTCCGAAAGAAAAAATACCGCATGTTCTCGACGAACCTATCTATTTAGGATCCGTTTGTCCATAATATATATCTGCAATGAACCTCAATTATAAACAATCTCCTAATCCATACGAACTTATTAAACTTAAACTTATTTATTGGATAGTTTAATCAAAATTTATTAAATTTATTTGCGTTCAGTTTGTACCTAATATATATAAACAAAACTAACGAATATTGTGTCAACTCAGTCTAACATCATCGATTGCGTTCCTAGTGATCCTCTAAAGCTCATCTCTTTAATATTTAGCATACGTACTACATACATACGTATAGTTGGCCTGCATCCGTCGTTCCATTAACACTTCTCCGGGCCCTTTGCCAAGTTCAGCGTATGCATCAGACACACGAGACAACGAGGATAATCCTTTGATCTTCCCGAGATAGTTTCGTAAATGGAAAGCTAGTTTACCGTAGCACCTGCATCGTACATACTGATGAATGGTGGATGTGTCGTGTTTACCGCATTCTTTTCACATTCCGATTAAGGTCTTCGCCCTTATGGCCTACAAGACTTTAAATTTAGTGTAAAGATTAAAGAAATTTCGGTATAATAATCATGCAGTATAAAACAGGAACTTTCGAGTGACCTAACGGAGATCTTCGTGAAGTTATACTTTGCATAAATGTTTTTTTTCTTGTGTCAGACCGGTAGAGTAAATGTGGGAGACATGCCGCAGTGACCCCAGTTATTTTACCTGAAATAATTTATTAAAATATTTAATATTAACTAATAACAATAAGTCATTTTCGAGACATTTAACACAAGAACTTCTTTCTTCTCTTTTTCCTGATTTTCTTCTAATCTTCTAATAGTTCTTCTTCTTCTATTTGGTGCAAAATTTTAAGGACCGAACTTCCATATCTGTTATGCCTATATTTTGAAAGTTTAGTGTCTGTATAGATACAGTATTTGCATGAAGAGTGTACGCCAAATAGCTACGTACTGCGGTTGCTTCAAATAAAAACAATGTTTTAAATATAGCGATGACTCAAATACCTACTGCTTTTAAGACTGCACGGCCAGTGAGGTGTGGTAGCAAATTCTCTCCATATATGGTAATGGTTAAAAATTGCAAAAATTACAAAAACAATTGATAGAAGGAAATTACAGCAGTCAATGTCACCCTTTTGCCAAGTTACATATACCTAATCTAATGTATTTAATTAAGGCTGAACTTTTTTTGTAATAATTGATGATAGTTGATGCAGTAATTTATTTTTATTAATAATTTTTGTAACTTTTACGAAATCTTTCATCAAAATTAAAAAAAAATCATCATTGCCCTATATGTAGAGAATTTCTTACCAATCCCCATTGTTCGCGCAAGCTTACTAAAAGTATTTCAGTTAAAAGGGTCGTCTACCAGCTGATTATTTCACAGCGTTGCCAAATCTACATAATTCTATAAATCGTTTGCTTGATTTTATTTCAATATAATTTGACAATTGGGCTTTGTACACATATTTCTACAAATATTTTACATCTACACAGACAATTTTGTCTAATAATATTCTATATTAACTTCACAATCTCTTTTCCCATTTACCTTGATAGGAGAATAGAGATTACTGAATTAAATGTTAGATTTAATTACTGCAATTTGGTATGAACATTCAAAATATGTCTACGCATATGTGTATGGAGCCCAATTTTAAAATACGTTTTAAATAAATTATAAAAACATTATATTGAAAAAACATGAAAAAATGTAACTGTGGCAACATCGTCAACTGTCAAACGGTAGTCGAGCCTCTTAATCCTTTGATATTAAGCTCTGAGATCGTTCAAGATTCTTATACAACCATTCCAAAGGTCCTGAATACGGTCCTAAGTGCAGTACAAACTGCAAAATATATTAAAAAAGTGGAGTCATTCATAAGAAAATGCTGCCGGCGAATTTAAAGACCAAAATAGTGTCGACAACCTGCTAATTCATGGTACAATTTGCAAAATCAATGAAAAACAAGATAAAGCTATGTACTGTTAAACTTTTTGAAGGAAATTAACATTGACAGATATATACCAACATTTTATTTATTTATATAAGAAAGCATCAATGTTTCACAATACAATAGATAAACAACTTTGAGAAAACGTGGGGAAGGGGGCGGGAGGGTGTGGAGGAAGAGGTGGGAGGGGGCGGGGGAGAAACTATTCGAGCATTCAAAGACAACATGTGCGTGGACCAAAAAAAAAAATGAAAGTTTTATCATCCGAACCGTTAAACAGTTCGTTAAGATCCATTTTTCAGGATGTCTTAATCGAAAGAGTTTTGAGCATTTGATCATCTTTAGTGGAAATCGGACGCGCGAGCAATGATAGCTTCATTGAAATCCACAATTATTTAATTTGGAAAACAAAATAATAATACCAGAATAATTACTGTGGAGGCCTCGTTTCAGAAACGATTCGGGTTTGATTACAGGATAGATCTAAAATTAACGATAGTAACTGAAAGATTTAAAATGAAAACATAGAATCAATACAGTAATTCAAACCCGCACTACTCTCTTAATTATGCTATTTTACAGTTATTTGAAGAGACTATTATTTGAGAAAGTAGAAATCAAGCAATTTTTGAATGTATTGGCCATTAAGATCCAACCACCTGGCCAAAGTCATATCATTTAACCACATCAGATTTTAGCATGTGCGAAATCGTCAAAGACGTCATAAGACATAGTTTCAGTGCAGAACTTCAAATTTAGGAAATGAGCCTCAGTTTCCTAAAGGACGAATGTGCAAATTTCGGTTTTTATATAATATTTTTTTGAAATACATTGAGTATTAGTACTATGAATAAAAAAAATTGGTTTTTGATATTTAAAAGTTCAGAAAAAATTCCCAAAAAACTTGTATTTGGTCCAAAACAGAGAAATCGATTGTGCGCGTCATAGAAAAAAGAAATGAACTTCAATAGTTTTGAATGGCTTTGGCTAAATCCTGATGCAAACTCGATTGAAAATGTGTGGGTTATAATGAAGAAGAGACTAAAGCGAAATAATATAAGCAACACCAACAAACTGATTTCTATCTTACGGAAAATTTGAAAACTTACAGAAGAGTATGCCGACAATATAGAGAAAAGATATATTCTTAATCCTATCTGCAATGTACAATATTGTTTTCTGTATTAACTGATGTTATCGATCGAGGTTGTAGTATCAGTATTATCGAAATTAATATTCCGATAGTTGGCTGCTGTTTTGTTATGAGTTTTAAAAGATTTCTGAAATAACATTTTTGTTAAAAAGATTTCTGAAAGAACATTTTTGTTAAAAAGATATATTCCACTTGCAGAAAATTCCAATGCAGCATTTTTTGTAGTCGTGGCCTCTTTTCCAATCTTCTCTAGGTAGTTTTGTAACTTGATTTCTACCTATTTGTTTGCTTTCATACTTTATAAGGTACTGCTCAGCTTTTTGTTGAAAATGAGTGTTTTTATCAGTTACTCTATAGAATTGTGGAATACCTTGCCTTCACCCTAACTAAGCAGAAAATGTTTAGAAACTACGCTGAAAAAAAGGAGATCCAGTAGGAAGACCCTTCTTATGCGCAGGATTTTGACGAGTATCTATCATCATCAAAACTGGCAGAAAAAAAACACGCCTTAAGTACTATTGCATGCAATAATAAAATAAAACTCTCGACATTTTTGCTGCTTTTGATATCGATAAGTTTTTCGTAATTTCTCCAGAAAATTGTACAAAAAATCTTTGGTCCGACACATTTCTTTAGCATGTGCTACAAACAAGCTTTCTCTCTGTCTGATACCAAGACTTTTATTTCTTCCTGAGAAAGACTGCAGTAAGTGATCATCTGCGATATTATTTTTGGAAAGAAGATTTATCTTTATAGATAGATGGCATTCATTTTCAAAACTTAACGCTGAAGTTTTAATCAAAATATTTGTTTTCAAACACAGCAAGTCACTAACATTTTAATGTGATTTCAAGGACTGTGGACTCGTTATGTACAGCTACAAATTTGTAACACCACAACGCTGAATTAATTAACTCGGGACACGTGTTTCGAGGACTCATAGGCCCTGCAAAAACTAAATAATTTTCACATACATAATAACTGTCACTTTGTTTCTCTTAATCCTAATAATTATTACTAAGAATATTACACACTAAGAAAATAAGTAAAACATAGAAAAAGACGTAAATACACAATTTAAAAATATTTTGTTGTTAATGCCTCTCTTTTCCCGTAGGTTCGATATAGAACAAATGAGGACGGGGGGACTGCATAAGATCCACAAACAGCACGCCTCCCAACAGGACAAGAACGAACGTCTAACGTTGAAGTGGCTGTCAAACGGCGTGAGCGAAATAAAAACGGAGCTGGCTGAAGTGCAAGCGACTCTCAATGCGACAGTTATTCTCCAGAATCATGAACAGCTCGACACTGATTTAAGTCTATTAAGAACGGACGTCTCGAATCTCAACCGGGAGTTGGAAATCGCCAGGAACAAGAACGTTAAATACGAGGCGGAACTGATGGCGATCAGGGAAGAACTGAATTCAGTCAAGGACCACTCGAAAGCGACAGCTGTTGTTTGTGGCAAAACGAAAAATCAGGTAAGCGAAATAGAAACGTATCTCTTGAATTCTTACTATGTTGGAATTACGTTAGTGCTTTGTATTTACCTACTTGTACAGTAAATTATTAATATTCTTTTAATTCATTTTCAATCACAATGCAATCATTCAATATTTCAACTACAAGTCAATGAAGACATCATGCACAAAAAAATTCGAATACCTGAAAAAAGCTTACTTGTTCGGGTATTTCTTAACAATGTTATGATTGTGGATTGTATTTGCTTACAGCTTTTGTTTCACAAACTCGATTCCGAAGCAGTCCGCAAAAGCTTATCGTGTTTATAAAAGTTTTTGAGAATAAATGAGATCTGCATAATTTAATATCAGCAGCATCCCCTTGAAAATATTTGCCTTTCTTGGGAGAAATCTAATTTCGTCGGACACACTTCAGGATATTGCAACAACACTATTGAATGTTTTATCAGTTGAATTCCAGTATAGAAGGTGTAGGTATTTGTAGGATAACCAGGTTTGAGCAAATTTATATATATTACATGAATTTCATCCTATTTATAACAAGACTTTCCAATATATTATTGACACAGCAATTTGCGTCGGTTAGACAGAAATTTAACATAATAACTTCCAGGTTTTTGTGTTTTTTACTTCTTATCATTATCTCTTCATTTATTTCTTATCATTTATTTACTTCTTAGCATCTTCTCATTCATATCTGAGACATGATTGATTGAAATTTAAACAATCATTAGATACCCCAACCATCTCCGACATCTGCCGCTGTCCAGATTAGAATTAGATTAGAATTCTTATATTTCTTAGAAAGTTTTTTCAAAGTGCATATCGGCAGATATAGTCAATTTTTGTTATAACTAACGCCTTGGTAACGACTTTAACAATTTACAAAACAATTGCAGCCGTAATAGTTCTAATATCTGTCAGTTTGTGATTATTATTCACGAAGAAATGTTGGCTGTAAATGGGGATAATTGTGCTTCCTGTTGACATGATCACCTTCGATGATATTGAATAATCTAATACTGTGTGTGATACTGAAGGATTCAAGATTAAAGAAGTGACAATTACCAGGTTTATTAGGAGTTGCTGAAAGCACAGTTTTCAGAATTCTATACGAATACCTTGGAATGTCAAAAGTTAGTGCCAGATGGAGTGCGCGAATGCTTTGATCAGCAATAGTTGGCGCTTTGTGAAGTCGAACCAGATTTAATTATCAATCGACTTGTCACCACATATGAGACCTGGGTCCATCATCAGAATCAATGCAGGGGCATATTAAGTGTTCTCGCCCTCCCAAGAAGTTTAAAGTTGTCCCTTCTGCATGAAAAATAATGGTAGCGATTTTTGAGGATTGTCTACGTAAGGATAATACGGTAACAGGAGAATATTATGCAAGAAAAGTTGAAAAGTATTTTGTAGACAAATCAAAGCCATTTTTAATACCACCTGTTGTACGTAGGTAGTCATGTATATCAATTTTCCATATTTAGAATAGAATTAGAATAGAAAAAGAAATCTGCGACCATTTTATTTTACCCCAGTAAATTTATTAACTAGGGATCTTCCCACACTACTAGAATTTGTAGAATTTCTACAAAATAACTAAACATTAATACGAAATTTCATCACAAATGTTTTATCATGAAACCCTGTTTGCCCGAAAACAAATAACGCGAGAGATTTATATTACTTACATTCATAGGAATTTTACAACGACAATAACAATAATAGATAATAGTTTCTTTATTCCTTAGAAGCTGCAAGTTCTATTTCTATAAGCTCCGTTTATGCTTATAATACCAAATGGCTGTTAATGAATTAGGTACGTACATTCTGTTTGATATTCTTGACAGTAACAATGGAATAACATTAAATAATCACTACCTCCAACAATATGTATTATTAATTAGTAACTTTGAAGGTTTAATTACAACCGCTAGGATATAACGTAATTGATTATAATACACATAGCATCATGAGATGTTACATAATATCCCTATATCCGCTTTAATTTTACCTGAGATTGAGTTTCAGTTGAGCTTTTGTCGTCGAGAATCATTTGGAACAACATTGTTATTACAGTTATAATGGAAAACCATTTTCCTGCAGCGTAAATATGTATATCACATTAGTGGTTCGTAGTATTAGTACTAAATACCACTCGCGCTTTACATAATACAGGAAATAATCAATATTTTGTCCCATTAATACAATATTTGTATTGATTGATGTATTGTAGTCTGGTACAAATATCTCCAGTCATTATTTAGACACATTACAAATTCATGCGCAAGGGTTAATGTCAGGCTATGTAATATAATTAATGGATTTTTTAATTAAATAGTAATAGGATTTTATATGTTAGTCCTGAAAAAAACTACGATGTGTTAATTTGCTCTTTAAAAAGTATTTTACGAATTACCACAAGGATAAAATACATGTTTTTTCATATTCTCTATCTAATACCTAAACTTACATTTCTATGACCAAGAAACAAAGCAATAATCGATGGAATGAAAACACTCTGGTTTTCTAACGCCAAGAAGATTCGTTTTCAAAAATCTGCTAGAAAAGTTCTTACTTCAATTTTTCTAGATTACCATGGAGTAATCATGATTGATTTCCTGGATAAGGGTAAAACAATAACTGAGAATTATTATTCAACATTACTGACTCCTCTACGAGAAAATATTATGCAGGGGAGACGTGGATACTTGTCCGAAGGTGTTTTGTTTTTACAGGACAATTCCTCTGCACATAAATCGCATGTTTCCATGCAAACAATTTGTGATTTAGGATTCCAATTACTGGAACACTCTCCTTATTCACTACATCTGGCTCCGTTTGACTATCATGTCTTTCCTCAACCGAAAAAAGGTTAGAAGATTGTCAATTTTCTTCCAATGAAAGGGTGATAGAAGCTGTGGAGGCCCGATTTGCAGAACAAGATAAAAATTTCTTTTTGAAAGGTCTAGAGGCATTGCAGATTCGTTGTAATAAATGTATGCAATAAATAGGAAAGTATGTTGAATTTACTTCTATAGTAGGCTAAAAATCCTCATCGTAGTATGCTTACTATTATGTCTTTCAATTAACACAATTTTGAAAACAATAAAGTAAATTATTAGTTAATTTAAAAAATTTTAATTCAAGTGGGTGTAGAGATAGAGCACTCAGTAAGAGGTACGAAATTGTTTTATAAAATTATATTTTCTTACTTCATATTAGTAGAAACTTTATTCAAGATTCGTGCTAAGGACATGGCAGTGTGTTAATAAGATTCTTAACTGTAAGAATAAATTAGTGCTAAATGAATTGTATTTGGACGCCAGTGTATAATAAAAAAAATTCTTTTACGACGGGTTTGTTTCCTCCACGTATCAGCGATGTATATTATACATAATGGAACAATTATTGAAACCTACCAAAGCAATAAGTAATGAGCAACAGACGGTAGAGATTGTTAAAATAAGACAGATGCTATTAACTTCACACATCTTCACAATCTTCCTTTCAGAAGTGATTAGAAAGTGTTCCTGATTAATTTTGCGGTAGTTGCGGGTTTATATATCGTCTGGTCTGTAAGCAAGACTAAACAATTTATGTTTTTATTGTTCCTTATTATTACATAGTCTACAGCCATTGTAGATAATACTAAACCAATACTTCAATGTTCAGAAACACACATTATATCTATAGTATTGGAGTTTAACAATATATCTGTATTGTCAAGTTTGCTACGCAAACATTGTCCAGTCTGTTTCAAAAGTAATGTCTCCCCTCCCTCCTCCTCCCCTTCGGCGCTGATGTATTGATATGAATAACACCTTCCACTCGAGGCCAAAACATTCTTAAAGATAAACAAAGATCATGAATAAAAAATGTGAAGTATGGAATTTGTTACACTAGCTAAAGACCTATAATATTTGTTGAGTATTGTTGTTAGGTCTTGTTACTGGAGCTCACATTTTGCATTTATTTGAAGAGACTAGAAATTAAGAAACTAGAAATTAAATCAGTTCACTAGCGCAGTTAGCGAGTTATTTTCCATCAAGATAAAGCAGCTCCTCAATCCTCAGTGATCATTATAAGTTCGTGTACTACTGAACAAGCAATTTTTGGAATGTATTGGCAGTGAAGAAACAATTACCTGGTCAAAATCATATAGCCTAACCACGTGTCAGATTCTAGCATGTACGAAATTGTCAAAGACGTCATAAGACATGGTTTTAGCGCAGAACTTCAGATTTAGGAAATGAGTCTCAGTTTCCTAAGGAACGAATATGCAAAATTTCGGATTTTAAATATTTTTAAATGCATCGAGTATTAATCAATTAATTAAAAATTTGGTTTTTGACGTTTAAAAGTTCAGGTAAAATTCCTAATAAAATTGTTTTTGTTACCAACTTCAAAGGATGCAGTAAAACCGAAATAATTACTTCTTCATTTCATAAGATTTAATACTGAATTTCTTATA
Source organism: Holotrichia oblita (assembly GCA_023690525.1). NCBI lineage: Eukaryota > Metazoa > Arthropoda > Insecta > Coleoptera > Scarabaeidae > Holotrichia > Holotrichia oblita. Next base: position 185,195,614 of record CM043015.1, on the reverse strand, counting down.
TTCTTACTTCACTTAAACCTTTGTTTCAATATTGCACTCATTATAAAAAAAATGTAATCTTATTCTACGCTAAAGTCTGCATGCTGCGCTGGAAGAACAAGTAACAATTCCTTGCGATCGCGATGCTTATTAGTAACATTTGGACTTTAGACCTACATTCAACAGAATATAAAAATCAACAATAAAAAGATATCCAACAATATTCCGCAAATATAACGTCGCTTCAAATGGAATCGAAGTGTCAATTTTCAACTGTGATTTTCGTATATTTAAGAAATTGTTCTCGCTCCAGTCACGAAGCACTTTCCGGAAAAGCTGAAAAGATCTAATAATAAAAATGTTTCCTCCTTTGTCCGTATACATTTTTCGCTTTTCTTGTCTTAACATTCTGCGCTTTCTTTTTCTCGTTCCTAGTTCGCTTTTTCACCATCTGAAAAGTAAAATAAACGTCCGAGAAACTACATTCAACAACAACGGACGAAATTAGACCGAAACAAATGAGGAAGAACTCGTCTACGAAGCAAATTACGCGCCTGCATATTTGAGAGAAAAATACAAATGCGAACCGAGTCGGAAAGCTCTTTCCTTCTCCATTTCTACCGGTGGCAAAGCGACCGGGTTTGACGAGGTTTTCGAGTCAAACGTTAACGGGACTTATTTGACGACAAATTGCGCGTTCCGGTCCGCCCTCTGACGCTTATTACAGTCACGGTGTACCCGCCGAAAAGCAGAAGACAGAACTCGAAAAATAAAACGCAGACGACATTGAAACGGGTTCGGTTTATAAAACCGCTGGCTGACAATCTCCGTACGGAATCTTGCTTAAAGGTAAATTAAAAAGAAGAAAGAAACAAATGAGTTACCATTCAAATTGATATATGTACATATTTTAAAATTAAAAATAAAATTTTTTTTAAATGAGAATCCTAGTAAGCCAAAATGATTGAAACCCAAAATGTAGCACACCCAAACAAGTCTTTAAGTAAAAAACAAAATGACGAAGTATCTTCGATTTCTATTGATAGATAGAAAAGTGCTTAACTCCAGAAAGACAACTTTTATTTCCACTTCATCGAGTTTTGCTTTGCCAGAAAAGAAAATTGTCCGCATGTTTACTGTTTCCGGTTTCTTTTAGTTTAATTTAAAGTAAACATCATTCGATATATTTTGACTTTTAATCCGTACTAATTGTACATTAATTTATTTTTTAACAAGGCTGAAAAGACAAAACACCACCAGTAAGGTAAAAATTGAAGAAAAATATGTAAAACTAGCCCGTAAGTGATACATTTTCAACGCTAGTTTTTTTATTTGTTATTGAAAAGAACTATCAAGAGAAGTAAACCACCTATATACTTATAGGAATGGAACTTATCCTCTTCCTTGTCCTCCCCTTGCTTGCTAACTTTCAAACTGAAGGTGCTATAACCACAGTATAAACTCAAGCGGTAGTTTCACTCCATGCCGGTAGCTTTGATCTTTAGAACCAAAGTTTATGTTTGCGCAATTCTCTATGCAATCTCTCATGACGGAAAACTTACAAACTAATTGTGTTGACAAGCGACGGACTTGATATTGCTAATATTGTCAACTCGAGCAAATTTATAATTACATAAGTATATGGGACGGTAGTGTAAACTATCAGATTTTACATAAGTATAGTCTTATAAAACTTTATTTTATAACAGTATCCTTTTTCAACAGAATCTAATTGAATAATAATTTAAATTTTACCAATTACTTTGTTTATTCTACAAGAACGTTAAACAAAGTAATGTCTTTTGAGCAAACATCTTTTACTCATTTTACTTGGTTAATATCTTTAACTTAAAAAGCTAGATATATTATATAATTATTATATATGTATATTATACTGGCAGTTGACAACACTGCGCATAGATCTACGCTAAGTTGAACTTTTCTACAAGATTTTTAACAAGTGAGGCTACTACTTGAGTACATCTAACTGTGGAATATGGCATGGTACTACAAGAATAGGTAAGCTCATCGATAATGCATAAACGAACTGCGAATTAGTAGTACGACTTTAGTTTTTCTTTTATATTACAATTCTTTCCATTGTTTACAATCACCAACAATTGTAATTTTTGTTTATGCTAACTAGATCTAATCAAATAATAAATAAACATTCTAAAAGAAAAATATCAACAGCAACTGATTCGACAAAGGTTTCGCTCACACCTGAGATTAGACGTCTGACATTAATCAAACGACAACTCTATGCAGGAGTTGTGAGCGATATAATACGTAAAAATCTATACAAACACTTTTGCGATAACCTAAAAAATAAAATTAACGAATCAAAAAAGAAAGTATATTCTGATTATAATATAGAGAACTCAAATAATAAAACGAAAGCAACATGGAAAGTTGTTAATCAAATACAAGATCGTAAAGAACACAGCGGCTTTAATTTGAATTATTTTAGAAATAAGTACGATAATGACATAGAAACACTAACTGCTATAAACAATTATTTTATAAGTTCAACTAAAAGTCCAGGAGGAAACAATGATTCATTACATTACATAACGAAGCATATCCAAAAACTTTTTCATTATACTTGACTGATAAACATGAAATTGAGAATGTTATAAATGATCTAAAAAATATTGCAGCACAAGGTAATGACGAAATACCTTTAGTTTTTCTATTGTACTTAAATGATCTGCCGGATGCCGTTGAAAGTTTGATGGTTTTATTGCATCGGTAGTACTGCGAGCAAAACAATATGAAGAATTGTAGGTGAAACAAGAAGTACTAACAACAACTTAAAACAACTTAGATAAAACAAAACTAATGATATTTAATAACAAAGTGTCGTGACTGTCAATGAAGATTAATGGAGTGTTAGTTAGTTAGTGTTATACATGCAGTACAGGAGGTCTCTTTTTTGGGCATAGAAGTAGATGCTAAATTATCATGGAGTACCCAAATACAGAAACTAACGTTATGCCGTTTCAATTACGCATTAAAGACCATCTCGTGTAGTGTTAGTGTCGAAACGGCTCTAATTGCTAGTTTACGCCTATGTTCGTGCAAAACTAAAGTACGGAGTGATGTTTTGGAGAAATGCTGCCGAAACAAATCAGGTGTTTATAGCGCAGAAATCTTCTGTCAGGGTGTAAATTAATTTTTAGAAATAAAAAAATATTTACCTTTCCATCTGTATATATAATGGAATGTGCGTTCTTGTAAAAAAATAATACACAAACTTTTTAAAAAAAAAACTTTCCTTGCAACATGAAAAAAATACTAGGGGATTAAACAATGACTATTTGCTACCACCCATAACAAAACTAACCAAAATCCAGAAAACAGTTTTGTGCCAGTGTTTGAAGATATACAATGCGCTATCAAATTCTGTTAAAAACTTACCTGAAATTCAATTTAAGAAAAAAATTAAACAACAGCTTTTGAATGCAACTTTGTATCGAATCCCTCTTCCCTTCTCTACTTCCCCTACATGTATTGTTTTGTATACACATATTTTAACTTATAACTTGACGTGTTACTATGCTGCAGCACTATGATTCTAATAAAATTTACTTACTAAAACAGTTATTATTTGACGGATTTTGTACGCTAATGTTAAAACTTGCATCCATTTGCGTCTATCTCGTCAACTTTTTATTAAGTTATGAAGTATACTGCATACAGGATGCTTCAGAGAAGTAGGAATGTTAAATATCATCGTTATTCAATTGATGTTTGAGTGACCGTACTATAGATAAATCGCAATGGTTTTGTTTGTAAAGTTTGCAGCTTCAGCATAGCTTCCGACCAAAATCGGTCTTGGACTCCAGATAAAGTATCTACTTTACTTTTGCCTTATTCAAACTTCAGACTACAGTAAAAATATTTAAAAAAATATCCCAAATATCGAAATATCATATTGGCAATGTGACCAATACCTTATTCAAATGAAATACCAGTACTTACCGGGATTCAAAGACGTCTCTTTACGTCTGAATGTGAAGGGTATAACAGAAGTTACTAAATATGAAAATAATGTGGAGCATCAAGATCAACAAGAAGATTGCACTTCAAACTCTATTTCAAGGTCGAATTGTTTTAATCTGAAGAATTAAATCTAACAGAAAAGTGGTTAAAACTGTTATTAGTAAAATGCAATCATTTGTATCATTTGTTCTGCTGAGTCAACTACAGCGGTAGGCGAGCTAATAGCAAACACTAGATTGAAAGGAGTTGTCCATGAAGATCATCTTTAAATGCTGGAAAAAATACAAATACAAAAGGCCTTTGTTACATACCTACAATATCGTCTTTCCTCCACTGCCCATAAAACTGAGCATTATAAAGTAATATGTAGAAGTTTTAGATAAACAAGGCGGTTGTTTTTGCAATTATCTCCACGGAAAATGTCAAGTTAACCTAAAAAAAAAACCTTTAATTACTGAAAAATAAAAGTCGTTTGTAAAAGAATTTTTTGAGAACAAAAAATGCAAAAATTACAAAACCTTGTTGAAAAATTGATGCAAATTTGACTTGGTTACAATGTAAACTTAACATTTTAACCTAGACGATACAAGTGATAAACAAGACCAATAGTTTCGTGAAGACATTATAGAAGTTATGGAAGAAATGATACTAAGAAAGCTATTGATCAAGTCAGTCGTATAAAGACCGACTATTGTCGGATTATTCAAAGAAACGGTTTAAGTATGATCAGATGACAATCCAGAAAGCCTTTTACACGAAAATGTTAACCATAATATATGATGTTTCATTCATAACAACAGTGACGTTACTTTTAGTGATACCAGATACTAAATTAAATTATAGTTTACAGCAAAATTTAACCCAAGAAAATTTGAAACCGACATTTTGACATCGGTAAGCACATGATGAGCATCCAAACTATTAAGACAAGGCATTATATATTTTACTTGACGTTTGGGTAGTCATGTCAGAACACTTGAATATCAAATCAGCGACTTAACTCCATTTCTTAGGGCACTAAGGGCAAACAGCAAAAAAAGTCTACAGTTTTATGTAGCTTATATAGAACAAACCAATCTGATTACCAAGTACAGCCAAGTAAACGACAAAAAAACGCCAGTGGGACATACTATTGAAGGCTACTGAAACATCATCAGTAACAAAGCACCTATACCTTAATTGTGACTGTAGGTGCTTTATTTAAAAACGTAAAAGTACTGACCAAGAATGAAAAATTAGAGCGAATGGACCCCAAGTTATAACGTTTCATTGTTTTTGATTAATAGGTGTAAGAGGGGGTAGTATCCTCGTTCAAAGAAGAATTAGAATGGGAATATACATACTTTAGAACCAGACTGTATAACCTGAATATCCTGCAAACTTCAAGAGCCGAGAGATTACACTCAACATGTATACGGAATGACTAGAACGAGAATTGCTTCTCTTCTATTGGAGTATACAGCATGAAATAACCTGGATAAGTAGGAAAAAAATGTGGAGATCAAAAACAAACATAGAAGGAGGTAGTATGATCAGTGAAAGAAGAATAATAAATAAAATTTGGAGAGCAAGGCAGAAAATATGAAATTGTGAAATAAATTCTATATACAATATAAAAGTAAAACAAGAATATGAGTGCTCTCAGTTGTTTACTAGGCATACGACAACAATTCAAACTGCAATTATTTTCGTTATTTTAAGAATAATATTTGTTTAAATATACACGTACTCAAAAATCAAAATGAAAACGGTAACAAAGACAAAATGCAGGAGCTCCATTTAATAAAGTGAAAAGTTTGAATACCACGATTGAAATGCGAATTGCTTTTGCAAATTAAACTCAAAAGCCTCCACGCCCGAAACAGTCGGCATGCCAGGAATGTAATAGACGTGAGACTATGAGAAAGGGTAGAGTACTATTGCAGAGTATATAGGCCGGCTGGTCGAAGGGATTGTACGCTGCCAAAAAAAAGGTAGTTGTTTATATTAAGGCGATTTGGTTTTTATTGCTGCAACCGCCTGGAAAGGCGACCCGACACAACGCTTTGAAAAAAAATCTGTAGCGACGCAGGAGAAAATCCAATTTAGGAAAACGTTTAATCTTATTAGAATGTTTCAATTAAACGCGGTATATTGCGGTATCCGATATATAAACTTTTAAAATTAGTTTGAATAAATTGTATGGAAATGTTTGAAACGACTTCGTTTACAAAGTTTGAAGTTTAAAGTTCAATCAGTATTCACAAATTGTAACATCAATCTTGAATATATTACCATCATTATTAAAGCAGGATGAAGTAGGATTTAACTTAACGAAATATTTCAAGATGAACCATAAATCTATGTTCCTATCACGATAGTTTTTTTTCCTAGAATTGCACGATTAGATACGTTTAGTTTCGTTTTAGATTTACTCGAGTAAATAAACCTGGATGAAACGGTCTTAATGTATAATTAATTTTCGCGAATTAATTCCAAGCATAAGCGAGACATGTTCTTTCGTGAAACTCGATGCAATGTATAATGCGATAATTGTATAAAATTATTGTCAGGCATAAATTATAATGAGGCAATGAGGCCGTATAATTATTAACTTAACTCTTGGAAAAATCGATGATTTATGTTGGGGTACAGATGAAATAAAGCTGTCTGCTTTACAACATTGTTTATATACAGATTTATCATTTTAGAAAGTAATTAATTTTCGAATAATACCAAGATCTTCATCACTAGAAATGCAGGAAATTACTCAATTACAAGAAGAAATCGTTAGTTAAAATGAAGACAACCGAATTGTAATCAGTATATTAGTACTGCTCCATGGAATTATTAACTTTACCTCGTAAATTTGCGACCTTTTAATTTTTTTTGTTGAGGAAAGATATGATAGTCGGATAGAACTAGATCTGGTTAATAAGGAGGGTGTTGGAATAATTCGAACCCTAAATCACGAATTGTTTGTATGACAATACGAAAGGGGTATTGTCCTACAAAAACAAAACATTGTTGGACAACTTTCGGCGTCTTCTTTCGATAATTTATTCTCGTAGAGTGGTCAATAACGTTGAATAATAATTCGCAGTTATTGCTCCACCCTTATCCAGAAAATCAATCATGATTTCTCCATGGCAATCCTAAAAAAACTGAAGTAGAACTTTTCCGGCAGATTTTTTAACACGAAACTTCTTAGGCTTTGGAGAACCAGAGTGTATCCATTCCATCGATTGTTGCTTTGTTTATGGCTCGTAGAAATGTACCCAAGTTTCATCCATTGTAACAATACTATACTCGAAAGAAACAAATTCACAAACCCATTAGTTATGATTTTTATATTAAAAGCAGAAATGATGATATAGAAACCCACTGCATATAAATATATGTATAGCAGTGAGGAAGATATTTCTAAACATTATCTAGAAGATATAATTAAATGGGGTAAAAAATTACATATATCACTAAAGAAAAATAGAAAATGTATGATTGTGAATTTACTGATAATAATAAAAAGGTTCAAGATCATGATCATTATACTAACAGATACAGGGGTGCTGCATCTAACAACTGCAATTTAAAATTAACACGGCCAATATTTATTCCTGTATTCTTCCACAACTTGAAAAATTATGGCTGTCATCTATTTATAAAAAACTAACTGACCCAGGAGACTTCGTTCTGCATAGAGAAGTATTGATTTAGATATTTAATGTTTTATTGTTACGGGTACCATCCCCCGTGTCCCACCCGTTCGGTACCACCCTCCGTGTCTCATCCGCCCAGTACCACCTCCCGTGCCCCGCAAAACAATTGTCGCAAAACATTGTCACAACGTAACGTAAACATAAACGTCGTCATAAAAAGATGGCCTCGTAAAATCACTCCATACAAAATGTATGGGAAAATGAATTTTCTTGATAATTTTTTTTTTTTTCGGGAATATTTCAAGCATTTTCTTGGGTATTCTTCTTGTTTGGCCGGAGACCAGTCCGAATTGGTGCGACTCATCGTAATCGATCCAGGCGTTCTTGAGTTATAAGATTAGTAACTAACGGCTTTCTCTTTTATATATATAGATTTAGGATTGTATAGTAGAAATATAGGAGTTATTCAAAATAATAAAGAAAAATATATTTTATTTAGTATGATGGTATTCAATGCAGATGGCCAGGTTTTTGAACTTAGATTTATAAATTCATTTTGTTTTCTAAGTTTTAATGAATTGTCATCCAATCTTGAGGGAAGCAACTAAATATTTTACAAAATCTGATTTAGGTATACTATTTAGAAAAATAATAATATGAAAAATTTGATGAAACAAGACTGCTACAAATGAAACATTTCTATTCATCATTAATTAAGGAACATTTATATCAAGGGGATTATAAACATCTTTTGAAGATTTGGAAATATTTTAATATAAAAAATATTGGAGAATAGCATGATTTATATTTGAAAATGGATTATTAGCAGATATATTTGAAAATTTCAGAGATTTATGTTTAGAAAAATTTGAATTAGATGCTGTTTGGTATTTTACAACTCCAGGACTTGCTTGGGATTGTACGTTGAAATATACTAAAGCTGAATTAGATTCATTACTTGAATATAAAATGTATATATTCTTTGAGAATGGTATTAGAGGTGGTTATATTTCAATGTTCTAATAGATATGCTAATTCTGGTGATAATAATGTTACTTGATGCTAATAATTTATATGTCTCAAGAAATACCATACAAGAATTTTAAATGGATTTATGATATAAATGTTGATGAAATTTTAAATAGTGATAATGAAAGTGGATATGTATTAGAAGTTGATTTACATTTTCCAAAGGAGTTACATGATAAATTTAATGATCTATCCCTAGCTCCAGAAAATAAACCACCTCCAAATAGTCAAGAAAATAAAATTATTTGTGATTTCCATGATAAGAAAAATTATATAGTACATTATAACACGTTAAAACTTTATAAAGATTTAGGAATTAAAATAACAAAGGTGCATAGAGGAATTTAATTTACTCAAACTGATTTTATGAGACCATAAGTTCAATTTTGTACAAAAAGCAAAAAATGAATTGAATGAAGTTGGATTTTGGAAATTCATGGTAAATGCAATTTTTGGTAAGAGTATGGAATCAGTTAGAAAAAGACAAGATCTTAAACTTTATTCAAACGAGTTAAAAGCTCAAAAAGCTATTAATAAACCAACATTTAGAAAATGTATATTTGATGAAAAAAAAACTGTATAGTGATAAAAATGAAAAACTAATTGGCCAATTTAAAGATTAACTAGAACGGGAAAAAATACTTGAATTTGTTGTATTAATATCTAAATCATATGCATATAAAGATAATAATGTACATAAAAAATTAAAAGGAATTAAAAACTCTGTACTTGATAAAGGAATTAAATTTCAGCATTTTATAAAATGTTTGTTTGACCAGCAGGAATATTATCATAAACAATGCGTTATTAGGAGCTATAATCATAATGTATATACTGAGGAATTAAATAAAAAATCATTGTGTTGGAAAGATGATAAAAGATATATCCAACAAAATAGTATTGATACATTGGCTTGGGGACATTGGAGAATTGAAAATACAATTTAGATTTATTTTTTAATTGTTATGGAAATAGAATTATAATTTTTATCAACAATAACGTTTATTGGAAAGAATTTCTCTTTTTTTATCATTTGATAGCCAATAATATATTATAAATCAAACAAAATATTCATTTTATCTATATAGTTCTTATTTATTTTATATTTCTTATTTTTTACAAATACTATATAATCAAAAGAATTTGTTAAAATGTTTTCAAATTTTGTTCGGTTTGTAATTAATAAAATTTTGTTTATTGGTACTTTAGGTAACGAATTGTATGAATTTATGTACTTCACTGGATCATTATTAAGTGATTTAATTTTCTTCAAATATTGTTTGTCAGTATCCATGTTAACTCATCTATATTTAAAATAATTATGTAATTAATTTTCTGTTGAATATTTTTTTAAAAAAATCATATTTTTGACGTTAGACATATTACTCGAATTATTACGTTTACGTCACTTTCAATGTTCACGTTTACGAATATCACGTTTACCTTCTACGTTACGTTCTACATTCACATTTAGAGTGGTATCTTATCATTTGATTATATTTGATTATATTTTTTTATTACGGGAGCACCAAAATGGGGCTTCATTGAATCGGTGAATTATTAATCCTTAAAAACTATTTTTTATTTGGAACAAAACGTATTGGCCCAGAACTGGTAAATTGACATCTACTCCAGGCTAACTAAATACTTTACAAATGTACCAACATTTTGGTTGAATTATGGAAGATTTCTATAATACCTCATTTAAATGCGTTATCGGTATTTTATGAAACGAACACTAATGAATTGCAAATTTTTTTCATAAAAAATACATACTTCAGACATCTTTGCTATTCAAAATCACTCTTGTCACTTTTTACGCTAAAGTACGCATACAATTCAGACCACTTCCATATTCCTTTTCGCTACTTTCTCGGTCCGTAACCTTTTCAGTTTGCACGTAAGTACAAGAGCGTTTAAATTATTAATTCGTAAGTGCACCGAGAGAATGTTCCTGGAGCTAACTCTTCAACAATTTTAAAAAGTTACTACTGCAATATCCAGCAACGCGCGAACAAGGCAATGGGATGGCGTTTTCCTTTGAAATTATTTTCATCAGACTAAAACGTAGTTAATATTTCATCATGCTGCGTTGAAAGTATTAAATGTCGAAAACAACTCGAGGGTATGCGTTGTTATTGTTGCTTTTACATGTAGGCATAACTACAAAGCAAAAGTGTAGAATACGACGGTGTTTTGTGTCAAGTACGCTCGTATACCTGTTGATATTTTATTCAGTTGGCATCTAGAGTCGCGTTTTATACTGTGTCGTTGGCTGCAAACATTTATTAGACGTTATATCGAAAAGCATCATAAGCATTTTATATCGATGGCTTATATTTTGGATCGATTGCCCGAATATATTTCTCTTAGATCACTTCAAAAGTTTCTTAAGCTTTTTTGTTTAAAATACATATTACAAACTAGTAAATAACGCTGATAAGGCTATAATCATGCATATGAAGTTTGAAATGCTTTTAATGAATACCAGAAAATAACACCATAACACATAATTCAAGAAAAAATTTCCCAATGGAGGAGTTTCATACTGTTATTGTATTCAAATTTAAGATCGTTTCGTTCTGCAATTTTACTCATAGGTATTGTAAAAATAAGTATTCAGCGTAGATATGTTATTTTTATTGCAACAACGCGATACGACGTACTAATTTAAAAATGAATAAACAATATCGTTTCCCCCGTAGACTTAACGGCGCAGAAAATTTCGATTTCATTGTATTTAAATATCAGAGACTGTGAAACAAAAACAAGTCGTTAAAAATGACAGCTGGTCTTCGGAGAATCGAACGGGATAAAATTATAAATTCGAATATTACCAATAAAAATGTAAAATTCACAAACCGGAGACGCGTACCGTGCACGGTGGTCGTAACTACTTTTAAATAAAGTCCTTCAGCTCGAATGTTAATTACGAATGTTACGTAAACTGTATGCTTTATACGATTGAGAAGGGAGCACGTTCATAAACCGCTCGTTATGTTTTAATTTTCGCCTCTTCTGATCTATCGTTCCCTCCTTTCTCGAAAATACCACAAAATAAGTATCGTATAATTACGTGGCGGCGGTACTATACACAAGCAGTCAGCGTCAGGCCTGCTTTAATTCTTTCTCTGGCACACAGGGTCGTATACTTTATTATTCAGGTAGATGATTTCTGTGTTGTTATGCTATTGGTTGTTGGGACCAGGTGAACACTGACACATGCTTATCGAAACACCTGCTCCTGCTGGCAGCCACCTCTCTGCTACCTCGAATTTCTCTGTTATAGGTCAATAAAAATAAGATCTTTATCGTTTACATATACAAAAGAGTTCTTCATATTGACTGCCTACTAAAATATATTTTTCAAAGTGGTAATAATACTCTTTAGTTAGAAATGTACTACCGCGTATTGATATCTCACAACTGTGTTGATATAGTGATCTAATATATTTTATCTAGCGAAATAGAAAATAATTTATCGAAAGCTAAACAGTTTAACATTTGCGTTGTGTCTTAAGAACATAATACCAGCTTGTTCACTGAAAATTTTTTATGATGATGATTTACTGCAACATTTTTTTTTTACTTTTGTGGGCTCAGACTTTGCATTGGTGACTATCTATACGGATAGACAGTACTATACAATAGTAGTCAATGTTATCTTTAGTAAATATAGCGGAGTTCTTCACAAACTCTCATGTTTTATAAATAATGATCTTCTAGATTTTTCAATAACCACTTATCGGTTTAATATAAAATAAAAACTTTAGCACTATATCTAATAGCTTTAGCTTATGACTACAACGTTTCCTTTCCTTGCAAGATTGATTACGTCAATTGAGAATTGCTGTCATAATTGTTATATACAGGATGACTCAATAAGAACTAGCATTTTCAATAGGTCACCATTTTCGACTGGTATTTAACATTATTTTAACTGAAACATTACACTTCGACAGAACGTTCATTAATAATGAAAGCAAAAAAAACAAAAATGGACAGTATATTACAGCGACGATTTGCAAGTTAATGTGATCACTTTTATACAGGATGTCCCAGCTGACGCAGTTTCTTTGATTTGTTTATTCTACAGTATAGAAAAAAAAGTTTCAAATAAAAGTTGTTCCTATTTATACGATGCATAGCTAGAAAATATTTTCAAATATACAGGGTGTCCCAATTATAGAAAAAGCGTATGTAGATTTAGATTTAGATTTAGATATAAGGGTGATGTTGCACCGCGACCGTGGGTCTATTGTGCCCCTTACATGAGGTGTAAGCTGCTGGGTTTTGCCCGCAGTCACAGCTCCCCATCCAGCCTGAGGGCTTTAATAAACTGTAACAGATGTGATGGTTTCAGAGAGGGTATTTCTTCCTCGTCTATAACGCCTTTGCCAAGATAGTTGGCGCGAATTTCTTCAATTTCTGTGCAGTTGGATATCAGGTGTTCCGGACTTTCATCTTCCGCCCCGCAGAACCTGCAGTCGCTATTCTGTTTCAGACCTATTCTCTTCATGTGCTCCCCGAGGTGACAATGCCCTGTAAGGAAACCTGTGAGAATGCGTAATCTGTTCCTGTTTAGTTCTAGCATGGTTTTTGCTCTCTGCTTGTTGAAATTTCCAAGGAATACCTTGGAATGTCTCAGACCAGGAAGATTGTGCCAGAGGGAAGCTCTGACGTCCTTTTCCCTGTCTTTAAGTTCTTTCTTATAGGTGCTCATCCCTATTCCACAGAATGGTTCCGGTCCCACAAACGATGTTGTGGCGGCCTCCTTTGCTAATAGATTAGCTTTCTCATTGCCACTGATTCCAGTGTGTCCTGGTACCCAGCACAATGCAGAAAAAAAAGCGTATGTAACTTTATTATTCTAAATAGATCATCCTATATATTATATATTTTTTAGATTCTACATGATATTTTAAGTAACTTTTATTAAGACCTTCCTAGACCTATGTGCTTTTGTTTTCGAGAGAATGAATATTTTATCAAAAATCTTGCAATTGTAGCGCTCTCGTTAATAAGCTGTAGGATCAGAACTAAAAAAGGTAGAAAACTTTGGTTTGGGCAAATTGATACGTCTTGAATTGGTTTACTATTTCCAATATTAACATGTACGGATCCTTTTGTTGACATACAATTACTGGCGCCAACATTTGGAAACATTTAAATGCCAATAACTCTGTTTTTTTTTTATGGGACACCCTATATCTGTTTGCACGGTTGGATGTAAAATTAAATTCTCTTTCTTTTTATATCAGGATGTACCCATTTATCTTCAACCGTTTTAGAGAAAAATGTATATTTCTTCTGCTTGTCTTTTGCTCTCCTGAACAACAATTTTATTTGGTCGCTGAACTGTTTGCAATCAATGCTTTATTAAAGTGATATTTTTCATAAAAATGCTCCAATTGCCAAAAAAACATTTTTTTTAAATTGGTAGCCTTTGGTCACTCTTTGCTTGCACGTTTATTATCATGCTAAGTTTGAAGAACGTTTATATTGTTGACAGCAGACTATTTGTTTAATTGATGTTAAGTCTAGAATGCATGTTGGCTGCTTTAATCATATAATCTGCCAATGTTTTTTCTTCTTCGTTGGTAAATAACAAATTTGGAACTATATGTTTTATTATCTGGAATTTTTTTTGTCGTCACCTACTTAAATACATAATGTAGATTTTAGTATATTATGGGCTCTGGCAACTTGTCTAATAGTTTATCCTTTATTTTTTACATCATTAAGTGCCCGTTAGATGGCATCCCTAAGAACATTCGCCCTAAGAGGACGTTTTAACAGAGATAGAACACAATCTTGCAATATGACAATACACACACACAATACAAATATGTTTCAATAAACAGAAACTAAAATTTAATATATGTACATATAATAACCCCCCTCATTTTATTCGTACAACAAATTTTGCTTACCAATTCGCATTTTACAATACGATCAAATGAAAATTATTTTATTTACGATTTTTTAGTAGTCCTAATGAAGCAGTGACAAATATTAAAACAAAGTTACATAAACTATTTATATAGCCACGTCAAACGGCGAATACTAATATAATCCTATTACTGTCAAAATCATTAAAACCGGAATTAGTGGTATGCAATTTAAAACGCATAAAACATAAATGGATAAGTTAATACAGATATATGCATGTAGTAAATAGAACAAACTGAAAATAAACATACCAAAATGTCAGCAATGCGTAATAAATACCATTATTAAAGAACATTCAGCATCGAAAAATCAATATATTTTAATTTAAAATGAAAATAGTAGAGCAGTTCAAATGTTGACTAATTTATTTAGCAAAGCATATTATTAAATATAAATCTAAAGTTCGTTAGATATGTTTAATTTATTGTAATATATTTGTTTAAATTCAGTAAACAATAGTTTATTCTTGCAAGAGATATATTTAATTAATTAATTTCCAAAATAAACTCTGCCTAATACCCTACCCCACTTCAATTCTAAAGCTACCTGCGACCATATGTGATGAGAACTATTTTATTATTGGTTTGCAGGTAGTGTGGAATATATTCCATACATTCTGGCAAATTTAACTCCCCCTAAAGAATACTTCGTATGTACCTAGTGGTAATCACCTTGTTATTCGAGACTGCCGTCATCGCCACCCACACGTACTCAACAAAAAGCATGTATACGCGGTGTCAGATCGCTATTGTAGCCGTCTAGAAACATTGCCCCTACACTGAATAAACTAAAAAAGAATTTTGCGAGAAGGAACAGGTTGTTACATTCTTTAGCATACTACTGGGGAAGTAATGGTATATCAGAATGTGAATTATGTATTATACGTGAAGCCTGATACATAAAATTACGTACTTTTAATCCACTAGACTAAAATAAATAAGATTATTTATTAACTATTACTAAACTATTATAAAACCAAGGTTAAAATTGATCTTTAGCAAAGATATTTAAAAATTGCCAATTTTCCAAGCAATCGATTATCATAATCTTGGAGTAAAGTTTCTATTGTCCTTCACCAGATGTTGAAGATCCTGATTATCATGGTCTTGGAATAAAGCATTGGTTTGTCCTCATGTTTTTATAAACCTGAAACGTGATTTTGAGTAGTCCTGTAGTTCAATCCAAAAAAGTAGTCATAGTGTAAACACCTATAAATATTTTGTAATCCATCAAAACTAACAACTTTGATATTATTTGAAAGGTACCTTTTTTACACAGTTAAACACGGTTTAAAAATGCAACAAATTGCTGCAAGAAATAACAAAATAAAGGAAGTAATTGAAAAGTATAGGAGAACATAAATTAAAATAGTTGTGCCAACCTCTATGACTCCATTCCTAACAAAATACAAGAAATTTTAAATAAATATGTTTTACTCGTTTTTGCTTTCAACCGCCGATGAACTTACATACCATTTGAGCGATTTTAAGAGGTTGGTTATACCAAAATCTCTGCCTTGAAACATAGTACTAAATATATCTTAGTTTTTAATAATCCTGGAGCTTTTTTGTTACCAACCCACGACAGTTCAAAATGATCACTACGTATACTACATTACTTTAGTGAAATAAGCATTCTATAACTTTTCTATTTCGCAGAATTTTCGCAATTTTGAATTGATACGATTGAATTTAACAGTTTCTACATTACATTTTTGTGTGTAAAGTATCTCTAAGGATGCCTCATCAAAATCATTCAGCGACTAAACTGGAGATTTTTGCTAATCTTCAGTGACCAACAGTTATTCAGTGGACGAATTGACCAATCTAGGAAGAAATACCGGAATTGAAATACTAATCGACACGTTACTTGGAGTCACACTTCATTTCATTCAAATTTGTGCGATTCTTTATATATCATAAGTAGGTACCGCTGTAAAAATTCACAACATAAATATTCAAGGACTCCTGAAATGGCTCTATCATGGCATAAAACCTAACGATTCGGGAGTAAAAGGGGGTTACTAATTGAAAATTCAATAACGATTCTTCGAAAAGTTTAATCAAACTTTAGTAAGTACTCAAAATTGTACCCAATACTTTATCCAATGTTGTAGGCGTTGGATGAAAACGTTGCTTTGTCATTATTCGGATTATCCATAATCGAGCCTAGAAAAACACCATATACATATCAAGACTGAAATTTTCAAGTCGCAAATGATTAATAAATTTGGTCAAATACAAATTTCAAAATTATACCTCACTTACATAATTTGGTGATGTTTCTGATTGTACACCTAGACACTTTTTGATCGTTTACCAAAATTGCATGGTTCAACATTTCAAAAGTCTATAATGAATCATTTTATGAGTATCTATTTATCATAAATGTTTATAATTTTACAATACATTTTATAATGTTTTCCGGGCGATTACAATTATTTTAATTTTATTTTCAAGACTCAAAATATACAACAATACTAGTAGGACGTGTAACTGATTTTACACTATAGTGCAATTATTATTGGTACTATATTATATCAATCAGTATCATTCTACATTAATAATTTATGAGGCGTGATATTTAACAGTTATTTACTCATAATTATATTATATAACATTATTGTACTCGCTCTATCATTTTTAATTTACCCAAACAGTTACATTAAACATTTAAACATAATGAATTATAAATTAATATAACATTAATTTTAATTGTCTGAAGGAAAGTTATCTAAATTAGTTCATATATTATTTAGATATCTCATTAAAATAATGTTACTCTGTATACTTCCAATTTAATTTGACTATTTGAAGAATCTATGATTATAGAGCAACATTCCTGTTTCGCAAATGGAAAGATATATAAACAATTTCCGTATTTTATATAAAATCATAACATAATAAC